>OZ024823.1:124170342-124686723 GCA_964016985.1 Anodontia alba
GCTTCAGAACAGAACAACACCCCGATAGAAACTGTTGACTGTCTCATTAACTCCATGCATCGGCGTGTCAGAGTGGCTATTGCAGCGCGAGGAGGTCACACGCGGTACTGACTCTATAATTTCAAGTAGCGGATTACTGACTAAAAGGTGCAGTCGTACTGTTTTTTAAATGCAGAATCACTGCACGTGCGAGGTTTGTCACAACGGAACTTTTGAGACAAGAAAGTCAAATAATTGTTGTTCACAATAAATTAAAAAAAAAAAAAAAAAAAAAAAAAAAAAAAATGAAAATTCAATTTGGGCGATTTTGTGGAATACAGGTAATCAATTAGGTTGTTGCGTTTCTTGTTACCCATAGTATATCGTATAAAAGAGGGATTTCAAAAGGAATGCCGTTTGAAATATTTGAAAGACCTGCCTGTCCTACTGTCTGCCCTGCCCGCTAGCTATACACCTATCTACCTATCCTCCTGCCTGCCTGCATACATATCCATCCATCCATCCATCCATCCATCCATCCATCCACTCACCTAGAATTTAGCCACAAAATCATGCGAATAAAAAAAACAAACTGAATGGGCCTTTAAAACTACTTCCAAACAGTGATCAGAGGTATGATAAAACGCATTAAAACATTTATAAGGCCAGCTTCGGTGGCTCAATTGGATGCGTGTCCGACTGGAGACCGGGAGGTCGCGGGTTCGACCCCCGCCGGGGTCGGCAACATTCTTTCGTGGAGATTGATCATGGAATATTTTCTACGGTCATTCTCTCCCTTCCGCTGAATCAAGAAGGGCAGTTGTCAGTTTCTGGCGAAAGAATGTGCACAATACTGTATGGTTAACCGCTTAGAGGACTAACCCTGCCCAGTAAATGTGTGGTTAGGTTAACTGACCGCGCTCGACATGACCCCACTGGGTTGACTGGGCCGTAAAACCTCAGCACAAACAAAAACCTTTATAAAGCATTAAACTTTTATACAACACAAAGCTCCTACATGTGTCAAGGGAATACAAAGGTCGAATAAACCGAGCCGGGAAGTATTTCCTGCAGAGACAAGACTCAGATTAGCCTGCACATCCGCCGCATGAGTTGATCAGAAAGCGCTTTGGATCCTCGACTGCACAGAGAGCCCTGCATGGACGCTGATTAGACTGCGCAGATGCTCAGACTGATCGTTCTTCGCTGAGAGCAATTCTGTACCCTAGCTCAGGTCAGTCGGACCTTGTATCCCGTTGACACATATAGGAGCTCTGTGTTGTTTACAAACGTTTCTGTTGAGGTTCTACAGCCTCTTTTATCAAAACCATCGCCGACGTGGGGTGATCGGGTGGTGCGAAGATGTGTATCTTACGTCACCGGGGCGTTCAGCTGATATTGGCTTACAGTGGGCAAGGCCTGCTATCCTTGAAGTAGGTAAGGGTGAAGGCGGAATGTTTTTATTTCAACCCACAAGGGTTGACGTGTCGTTAAACCCCAACATAATCAATCGCCGACGGCCATGCAGTCTTAACTGCTCAAGTGTGATGTACGAGTTGAAACTGAAAAAAACAAAAAAACATGTCTGACCTATTGACTCCAGTTTCTCCCCAAAAATCACGAAACGCTTCTGTCCTGAAGGCAGCTTAATAGCAACACTCCTTTAGAGTCCGAATGCGCCATCTACTGTTCTTCTTGCATCACCGAGCCTGTTTTATCGTCAGAATAACGCTGTCATCCACGACCAGACACTGATTAACACGACAGCTTCCTCCGGGAAAGCATGCAGTTCTGGGATGTCGCTTAGGCTTCCCTAGGATGTGGCCCCTTGCCAAACAGGGCCCAGTTGTTCAAAACTTGACGAAGTTGTCAGCTGACGTGACGTTAAAGTTTCTATTTTGAAATATGGCAAATACATTGATATTTCTTGCTGAAGAAAAAAAAAAAAAAAAAAAAAAAAAAATGCGAGTTAGCTACTCACATTTTTGCAGCAAAAATATCATTGTATTTGAAAATCCTCAGTTGCTAAAACAGTTAACGAGTTTGTTATTAACGAGCTCGTTAAGCTATCGATGCTTTGAATAAGCGAACCCTGTACGTTTAACGGGCTTCACCCACTATACCCAGCAAATACACAACGTCGCAACAACGTCGTTACAACGTCGCTGCAACATCATGACGTTGCAGCGACGTTGTAACGACATTTCTGTGACATTGTGTGTTTGCTGGGCACAGGTTCTAAAACAGACTATAAAAATAGTTTCTTTCCCTCCATTGTGTAAAACATTTAACAAATAAAAAAACATAGTATTATTGGGAACATCTCCGATTGGAACAGCCTGCTAATTTGGATCGTTGTAAGACAGAAGGTCTGTTTGTTTGTTTTGAGGTTTTACGGTCCAGTCAAACCAATGGGGTCATGTCGAGCGCGGTCAGTTTCCCTAACCACACGTTTACTGGGCAGGCTTAGTCCTCTAAGTGGTTAACCAGTATTGTGCACATTCTTCCGCTAGAAACTGACAACTGCCCTTCTTGAATCAGCGGAAGGAAGAGAATGACCGTAGAAAATATTTCATGATCAATCTCCACGAAAGAATGTTGCCGACCTCGGCGGGGGTTGAACCCGCGATTTCTTGGTCTCCAGTCGGACGGCGCATCCAACTGAGCCAACGAGGCCGACAGAAGGTCTGACTTTGACTTTCGAGTGTCCGTTCTATCTTCTGTTCCCAGCCTCTTCGGGAAATCGGCTCAACATCATTGCAGTTGACTGGGCCATTATTCTGGACCAAGTAAAATATTTGCTTTTCCTCTCACAAGAAATGCAATACGGCTGAGTGGCTGTTTATGTGAGTAACAAAAAACAAAACAAAACAAAAACACACACAAAAAAAAAAAAACGTTAAAATTACTATTTACAGGCATTCTTGTTACAAATGTGTTCTCGAAGTAGGCCCAGTGGGCACACAATGTTAAAATGACGTCGTATCAACGTCGATGCGACGTGATCACGTCGCATCGACGTTGATACGACGTCATTTTTAACGTTGTGTGCCTGCTGGTTGTGGGGGGGGGGGGGGGGGGGGGGGCGTGGGCACTAATTTTTTTTTTCTAGTTTGTCTTTTTGGCATGAGGATCGCTCGCAGTTTTGAATGCATGTCGGGTAATCAAAATATTGGTCGAATGCTTTAGAACAGTTGACTGTAAAAAGCCAAAAACGTTAAAATGGCAATTTAAAGTCAACTGCCATTAGCCAAAAAAAAAAACGTTAAAGTGGCTACTTATAATCATTCTTGTTACAAATGTGTTCTCGAAGTATGGGCACTAATTTTATTTTTTGTTATTGTTGTCTTTTTGACATGTGGATCGTTCGCAGTTTTGAACGTATGTCGGGTAACTAGAATATTGCATTTGGCCTAATTTTATAAGAAAATGCTTTAGAACAAAAAATATTAATAATTTTGTTTGATTAGGGAATTTGTCACAAAACATCATTTTAATGTAAAGCGAAAACTGTCATTAAACGACGCCACTTGATTCAGGGACTTAAATTCACTTCCGATATAAACAGTAAAGTGCCTATATCTTATGTGTGTTACTATGCTTCTTGACACCCGTGTGCATTAAAAATAAATAAATAAATAAACACCGCCGTTAGGTCGACTATATGCAAACAGAAAAGTCCATAAAAGCATGCGCACTTGCAAAAGAAACCTTAGATCTTTCCTTGTCCACAGATCGCCAATCCAAAACGCTGATTAGACAGCGCTTATGTTGCATCTCATTTATTTAAACTATAAGAATATACATAGGATTATGCGGTCTTTCAATAAGTGAAATATGGTCAACATTGAGTGAAAAGACGTCTTTGGGGCTTGTTGAAGAAAAGTGTAAGGTAAAAAGTAAGGGGCGTGAATATTTAGGGTAAATATGGTATCCCAAATCTATCAAATTTACCCCCAAATTTCCATGAAAATGAAATTTTTAGTCAAAGGGGGTTCGACTGAACCCCGAACTCCCTCTGAATCCGGCGCCGGGGCATATCATGTATACGTTTTAGGCATTGTTTTGTTCGGACCAGCCTGCGCATTTGCACCTAGTAACTGAAACATCATTTTGTTTTCACGCCGTCTATTTTGATAGCAATCATGCACTTGTAACACACAAACTTCCAAATATTTATTTTTAGTATGTGGATAGAATGATATTTCCATATATTACAAACACCACTTGTGTACTAAAAGCCATAATGTGTTTGTGGTGAGGCAGTATGAAAACAACAACAACAAAGAACACGAAAAGTGCATACATGTATGTACAGCCCGATCAGGGCACTCGGCATATTTTATTAGTAACCAATCCATATACAGTCTGATCTGAGCCGTTTTGCTCTTTTTACTTGTATACTTGGCGAGCAATTAACATATATTTACCAAGTCTCACATAATTCCATGATAGCGAAAATTCATCACAGGAGAGAAAATCACAATGTCAAGTCTTAACAGAAGATAACTTGCAGTATAGAAAGAGTGAAAACAACTGACCCCTTTATGAGTAGGATCCTGTTTCAAAATGTTTTGATTGGTGATGGTAATGACAAAAGCTGAATCAGAATATCATTTTTATAAGTATGACCAGCCGACCTAAATCTTAGAACTAAATATTTTTCACATAGTCACATAGCTATATATCCTGCATACGATAAAGTTCCTGATTTCAGTTACACAGAAAGTGACTAATGCTTAAATATCAAAGAATACGATACCGCATCCATCCGTGTAAAATAAAGTTATATTATTTCTTGTTCCCTTTTTTCTGGATCAAATTTGTAGTACGTATGACTGTAAATAGCAATTTTAACATTTTTTGGCTATTAACAGCTAACTGTAAATAGTCAATTTAACGTTTATTGGCTAATTACAGTTGACTGTAAATAGCCAATCTAACGTTTTTTGGCTATTTACAGTCAACAGTAAATAGCCAGTTTAACGTTTTTGGCTATTTACAGTTGAGTGTAAATAGCCTCTCCGTTATGTCTATTTATGCCATGGCCTGTTGTCCGTCCGTCCGTCGTCCGTACCGTCCGTCGTTAGCTTTTCACATTTTCGACATCTCCTCCAGAACCATAAGTTAAATTGAGCTGAAACTTAGGAGGGAGGCATTGTGGCAACATAGAGATTCAGAATTGCTAAAATCGTTCCGTTCCGACATCCAAGATGGCCGCCATCTTGAAATAATTCAAACGACAGCTTCTCCCAAACCATAAGTCAGATTGAGCCAAAACGGTGGGAAGCATCACAGTGACACAAAGATTTAGAATTGCTAAAATCATTCCGTTCCGATATCCAAGATGGCTGCCACGGCGGCCATCTTGAAATTCTTCAAACGATATCTCCTCCCAAACCATATGTCAGATTGAGCCAAAACTTGATGAGAATCATCAGGGCGACACAGAGATTCAGAATTGTTAGAATTGTTCCGTTCTTTATCCAAGATGGCCGCCATGGCGGCCATCTTGAAATTCTTCAAACGACATCTCCTCCCATACCGTTAGTCGGATTGAGCAAAAACTTGATGGGAGGCATCACAGTGACACAGAGATTCAGAATTGCTAAAGTCGTTCTGTTCCGATATCCGAAATGGCCGCCGTGAAATTCTTCAAACGACGTCTCCTCCCAAACCATAAGTCAGATTGAGCCGAAACTTGATGGAAGGCATCGGGGCGACATAGAGACTCAGAATATTGCTAAAATTGTTCCGTTCCTTATCCAAGATGTCCGCATCACAGTGACACAGAGGCAGCACAGTGACACAGAGATTCAGAGCTGCTAAAATCCTTGCGTCCTGCCACGGGGGCCATATTGAAATTCTTCAAACGACAATCTCCCAAACCATATGTCAGATTGAGCCGAAACTTGATGGGAGGCATTGGAGCATTATAAGGTTCAGAATGCTAAAATCGTTCCGTTCGGCTATCCAAGATGGCTGCCATGGCAGCCATCTTGAAATTCTTTAAACGACATCTCCTCCAAAACAGAAAGTCGGATTGAGCCAAAACTTTATTTGAGGCATCGGAGCGACATAGAGATTCAGTATTGCTAAAATTATTCCGTTCCAATCTCAAAGATGGCCTATCTTCAAATTCTTCAAACGACATCTCCCAAGGCGTAAGTTGGATTGAGCGGAAACTTGATGGAAAGGATTGGAGCGACACAGAGATTCAGAACTGATTAAATTGTTCCGTTTGGCTATCCAAGATGGCCGCCTGGGCGGCCATCTTGAAAATCTTGAAACTACATCTGCTCCCGAACCCTAAGTCAGATTGAGCCCAAACTTGGTTGAAGGCATTGGGGCCACATGCAGATTTAGAATCGCTAAATCATTCCGTTCCAATATCCAAGATGGCCGCCATGTCAGCCGTCTTGAAAATTTTCACACAACATCTCCTCCCAAACTGTAAGTTGGATTGAGCTGAAGCTTGATGGGCGGCTTCAGAGCAACATAGAGATTCAGAATTGCTAAAATCTTTCTATTCTGATATCCAGGATGGCCCCCATGGTGGCCGCCTTGAAAATCTTCAGACCATGTCTGCTCCCGAAGGTAAGTCGGACTGAGCCCAACCTTGGTTGGAGGCATTTAGGTGACGTGGAGATTTAGAATTGATAAATTAGTTCCATTCCAATTCCAAGATGGCTGCCATGGTGGCCGGCTTGAAAGTCTTGAAACAACATATGCTCTGGAACGGTAAGTGGGATTAAGCTGAAACTTGGTGGGAGGCATTAGGGAGTCATGGAGATTCAGAACTGCTAAATTTGTTCCAATCCGACATCTAAGATGGCCGCCATGAGGGCTATCCTGAATTCTTCAAAAGACATCTCCTCCCATACCGTAATGTGGATTGAGCCCAAACTTGATGGGAGGCATCGGAGTGACATAGAGATTCAGAATTACTAAAATACTTCTGGTCTGATATCTGAGATGGCCCCCCAAGGTGGCTATCTTGAAAATCTTCAAACCTCATCTGCTCCCGAATGGTAAGTCAGATTGAGCCAAAACTTGATAGGAGGCATTGGGGTGACATGGAGATTCAGAATTGCTAAAAGCATTTGTTACAATATCCGCCACAGCAGACATCTTGAAGATATTCTATGGTTAGCTCACATAGAGCCGTGCTCCAGGTCAGCTTATGCCATGGTCTGTTAACCGTAGTCTGTCCCTGATCTGTATGTCGGTCAGTAACATTTCACTTTTTCGACATCTCCATCAGAATCCATGGCGGCCAGCTTGAAAGTCTTCAATTGTTTTCTGCTCCCGAACAGTACGTCGGATAGAGCAGAAACTTGGCGGAAGGCATCATGGCAGCATGGAGATATAGAATTGCTAAAATGGTTCCATTCTGACATCCAAGATGGCCACAATGACAGCCATCTTGAAAAGCTTCAATTCACATCTGCTACCGAGCGGTAAGTCTGACTGAGCTTAAACATCACGGGTTCCAATATCCAAGATAGCGGCCATGGTGGCAATTTTGAAACTCTTCAAACAACATCAGACTCTGAATTGCTAAAAGCTATCTGATCTGATAGCCAAGATGGCCACCCTGGCACAATGTAACATATCATGATCAGCCTAAGCCAGGTGGACGATTTCTGGCCCACTTGGGCCTCTAGCTTACTGATTCGCATAAACCTGTAGATATATACGCATATGAGGACTGTTTTAGTAGAACAGGGAATAGTCCATATCATCCGAATAAACTTATACTATACCATATAATATTCAAAGCTTTTGACATCAAAAACTCCTGTATGCCTTGATTTAATATCTACGAGTATCATCATGTGTCCCTGAATACATCACGAAAACTTGCCTATATAATTATGACCCCCTTAAACGCCACTTTTATATAGTAAAATTGGGGTTTACAGGGATATACATTATTTTTCTTATTTCTGCTCATAACATAGATTGTGGGTACTCGTTAGAACCGCCTCGTCGAGGCGGTTCTAACGAGTACCCACGATCTATGTTTTTGAGCAGAAATATGAAAAGTATCAGACTTTTTTTTTTATCTGAAAATTTTCTTTTTTTGGTGGTAAAATTTTCAGTATATTTGAATAGGCATGTTTTCGTTATGTAAAGTATTTGAAGATCATGTGTCCGAAGATATTAGATGTGTCATAGGAAATATATGCGAACAGCAAAGGCTCATATCTTACCAGAATCTATGCCTTTTGCTCACGTAAGAAGTAGGTCAAAGGGAAATTGTAGCCAAATGACCTAGTTAAGGAGTTGGGCATGCGCATTGAAATATTGTTACGACGGAATGTCCGAAAAGCCTTTTACCGGCGACTTGGCTCATATTGTCTTATAAACATCAAGTATTCCAGTTTTTAGCTCACCTGAGCAAAGCTTACCCTTGATTGTGATCACCCTCTGTCCGTCGTCCGTCGTCCGCCGCCAACAATTAGTTTGTTAATACTCTAGAGGTCATAGTTTTTACCCATTATTGATGAAACTTGCTCAGAATGTTTGACCCTATCAAATCTAGGTCAAGTTTGGAACTGGGTCACTTGGGATCAAAAACTAGGTCACCAGGTCAAATCAAAGGAAAATATTGTTAACACTCTAGAGATAACATTTTACAAGCAATCATCATGAATCTTGTTTAAAATGTTTGTCTTGATGAGTTCTAGGTTAAGTTCGAAACTGGGTTACTTGGGGTAAAAAACTAGGTCATCAGGCCAAATCAAAGGAAGACCTTGTTAACACTCTAGATGTCATATTTTTGAAGCAATCATCATGAATCATGTTCAAAATGTTTTTTTTTTGATGATTTCTAGGTCAAGTTAGGAACTGGGTCACTGAGGGTCAAAACTAGGTCACAGGGCCAAATCAAAGGAAAGCCTTGTTAAAGCTCTAGCGGTCACATTTTTGAAGCAGTCATCATGAATCTTGCTCAAAATGTTTGTCTTGTTGATTTCTAGGTCAGATTCGAAACTGGACTACTTAGAGTCAAAAACTAGGCCACCGGGCCAAATCAAAGAAATACCTTGTTAACACTCTAGAGGTCACATTTTTGAAAAATCATCATCAATCTTGCTCAAAATGTTTGTCTTGATGATTTCTATGTCAAGTTTGAAACTGGGTTACTTGGGGTTAAAAACTAGGCCACTAGGCTAAATGAAAGGAAAACCTTGTTTACACTCCAGAGGTCACATTTTTTTTAAATAATCATCATGAATATTGCTCAAAATGTTCATCTTGGTGATTTCTAGGTCTAGTTCAAAACTGGGTCACTTAGAGTCAGAAACTATGTCACCAGGCCAAATCAAAGGAAAATCTTATTGACACTATAGAAATCGCATTTTTGAAGTGATCATCATGAATCTTGCTCAAAATGTTTGTCTTGATGATTTCTAGGTGAAGTTTGGTACTGTGTCACTAATGAAGTATATTTCACGGTCCAGTGACTTTCTTTTTTCCGTTTAGGCCAGTTTCTCAGTAACTATTGGTCATACAGTGATTAGTTGGCATTTGTGAAGTGTTTGTGTTTAGGTCAGTTTCTCTCTAACTATATTGCTCCTACAGCCAGTGATACTTAGCACATGCATACATCTTAGCATGGCCTCTTGAATGCAGTCACCCATATTTGGCCTTGACATCTAATTCACAGTCCATTAGACATACTACATTGTCTTACTTATTATTATGAATTTTGGTCAGAATGTTTGCCTTGATCAGTTCTAGTTTTTTTTTCAAAATCCAAATATGCCTCATTATCAGCTGCCAATCAAATGGATGTCAGCAAAACTGTTGAAAAATACAGACTGAATGTAGTATTCATGAAATTGCTCTAGAAATAAAAAAAAAATGTCCTTAAATCGAAGTACTATATAGGACCTTTCCACCGTTTTAAGTTAAATTTGAAACATTTTTGCTCAGTGCAGACTTCTTCACATAATTTACTAATAACGTTCATTTTTGGCTTGGGGAAATAGCGTGAACCAGTCCAAAATCGGCAGGGATACTTCATTATTCTCTGACCAGGGCACAGTGAACCAAGTGTGACAGGACTGCTGATTGGTGCAAAAAAGCCCGGGGTAGTTATTTTGTGTAAGGCGGCCTGTGATTGGTTAATAATAAAGATGAATTAAAACTCATCATTCTAATTTGAAGAAAAAAATGTCTGTTTGTAATTTTCTGATTGTTTCAAAGAAATAAATGTTTCTGTGTGTGTTTGCTGGAGCCCAAAGAAGAAGTGGTGAAATTGCATAGTTTCAATTTTTGATACCTGCCAATTGAGGGGTTGCTACATTCAGCCTCCAAAAAGTCCCTGAAAGTGCTGGTGATGGTGGTATTTTTCCTTGTTTATTTTGCTATGCTAAGCCTGGGCTTTGAATTAAAACAAAATTTAGAAGCCAGCCATACCCTGAAATGAACCCTTAAGCACCAAAAAGGGTGGAATCACTATGGAGCTCTATGGGAAAAATAACTAGTTCACTGTACCCACTATCACTGCGGTGGGCATAAGTTAGCCGAAATTTACTGAAATGAACCCAAACGCAAGTTACTATCCAATAAGTATTAGCTCTCAAAAAATAGCTTGGGTAATATATCAAGCACGCAAGTTTAAGCTTTTCGAAAGACTTTCCAGTCAGCAATTACTGATGTGCTACAAATGCACATCTCTGATAGGGGAATCGAGAGATTTGAACGGTTTCAGACCTCTTGCTACCTTACAGTTTCGCGGCTAGAGGTGTCGTACCTCTCCGGAAGATGTTTCACTACTCGGTCGTTTTCGCATCTTTTTCGTGCTGGAGATTTCGCCACCCGGAAGGTTTTGCATCTTTTCGGTTCGATGAGCATTTTTCGGCCATGACTGTTTATAAATAAAGCGTGCCAAGCGAAACGGTCTTGTAAATTTATACCGTAATTACCGTTATTGATCGGCAAACAGATCTGAAAAAATGGCGTTGATCCAGATCAGAACAGAATGTTTTCTTCTTAAATTGTTATAGCATTGTCGTCCCAGATCAGATTAAAACACTAATTACCGTAAATAATCGTAGAAACAAGCCTGAGTAAACAGTATGTACCCAGATCAGACCATGCCGTTTTCTTCGCTACTTTGTATAATATTGTCGACCCAGGTCAGATCAGGAGCAGAGTTTACATAAATCAAGATAAATGCTTTTGAAAACTCTTCTGATAAACATTTTAAACGTAGGTGTAGACCAAGGCCAGATCAGACGGTTTGTTTTTGTGCTATTTATAGCAGTATAGCTTTAAGTCAGATCAAGAGTGCAGCCGTTATTACCGTATATATTTTACGGAGAAAACAGGCCTAAGCAAACACTTTAAACCCATACCAGATCAAACTGCTTTGGTTTCTTTTTATGCAGTGCCAAACAGTGTAGACCCAGAGCACTTAAAAAGCCCATTGATCAACGTCTGATCTGTTGCTGTTCCACTAAGTCAACTAGCTTCTAACAATAGCTAATCACAAAGCCTACTGTAATTTCCGTAAAAAATATAAACAAAACACGTCTTGATCATCAGCAATTCCCACCTTATAACATTCTCCATAACAGAAAAAGAGCAAAGGCGAAAGAGTTGGAGTGGAAGTAGCGTGCACAGGAACAGACCCTAGGATATATCTAGTCACCTATGAAACATGTACAAAATTTAAAGCCGTCATATGTAGATACAGCATTTGTTAACTGCCATTATGAGAAGGCGAAACTATGTAAAAACATAAAACAGTCGACTCTCGTTATCTCGAATTCCAAGGGATTCTCTGAAATACTTCGAGATGTCCGTACCTCAACATATCAGATTTGCAGAATTGTGGAAAAATAATTCGAACAACCACTTTTAACAAATATATGTATAATTGGACTCTTAAAATTTGGAGATATATTGAAAATATTGTGGAAAAGAGGAGAAATTGCTCCTTAGGAGCAATTACTCCTCTTTTTCACAGTATTTTTTTACCTGTTGTTAAATTTTCATGTTTAGGCAGGGGCCAGATTTTCACTTCGAGATAAGCGGTTATTCGCGATAAGCGAGGAACGAGAGTCAACTGTAGTTACTAAACAGTTGTGAAAACTAGAACAAATCAAAAGGAACAAAGGGCTCATAAACAGGAGAGAAGCATTATAGTCTATACGAGTGTAAACGGTACTTATTAAATTAATATTTAGTTGAATCGTTTTACAGCAAACACACGAAGTGTTGGCATTACTGTACATACTGAGGCACCCAAATCTCGTGTAGAATCTCGTAGCAAACTTTATTTTATCTCATACGTCATCATTAGTTTGACTTTACATTAAGCAGACCATTAACAAGCCAAAATGAGAAGCAACTTTTGATAAACCTGTTTAAAGTTGCTTTTGAATAAATATAAGCTCTGCTGAATTTAAACAAAAACTACAAAAAAAAAAAAAAAAAAAAAATGCAAATAAAAAAAAAAACAATACCGAACATATCACGTGACCTCAGCTGACCTCGGGGCCTCGGTGGCTCAGTTAGATGCGCCGTCCGACTGGAGACCAGGAGGTCGCGGGTTCAACCCCTGCCGAGGTCGGCAACATTCTTTCGTGGAGATTGATCATGAAATATTTTCTACGGTCATTCTCTCCCTTCCGCTGATTCAAGAAGGGCAGTTTTCAGTTTCTGGCGAAAGAATGTGCACAGTACTGGTTAACCGCTTAGAGGACTAAGCTTGCCCAGTAAACGTGTGGTTAGGTAAACTGACCGCGCTCGACATGACCCCATTGGGTTGACTGGGCCGTAAAACCTCAACACAAACAAACAGCTGACCGCGTGAGCCAACTTTGTTTGTAAACAAACTGCTGTCAAATCTTGTACATATCTCATATCAGAAAAAAAGTTGGCTGAGTATCTTTGCACCAAAGACAGTGCCTTTATTTCATATAATTATTCATTATGTGCTTATGAACTTTCTCAAATATGTAAACCTTAGTGTCATATGGCAGCGAAGACTCGCCAAATAATATGTTCAGTGACAGTGGCTGGTATTGTTCAGTAGCGTTAAAGAGTGCCGTTCTCAGTTCTGGAACTTTGAACATCGAAAGAAGGGGTAAGTATTTTTTTATAGAATTTGAGGAGTGTTAAATGCCGTGTGGCAACTGCAAAAAGATTGGCGTAGTTTTTTTTTTCTTATAATTTTCCTTGGAATTATTGGGTTCATTCTAGTATTTTAGAAAATCGATTAAGTCAGTGTTGTGAGTGTGGTTGGGGCGTATGCAACGCTTGAAACGACATTGCTGTCATATTATCCTATTTAAGCCTAGCGTCCTATAAAAGGGACATTGGCAAACAGTGTAGACCCAAATCAAACGCTGAAGAACGCGGCGTCTTAAGCCTAGCGTCCTATAAAAGGGACAATGGCAAACAGTGTAGACCCAAATCAAACGCCGAAGAACGCGGCGTCTGATCAGGGTCTACATTGTTTGCATTAAATACAGGAATTTCTATAAAACATAGTCATAACAAAAACTACCCAGACATATAGGAGATGGACCTGTCCGAACAGTGAAGGTAGAAGAGACCATTCGGCATAAATGAATTAAAGACTCCATATCCCTCAAAAATAGGCATTTTTTTTTTATCCAAGAAAGGTTTAATGAACTGATATACAATATAAATACTATCATAAAATATGGCATCTGACAGCCGGTAAAATTTTAGTTACTCTCTCGTTTTTGAACTGGATCAAAACAGAAAGGATTTTTTTTATCGTACCTCTGAATTAATGTTGGCAACATTAATTCAGAGACACGATAAAAATTCATTTCATTTCAAGAACGAGAGATTAAATTAAATTTCACAGGCTGTCTGGTGCCACATTTTATGATTGTATCAAAACCATATAACAATTTATTAAACCTTTCTTGGATAATAAAACGTCTACTTGGAGGAATATGGAGCCTTTAAGCCAGTGCTGTAGGGGTGGTTGGGGCGTATGCAAACATTTCGAAAAAACGCCTATTCAAATATGTTGAAAATTTGACCAGAAAAAAAAAAGAAAAAAAAAATCAGATAAAAATTCTGATATTTTTCATATTCCTGCTCAAAACATAGATTGTGGGTACAATAATGTATATCCCTGTAAACCTCAGTTTTACTATTTAAAAGTGGGGTTTAAGGGGGTCAAAATTATATAAGCGTGTTTTCGTGAAGCCTGGAAATGACATAGCTGTAATGTTAAGAATCTAACAAAAACGAGACTTCGTTTTTCGTATTCTTATGTGTTCTTTGTTTACAAAGACAATCTTTATCGATTTCATCTGAGTAAAAGCGCTCTAAAGTGAAGAAATGGATGCTATAAAGTCTTTATGTTTAAAATAGTCAACTCTGTAATGAGTCTAGAAAATGGACAAACAGAGGTTTGATGCAATAATCGAGTGATCATTTTATGTCGAGTTGAATATTTTACCTTGCCTATAACATTAAACAAACCGTTAGAAGATCGAAAAGGCATCCTTAAATGCCACACATTTGCCGTCTGACCTAGCGCTATAATTAACTCTTAGTGACTCGAACCACCCTTGTTTCATGGAACAAATTCCCATGGTCACAAAGATATTCGAGCCATTAAATATATCAAGGGCGGTAACTCTGTCAAACTGTTTTTGCCTGCTTATTCTTTCCTTTTGTTAGTGTTGAGGTTTTACGGCCCAGTCAACCCATTGGGGTCATGTCGAGCACGGTCAGTTTACCTTTCCTTTTAGAATAGACACCCTTTCAGAGGGTCGGCTTAGTGTGCAGGAAAGCAAACGGGAAGTCACAAGAAAGCAATTTCTTTCCGTTTAGAGGACTCCTTTTCAGAAGGCTCTTGGAGTGCAGGAAGTCACAAAAGTTGTGATTTAGTTCTTGGAGTGCAGGAAGTCACAAAAGTTGTGGTTTGTACAAAACTCCGGACAATCTTCCAAATGTAGCCAGTCCCTTTTAAGGTAATTATGAGCTTCAGAGCACGGTGGTTTTCTCCCGTTTAACCTTGATCCTGCTGAATCCTGATACGCCCTGCCTTTGCAAACAGTGTAGATCCAGATCAGTTGGCTTCTTCAGCTGATCTGGATCTGCACTGCTTGTCATTAAGTATGTTAATGTGTATCAGCAAACTGGATCAAGTAATCTGAATGGCTGAAAATAAGAGAACGTGGCATCTTAATTTATTCAACATGGCAAAGGTCGTGCCGCATATCGTTTGTGATGTTCTGTTGCATTAAACTGGATGAAGTAATCTGACTGGCTGAAAATTAGAAGTAGGCGTGGCATCTTAATTTATTCAGCATGGATAGGTTAATCTAGTGCCGCATGTAGTTTGATTTCCTGTGCTTTATTAAAATTGATATGCTGTGTTACATTAATCTTATTAAGCGTAGTATTGAGAGGAAATGACTCTCTCACAACATTGTCATATCCTTTTAACAGAATACAGTATTCCAGCAGGCTCAGCAACATGCTTATTCTTTTCACTATGTCATCTAGTTGCTCTTGTTGTAGAAGAGGGTATAAAGGGTCTGTCCGTGTCATATCATCGAACTGGGAATAAAAATTCTCTTTGAGGTCTCGTAAACGATCATAGGTACTTTTTCTGATACTGAAAGACAATGAGAAAAGTAACGTGTTACCCAACAGTGCTTAAGGATAGACTCAACTCAAACGTGATTTTTTTTTATTTTATTTTATCTTTATTTTATTTTTGTTTTTACACTTACAAAAATGTCTTGTTCTAAAAGCTCAGTATGTTTGGCATATGTTCTTAAACCGTCGCTTTTTATTCCATTACGAAAACACGCCTATTCAAATATATAGAAAATTTCAACTCCAAATACTGAAAATTTTCAGATAAAAAACTCTGATATTTTTCATATTTCTGCTCAAAACATAGAGTGTGGGTACTCGTTAGAATCGCCTCGGCGAGGCGGTTCTAACGAGTACCCACAATCTATGTTTTTGAGCAGAAATAAGAAAAATTATGTATACCCCTGTAAACCCCAGTTTTACTGTATAAAAGTGGGGTTTAAGGGGGTCAAAGTTATATAGGCATGTTTTCGTGATGCTGTATAACCAATACAGACCAATAATCACCTCCATACTATATACTGGAAGAGTAGAACTTCAATTGTAGATATGTCAGACTATGTGATTTTAGATATTCGTAGAGAAAATGGCGTTTTTTTTTTTTTTTTTTTTTTTTTTTGAAAACTGTGGAGACCCTGATCAGACGCCAATTTCTGTGGCGTCTGATCTTGGTCTGTAATGTTTGCCATTTACCCTTTTGGGGGTCTCCAGAATAAACTGGCTAATATTAACACAATAAAAAGAAATGTAACACTAAAAGTAAATGGTCATATTTGTTTTCTTTTCGACTAATACCATATTATATCAATGGCCACAACCCGATCTCAGATTGGCACATCAGAGGCTGGCTCCCTTGTGGCGATATTTGCCTTAAAATTCTCTTATTTCACCTTGAAAGAATATATGGATCTGCATTTTTGTGTTAAGCAGTTAGGTAGTCACCTGTAATCTTGTAGAAAATGCTGTGCCCTGACTCATATTAGAGCTATTAATAATAAACTATAACAAGAGCTCCGCAAGCGGGACATCATACGCCCGTGGCAAGTAACAAGATGTAGCATCTTTACTGACACAGAGTAGGGTCAGGGATGGGGGTGGGGTTAGCCCGAAAATACAATTTTATACGGATGGACAGACAGACATGACTCTATTAATATATGGTGGACTGTAACCTCAAAACAAAATACACTTCTTCACATCATGTGATGGGATGTAAACTGTCGGAGGAAATATTTGGTGGACTGTAACCTCGAAATGGTATGCGCTGCTCCACATCATGGTGTAACTTTTTACAATGTTTAGCTTGATCTAATGTAATCTATGAAACTTTCAAGGGTATTACTGCTAATATTACGTTGACTGTAACCTCAAAACAATATGTGCTGCTCCATATCACATGGTCTTACTATAAATCAAGATCGAATATAAACTGAAGGAGGAGTTAGCCAGAAACAAAACATTTACATATATATTTAAAAGGACAAAATCCCGCTACTATCTGGTGGACTGTTACCTCGAAACAATATCCACTGCTCCAAATCATGATGCAACTCTTTACAAAGTTTCAGCTTAATATAAATTAAATCACAGGAGGAGTTAGCCGAAAACGAAATGTATACAGGAATTTTCAAAGGGACATAATTCTTTTTATATTTAGTGGACTACGACCTTGAAATAATATGCGCTGTTTCACATCATTGTCCTACTATAAATCAAGTTTCAGTTCGATCTGATGTAAACTGTAGGCGGAATTAGCCGGAAACGAAAAGTTTACAGAAATTTTCGAAGGGGCCTAACTCTTTTAACATTTGGTGGACTGCAACCTCGAAAATATATGTGCTGCTCCACATTATGGTCTAACTATAAATCAAGTTTCAGCTTGATCGAATGTAATCTATAGGAAGAGGTAGCCAGAAACGAAATGTTTACGAAAAAAAAAATCAAAGGGGCATAACTCTGTTAATATTTTTGTGGACTGTAACTTCGAGATAATATCGTCAGGTCGGCGCAATAGGGTTGTAACTTGCATTTTTTGCAAAAATCACTTTTTGGATATTTTTATTTATTTTCCTTCTGTACATGTCCTGCAAAATCCTGTAGCTTGTAGACTATAAATTTAGCAAAAAAAATCAATATTTGTCATATGGTTGTATCTGGAAGCCATGGTTTTGTTCGGCGCAAAACAGTTGTATCTTCAGTTACAACTCTGTTGCACTAAGTCCTCTGCATGTTGTAATAATGTATACTTATAGCGCAATAGGGTTGTAACTTGAATTGCAACATGATGAGTCATCTGTTGTATGAGAACCAGAAGTCCATCTTGAAATTTTTAATAGTGAAAAACTTTTCCAAAATTTATCGCTCCCGATTTTAAATTTTATTTTGATAAGTTTAATAATAAAAGAAAATCCCACACGAGACAATGTTAGTTTTGTTTTGTCATTCTATGGCACCTGGTCTGGGTCTACATTGTTTGCTCAGGCCTTTCAGTTGCAATATTTAGAGTTATTATGATGATATAGGATACACAGCTCCAGATAAGATGCTTTTTTCAACTAAAACTAACAAATATTTTTTCTTATTTCTCCCCAAGGTGCTTCTAAAGAGTATCCACTTACATTACATGCAAATTGTCTTCAAAGGAGACAAGAGACAATTCGCATGAAATGCCGAAGCCTACTTTGTGGGAAAAAAAGAAAAACATATTTCAAAGTGGGCTGCATTATGCGAAAATGTGTCTTCGGGTATATGCAGATAGCGAAGGCTCAGATCAGCCTGTGCATCCACGCAGTCTGATAAGGGCCCTCACTGTCCACTAGCAGAATCCCTGGATACTACAGAATGTCGGAATGGAGAGCAAAAGCTTGAATGATACTTTGTACATGCCGTGATGATTTGAATCTGCATATTTTGCGCATGTTCATTGGCACGTTTTCGCTTGATGCGACCAAAATGTATGCTGAAATATTTACCCAGCATGTTAGCCTAAACTGCAGCTATAAAAATGTTGGTTTTCCCACTGCAGTCTCAACTCTTAAAGTTCAGGAGTTTTTGAGAAGTTGGTATAGTTTATTGGATTTTCCTTTTCTGCTTTTAGCTTTCAACGTGAAATACCGAGAATATACTTCGTGAACCAAAGTTAGGAATCAAGAGACAATTTGCATGAAATGTCAAAGCCTACTTTCTGGGAAAAAAAAAGAAAAATATTTCAAAGTGTGCTGCATTATGCGAAAATGTGTCTTCGAGCATATGCAGATATTGAAGGCCCAGATCAGCCTGTGCTTCCAACTAGTCTGATCAGGGCCTTTACCGTCCATTAGCAGAATTCTTTAATACTACAGAATATCTGGCCTAAACCACAGTCATTAATCATTGCATAAACCACTGTCATTAACAAATTGCCTAAACCACAGTCATTAACCATGGCTTGAACAACAGTCATTTACCATGGTCTAAATCCACAGTAATTAACTAAGGCCTAACCCGCAACCATTAATGATTGCCTGGAACATAGTCAATAACCATACCTTGAACCACAGTCATTCACCATGGTCTGAACAACAGTCATTAACCCTGACCTCAAATAGTCATTGGCCTAAACAAGTCATTAGCCATGGCCCGAACAAGTCATTTACCATGGCCTGAACTGCATTGATTAACAATGACCTGAACTGAAGTCATTAACAGTGGTCTGAATCACAGTCATTATTCTTTAACCATGACCTGAGCTTCAGTCATAAACCATGGTCTGACCTAGTGGTTAATCATGGCCTGAAATAGTCATTAACCATTAACTGAACCAGTCACTGACCATGGCCAGCACAAAAGTCATGAACCATGGCCAGAACCACAGTCATTAACCATAGTCTAAACCAGTGCCATTAACAATGGCTTGAACTACAGTCATTAACCATGACCTGAGCCACATTCATTAATCATGGTCTGAACCACAATCGTTTACCATGAAATGAAGCAGAGTCATTAACCATAGCCTAAGTGACAATTATTCACCATCGTCTCAAAAATAGGCATTAGCCATGGCCATGGCCTAAATCCAGTCTGATAACCCTGTCCTGACCTACAACTAAAAATCATGGCCTGCAAAAGCTATGGCACCCAATCCCTTTTCCTTAAAATAACTGAAATTGGCACCCTCCTTTTTTAAATATACGGGCCTGAAGAGCGTACTATTACGGTAATTTACTTCACGTTCTGATGATACAATTGTATTATCAGTTGCTTTACCATAATTTCTCATGTAAATAGTGTATGAAAATAAAGATTTTCACAGATACAACTGTTTTCCACTGACAATTATGTAGTATTTTATTATATTTTATAGTGCAAAACAGTTGGAACTCAAGTTACAACAGTTTGCGCCGTGTGGCCTTGTACATTTATGCAACATTTCAGAGGGAAAAGGGTTGTATCTCAAATATTCACAAATATCTCTATTGAAATTAGTTCAAAATTATCTGGATAACATAACAATGGTTTAGAAAACATATAAGAAAGTTTTTTATCGTTTCTGAAAAATTCTGAAAAATGAAGTTACAACCCTATTGCGCTGACCTGATGATACGAGCTGCTCCTTATCATGATCTAATTATATATAAAGTTTCAGCTTGATTGGATGTAAACTAAAGGAGGAGTTAGCCGGAAACGAAATGTATACAACAATTTTCAAAGGGGCATAACTCTGTTAATATTTGGTGGACTGTAACCTCGAAATAATATGCGCTGCTCCATATTATTAAATGTTACAGCTTGATCGGATGTAAACTGTAGGAGGGGTTATCTGAAAACGGACGTCTGACAATGGATAGTTATGTGACTACCTTCACTACTTTAGCATACTTATGTTGCTAAAAAATAGTCACGTAACAGAAAATAAGCCACAAAAAGAGCTGATTTTATGTGGCTGACGGAATAAATCCCTTTCAAATACATTGCAACTGTCCATAATTCTTAGCCACCTAACAACTACCCATTCGTGTGTACGGACAGACGGACGACGGACGGACGGACATCAAGGGCGTAATTTTTGCAAAATTTAATACATGGGTGCTATTTCTATCAAATAGTAATTATCAACTACAAGATACTAGGGTTTTGCTACTCTCGGATTTTAAAGACTTTGAACTCTTATATATCATCACGAAAACACGCCTATATAATTTTGACCCCCTTAAACCCCACTTTTATATAGTAAAACTGGGGTTTACAGGGGTATACATTATTTTTCTTATTTCTGCTCAAAACATAGATTGTAGACACTCGTTAGAACCGCCTCGCCGAGGCGGTTCTAACGTGTACCCACAATCTATGTTTTGAGCAGAAATATGAAAAATATCAGATTTTTTTATCTGAAATTTTTCAGTTTTTTGGAGATGAAATTTTCTATATATTTGAATAGGCATGTTCTCGTAATGTAGCTGCTTGAACCATCAAACTTTAACCTATTTATGCCGAGTGGACTCTTCTAGATAATTCTTCGGACCGGACTATCTCGAATATACGGGGTGTCTGGCTCTATTTTATTATCATAATTTTTTATAGAAATTCCCGTCCTGAATACAAACAGTAGAGACCCTGATCAGACGCCGCGTTCTGCGGCGTCTGATCTGGGTCAACACGGTTTGCCAATCTCCATTTGATTGGACGCCAGGCATGTACTGCACCACTAATTTCTATTTGTTGCTACTATCAGATTGTAACAAATTATTGCAACACTGATATATGGGCGCTGCAAATATGACCACTGCTACGAGAACCAACCCAGCCAGCATTCTTTATAAATCTACAACGGGCCGTTATCGGCCCGTCAGCTACCCTGACGGGCCGATAACGGCCCGCTGTAGATTTATGTAGATTGCTTACTGGAAAATGATCCTCAACGTCAGAAAAAGAAATATACACACGATTCAGATCAGCCTGCGCATTCGAGCAGTCTGATAAGAATCTTCACTGGTCACATTTTGGATAGCCAAGGATGTAAAGTTTCTTCATACGGACAGCAAAGACTCTGATCAGACTGCGCGTGCATGCACAGACTCATTTGAGTCTTTGTTGGGCACGCGTGTCAGTAGGTACGTTTTCTCATATTGAGGATCAAATTGAAATAACTTACTTGCAACATTGATATATGGGCGCTGCTAATATCAAATTGTAACTGGTTGTGTCACAAAATCTGAAAATAAAAGGAACTCATTACGAAAACACGCCTATTCAAATAAATTGAAAAATTCACCATCAAAAACTGAAAGTTTTCAGATAAAAGTTCTGATATTTTTTATTTTTCTGCGCAAAACATAAAATGTGTTTTTGAGCACAATCTATGTTTTTGAGCAGAAAGAAGAAAAATAATGTATGCCCCTGTAAACCCAATTCTTACTAAATAAACTGAAAGTGGGGTTTAAGGGGGGGCCAAAATTATAAAGGTATGTTTTCGTGATGTGCAATGAGTGATACAGGCCCTTTTGCCACAAGTGAACAGCAAAGCCTCAGATCAGCGTGTGAGTACGCACCGTCTAGTCTGGGCCTTCTCGGTTTGTTGGTATCTACAGTGTCCAGCGAATCTGTAAAGGGACAATAAAGGCGCCTTATCAGACTGTGAGAAAGGTTTACATTGGCTTATATCGGCCTTTGTTGCCTATCTTTGCGGAAAGTTTCTTTTTCGTGCAAACAGATATGATTTGTATGAATATTGAACTTTTTTTCGAAGACTTCCAAGATGACACCCTTGCAAATCTTCAATGACTGAGTGTAAATTGCACTGTGAACCCTCGTTACAACAACATTTGTTCCCAAAGATATTGCTATTAAAATGAATTTACTCAGTCTTGTTAAGAACCGTTAATGAGCTAAATGATAACGTAAGAAAGGCTTTATTTTATTCGTATTGTTTCAAAGAACATATGTTTTGGATGTTTGTTTGAATTGCATCACTGAGGTGATTCAAACAAATTTCCGAAGCATATGTTTCTGGAAGTAGCAAATACAATGTTCTTGCATAATTTCTGATTAAGTATCACCTCCTGAGCGAAGGATTCGTTCCAATCAAATTATCTTTATAAGGAATTTTGTGGTTGTACCGAGTATCGGTATAAAGAGAGTTCACTGTATATTAATTTTAAAGTTCCCTATTACGTGTTCCATCTCATGTAGGCTAAATCAAAAGATAAAAATTAACGATCTCTGCGAAAAATTAGAAATTTTCGTAACGTTGTCTGCTTTCATTTATTATCTGTGTTTTAACCCAATTATTCATAGTGTCCGATAAAAGGGACTTGGCAAACAGTGTAGACTCAGATCAGAAGCTGCTGAACGCAGCGTCTGATCAGGGTCTACACTGTATTTAGAACAGAATTTTTTATAAAACATTGTGATAATAGAATATAGCCAGACACCCCTTATATTCGAGATGGACCTGTCCAAAAGTAGAAGGTAGAAGAGTCCATTCGGCATAAACGGGTTAAAGATACGTTTTAACTTCGTCACCTTTATAATGAGTGTGCAAAACTGGCCCCGCCTCTTTTCAGTGGGCGATTCAATAAACAAAGAGGATTCATACAATATGAGGTTTTAACCCATTTATGCCGAATGGACTTCTGTCTAACTCTTTGGATAGGTCCATTTTCTATATGTCTGATTGGTTTTTGTTATTATAATGTTTTGTTGAGATTTCTGACTTTAATGCAAACGGTGTAGATCCTGTGTTTCTGCGGCGTCTGATCTAGGTCTACACTGTTTGCTAATGTCCTTTATAATTATGGGACGCCCGGCGTCTTACTCAGAATGCAGGAAAACCCCTAACTCTTTATCCATTAATCAAAGTGCTGTAGGTGCTGGTGGCCTGGGCATCAGAAGGCCCAGGAGCTTCAAAGCTCACCAGATTTCAAATAAACAATAAAGGCAAATATGATGAATATTTCAACAGAAAGTCTCAGCCTCATAGAGGATATGGTTTCTGGTGTGATAATTTTAAGGTTCTTTCATTTTTTCATGGCAATCAGCAAAAATAAAGCCCTACTGACAATATACGTTTTGTCAAAGTATCTGCAATTGCTGGGCAGTAAATACTTTCCCATAATAAGTATATGGAAACTGTAATTGACATAGCAACCAATATATAAACTTTCAATCCCCAAGCCCAATGATGCTACAGGTGAAATTTTGGCTCAGTTTGCCTTTGTGGTGTCAGAGGAGATGTTGTCTGAAAGTGTTGACGATGACAGACTATGACGGCGACAACAACGGAGAACTATACTATAAGCTTCTTCGGAGCCTTCTGCTCTGGCAAGCTTAAGACAAAGGAATGGCATTGCTGTTGAACTGTCACTGGATATATATGTACGTATCAATGGAAACGAAAGAGTTAGTTTTGTTCATGGTTTTATTAATTAAAAAATGAAAGTAAAATACAAGCTGTCAACTGATTATGATCAGAAGAAAGAAATATTCCTGAAGACATATAGTGGTGGCATTTTGATAAATAAAGGCTGAATGCCAAATGTTACCCAATGTTTGGGCAAATAAAAATCTAAAACAGATGTTTTTAAGAGCAATGGATAAATCTATAAGAAGAGAGTATGGGCAATAATGCACAGTTTCGGCTAATAAAGCCTCATCAGTGACTTTGAATGAAACAGGCTCAACAATTCAAAACCACATGCAAATTTTCATATAATGATAAGAAAACATGCGGAATTTCAGAAGAATCCAATTAAAGATGTAGGAGGAGTTGTGAACACAAGCTTTAAAAATTGCTATTTCTCAATTCACAAAGGCTGTAATTATGTAAAAAATAATTGGATCAAAATTTAATAACACATGTACATCCTCATATATATATATATATATAAAAGAAAAAAGAAAAAAAAGAAGAAAATCTTCAAAATTTCAGAAGTGTCTGATAAAAGATGTTGGAGGCGCAAGGGGCACAAGATGTGTGATGGACACACAGACGGACAGAATGACACACAGGAGGACAAGGGTCATTTCTATAGTCCCTCCCCTCCGACATCGAGTGATAATCAGGAAGAATAGTTATACGGCATTTAATCATCTTTAACTGTTTTATTATTATTATTATTATTATCAAAATAGCAAAGTTTTTCATGATGTACTTATTCACATGTCAATTAAGTAACTGATCAGAATGAAAACTTACAACCACTGAGTGACACAAATGCCAGTTTGAACATATTTGCTCGATCTTTTCTTGCAGAAATTCGAAAAAATCCTAATATTAATGAAAGTTTAATTATCTGAAAGAATAGATGAAATTATGTGAAAACGTGAAACTGCATGTTCATGTTGTCCTACAAAGGTTTGTATAGATAAGATAATCAGTTTAATTGGCATCCATATTGAAACAAGATTAAATATTTGCATGCAATGAAAAATGACGAAATCCATATGAAAACCTGTAAAATATACAAAAAAAAAAAAAAAAAAAAAACAACAAAAAACAAAAAAACAACAAACAAACTAGAAATGCGTCTAAGGTACACGGATGCCCCCACTTTGGGTACCTCTATAAAACTGTGCAAACATTGCCAAATTAGCCTACGTCAGAGCGGAAGGTATCTGTGTACTTTGGACACATTTCTAGTTAACAAAACTTCAAAAATAATGAGAACTATAAGGCCCTTTGCCTTCAAGTTCAGTAACCCTTAAGCCATGAGACTAAGAAACTCAATTTTGTGTTAAAAATAATGAGAAATATAAGGCACTTTGCCTGCAAGGCCTGTAACTCTTAAACTAAGAAACTCAGTTTTGTGTTCTCTAGTAAGTGATTTTCAACAAAGAATGCAATAAAGGAAAAATATAAGGCCCTTTGCCTGCAAGGCCTGTAACTCTTAAACCACAAGACTAAGAAACTCAGTTTTGTGTTCCCTAGTAAGTGATTTTCAACAAAGAATGCAAAAATCATGAAAAAATAAGGCGTGCATCTGCACGGCCTGGAGCTCTAAAACCGTAAGTCTGAGAAACTGAATTTTGTGTTTCTCTAGTAAGTGATTTTTGACCGGCGCGCGAATCGCGCCGGTCTCTTAATATACATGTAGCTTTGGATTTTTACATATGAGAGCGTGTTCGATTAGCTCTCAAAGGATTTTTAAAACCGGATCGTAAATAAGTACCTTAATTTTGCAACATAAAGTTAGATCGGAATTATGTCGTAATGGTTAGCATCTTCGGCTATCACATGGACGGACGTGAGTTCGAATCTCGCAGAGACCGATTTTTGTTCTTCAAATTCAGTACGTCTCTTCCCGGTGACATTTTGTTAGGTTGATCTGCAACCAGTATTTTTCATTTCATTAGATGTGCATGACTATTGCACATTTTACCTGTATTATGTGTAAATGGCATGCAAAGCTACAAATTGGATATATGGAGTGCAAAGTTACAACAATGATAAAGATGTCTATCCTACTTATATTATATTTAATTTTCTCAACATGGGCATAATAATCACCTTTCAACAGGTTAACATGCCCATGCACTGAAGATTCCATCAAAACCCAATTTTATAAAGTAAAACTGTCTTTATTAGTTGCATTTATCAATTTTGTTATTGTCGCACCTGCGTTAGCACGCAGGGGCGATATAGGCGTGCCGTAACCCGTCCGTTCGTCTGATTGTCCGTTCGTCAACAATTGACTTGTGAACGCAACTCCTTCTACAGGTTTTGGCCAATCATTTTGAAACTTCACAGATGTTTTGGCCATGGCGTGTAGATGTGCATATTGTTTGCTCATAATTCTCAGATTTTTTTTTCCAATTTTTTCCGCTTTGTTAACTTAGTCAGTAGTTACCTAAAACCCTTATAGTCAGTGGGTGTCTCGTGAGCGCAACTCCTACAGTTTTTGGCCAATCATTTTGAAACTTCACAGATGTTTTGGCCATGGTGTGTAGATGTGCATATTATTTGCTCATAATTCTCAGAATCTTTTTTTCAACTTTTTCCGCTTTGTTAACTTAGTCAGTTTTTACCTAAAACATTTATAGTCAGTGGGTGTCTCGTGAGCGGAACTCCTCCTACATTTGAAGCTTCACAGATGTTATGGCCATGGTGTGTAAATGTGCATATTGTTTGCTCATAATTCTCAGATTTTGTTTTTAAACTTTTTATCGCATTGTTAACTTAGTCAGTTTTTACCTAAACCCTTATAGTCAGTGGGTGTCTCGTGAGCGCAACTCCTCCTACAGTTTTTGGCCGATCATTTTGAAACTTCACAGATGTTTTGGCCATGGTGTGTAGATGTGCATATTGTTTGCTCATAATTCTCAGACTTTTTTTTTTCACTTTTTTCTGCTTTGTTAACTTAGTCAGTTTTTACCTAAACCCTTATAGTCAGTGGGTGTCTCGTGAGCGCAACTCCTCCTGCAGTTTTAGGCCAATAGTTCTGAAACTTCAAGATGATTAGGTCAAGGTCTGAAAATTTGCATATTGTTTGCACATAAATCTCAGATTTTTTTTTCAACTTTTTCCGCTTTGTTAACTTAGTCAGTCTTTTACCTAAAACCCTTATAGTCAATGGGTGTTTCGTGAGCGCAACTCCTCATGCAGTTTTAGGCCAATAGTTTTGAAACTTCACAGATGATTAGGTCATGGTCTGAAGATGTGCATATTGTTTGCACATAAATCTCAGATTCATTTCAGCAGAGTTAGGGGCCCTTGATTTATGCCCAAAATTGGTTTCCGCTCAATATCTTGTGAAAGAATTGATGGATTAGGATCATATTTTGCATACATATTGTTATTAATAATACCTAGCTTGGGATTGTCACATGACATTTTTCGTCAATTTTCAGCTGAGTTACTGGCCTTGATTAATGGGCAAAAATGATATCCGCTCAATATCAATATCTTGTGAAGTAATGGACAGGTTTAGATCAAATTTTGCAAGCCAATATTCCAAATTTTCTACTTTGTCCATTTTTCTTACAAACTAACCCATCAATTTCTTGAATACTGCAAAATAGATTTTTTTTCAATACAAATAGGAACTTGTATGACTTAATCCCCGCAGGTGCGACACCGCTTTCCGCGGATTTCTTGTTTCTATACTTAAGCTCGTACGGTACGTGCACATACGCGTCACAGTGCGATAAAGTTTTTTTTTTTTTTTTTTTTTTTTAATTTCTATATTTCAACAGTCACGTAACAGAAAGCATTCATCTTTGGAACATTTGTACATAGGAGGGTTTTCTGCGATTCTATAAGAATGGACCCTGAGTTCAAGCCTCGGGATGGGGTTAGAGGTCAAAATCTGGGACACTTCTGTAAAGTGTTCTTATGCTACGGTGAAGTTTTTAAATGCTTATATCTCGATAGTCAGTCGTCAAAAAAAAACACTCATATTTAGAACGTGTATGTATATGCAATCTTCATTCAGGTGCATGGTCACCTATGTTTTATAAATAAACTAAAAGGGTTCTTCAGGTGCAAGGTCCGCCTTTGTTATTGCCATGATAATTTTGCATAGTGCATGCCCAGTCGTGTTAATATTTGCATAACTGTTTTCATTGATCAGTCGATTTTTCTGTCAGTTTGAGTTTGACACGTTGCAGGCATTAATTGCAAGAATCATACATTGAGCATGTTATAACACATTTCAAATAACAGGAATCATCTCCAGATGAAAAAAAATACAGTACAGTCCCCGTTTGTTCCTTATTTTGCACGCTCATGTGGTTTGCACGCTCACGTGGTTTTTAGTGTGTGTGTGTGTGTGTGTGTGTGTGTGTGTGTGTGTGTGTGTGTGTGTGTGTGTGTGTTTTGTTGCTTTTTTTCCACGAGAAATTTCTCAGCATTATATACCTTAGAAAAAAAAAAAAAAACAAACAGTACAGCCCACACAGGTCTTTTCTTTTGCACGCTCGCGATTTTTAGTGTTTCCACGTGAAATGGTTTGGATTTATATACTTGTCAGATTAATGTCTAATTTTTTTCTCAGTTCATTCAAAAAATTTAATAAATCTTAATAAAGCATCCATTAAAGAATCACATTGTTGTTCTTTTCTACCTGCAACATTGAAAATTTATTAAACTTTAATATACCCTTGCCCCATATCTCTAAGTAAACTTGAACAAAATTTGCGCCGGTACTTAGACGTTTACATCTAAATATTTCGTCTTGTAGATTTTAATGCAGCGGCGTCAGTTGCACGTGAAGTTGCGCAGTTGTAATAATATGTATACAGGGACTGACTCTATGTTTACATGTATTGTACTGTTTGTAAAACCCATAGAGAAATTTTCAGGTACCAGTCTGTCTTTCTTTGGTTAATATTGAATTATTATTATTATTTTTAACAGTAAATATAGCTGAAAGTAACCAAAAGATTTAAGGCATAATACGGTTTCAAACATCAAACTCGATTGACATGTTTTCCTTGGCTTTTTAAAGATACGCAAATACTCGTACTTTTCAGTTCTACTATCGGCTATCAAGATCCGCTACCTCCATACAGCGTAATAATTTGCAGTTATGAATAAGCTCATTAGGGCTCAAAATTCTTACTCTGTTTCGTATAAGAAGCATCGTACCTATATCGAAGTTTGTAGTAAACATAAACCTTACTATTACGTTCAATCCGAATATATATTTATTTTCACGGGCCTTTTTAGCGTAGTTGCAGGTGGTACTTTGCACATTTACTCTGGTTTTTCCGTAAATGATTTGGCAGGGGTTGAAATTTTGGTATGACTACTATGGCCTTAGGCTTGGCAAGCCAAGCCCAGGCCAAAAAGGGGGACTTTTGGGGCGGAGTCAGGAAGCTCAGATGATGATAATAAACTGAATGATAACGTTATTACAATAAATGTGGTACTGTTTTCGTATCACGAATTTTTCCCACTCGTTTATCCAGGATTTCATGTCCAGGATTTCATTTCATTACCAAACAAAACGAATCTTTCGTCTCTCTCTCTCTCTCTCTCTCTCTCTCTCTCTCTCTCTCTCTCTCTCTCTCTCTCTCTCTTCGTTTTCATTTTGTTTTGTTTTCGGACGACGTCACCATGCAGACTGGTATAATGTGTGTTTTCTCACGTCGGGGATTGAAGCATTTGAGAAGGTTCCAAAATCATGCATGTGAATAATGTTAGTTTGCGCACCAAGGTTTTGGTTCAGCTTTATTGCCAAACCCTCCCAACCCTCCCTTGCCCCCGCCCTCTCCCACCCCTGCCAACCCCTCGACTTTTCGAAGAAAAACGAGGGGACATAGTAATCGGATTTCCGTAATTTCGTAATGCGTGAATAGTGACCTTGTGTACGCAGCTCCTCTCACAGTTATAAACGAATCTTTTTTAAACCTTACAGATGTTTTGTCATGGTCTGAAGATGTGCATGTGCTTTGGATATAATCCTGAAAGTATTTTTCATACTTTTCTTTTGCATTTTCAACTTAGTAATTTTTCGAGCTCCAATCTTATCAAAGTTTATAGACAGTGCTTAACTTGTGCGCGTAACTCCTCTTGCAGTTGTAGGCAGATATTTTTGAATTTCAAAAGTGTTTTCATTATAGTCTGAAGATGTGAATGTGATTTGGGTATAATTCTGGTTTTTATTTATTTATTTTTTTAAATCAAACTATATATAGCAGGTACCTTGTTTCGCATTTTTACTTTGGTACCTTGTCGAACTGGTCATTTTTGGAGGATTTTCAAAAGGCGAGGGACATAAATTCTTTCGTGTGGTTTTATCATTCATACTGAGTCAGCTCACTTAATCTAACTAAAACATATTCTTGCTTTTTGTTCTGTTTTATTTTTATATATCAGATGGTAATATCACACACCAACAATTTTAATTCCTTACAGCGGAATAGCGAGAGGTCGGACGGTTGATAACTCCAACAGAGAAATAGATTGCGAGAGCTTTCTAAAGAAAGACATAATAATCTTTCAGCAGATGTGCAATACTATTTTGCATGGCATGTTGTTTTTTTAGTATAAAATCTCTGTTATGTTATAATTGTCTCGCAGCACTGAACATTTGGAAGTTGTGAAAAATGGTAAACTTTTATCATACACTCATTTATTTGCCTCGGTCTCAGCCTCGGGTCGATAAAATCAAACTTTTGGCAAGTACATTGGCTAGACCTTGTCGGCATCAACCGGTACGTAAAAATATCAAAATATTCCATACGGTTTAAGGATTATGGCCAATTTTATATTTTCACATTTTTACCTCGGCTTAGCCTCTGTAATTGAAAACTCGAAAACTCACATATGCAAGTCCACTGACAAAATCTTGTCTGTATCTATCCGTATGCCAGAAAATTATCAAAAAAAAAAAAAAAAAAAAAAAAAAAATCCAACGCTTCAATCACTATGGCCATTTTCGTTAACTTACTACGGACAGACAGATGGATTGACATGGTGATTATAGGGACTTCTTCGAAAGTCAACCTTTCAGTCGGTCAAATTTTCTGCGGGTCGTGCAATATCGAATTATTTACTTCCTTTGCTATTCTTAGAACGAGGGTCGCCCCACAAACACGTTCCATGGCTGGGTTATTTGATTAGAAATAAGTTGCAGGGCTTCTAGCGATGTACATTTCTGACAAAAACAGACACCGTAAATCTACAGGAAACAGTTTTGAGCCGGGGCTCAGCATTGCTTGTGCGCTCAGTGAAAACACACAACAGTCTGCGGATCCACGCATTTTAAGCAGAACTTCTTCCATTCACCTAAATAAAGCTTTTATATCTGTTACCCATAAAATGCAAAGTAAAGACTTTGATCAGCCTGCGCAAATGACGGACATGTGGGAAAAGCTGAGTCCATCACGAAAACATGCCTATATAGTTTTGACCCCCTTAAACCCCACTTTTATCTAGTAAAAGTGGGGTTTGCAGGGGTGTACATTATTTTCCTTATTTCTGCTAAAAAACATAGATTGTGGGTACGCGTTAGAACCACCTCGCCGAGGTGGTTCTAACGTGTATCTACAATCTATGCTTTGAGCAGAAATACGAAAAATATCGGAGTTTTTTTTTATCTGAAATTGTTCGGTTTTGTAGGTGAAATTTTCTATATATTTGAATAGGCGTGTTTTCGTAATGCCCGGCTGATTTGAGTAACTTGCTTCGATCATTCGACAATTCTGGTTTGGTTGCTGCTGTTTGAATCGGCCGTTGAATCGGCTGTTAACCACGCGTGTAATTTTTAGACATTGAACGCCTCAAAACAAAATACAAATTCCTACCTTTTCATGTGAAGGATAATGACGGGAAAACAGTACCGACCAGCACTCTTTACTGGTTAGACCCAAGTAACCGGAGACACAAAACTAGAGTGAGCTCGATCAACCCGGATAAACTAATGAGATTTAATTGGCTAAGGGTGTAACAGCCAGTTAACATCACAACAACCAACCAGGATGGTCAAGTGATCGAACTCCCTCACACAGTCTCTCTCTCCGATATCCTCTGTATTAAATACTTACGCGAATCCATAATCAAACATTACTGGCACCTTTTCCAATCCAACCGACATAAATGGCACCTTCTGGTCCCTGTGATTAGTAATAAAGCTAATAACGGTAGAATCGAGGATGTACTCATAAATGTTTTTGTACTGATCAAGGCGACGAAATTCCTTACAAAACGTGTCATCTCCCGGAAGTCTCATCATATGCCTAGGTAAATAAAAGGAAACATACTTCGCTGTCCTTTCGACATCATTCGAAAAAATGATTTTGCTTGCTGTTTTATTTTAAATGAAAATATTTAATTCTGACTGATCATATCTTATCAGAAAACATGTCTTTTCTGGTTCTGTTTTGTTCTCAAATATTTCTCCCGAAAATAATACTGCCAAATATTAGTCTGCCATATGCATTTTCTGTAGCAGAGTGATTGTTTTTGAGGTGGTGGTGGAGAGGGGATGCTACGTAAGATTCTGTTTATTATTTTTTCTTTGCTAATTTTTAATTGCTTCGAAGTAAGCCTGAAGTACTCGAAACAGAAAAAGACCGATCGCGTTTGGTTCTAAATGCGGATATCTTGCATACAAATCTGTTTATCTTGGTACACTGATGTAAAGTAAACGTGTTTGCCTGAATACAGATCTCGATAAATTCCAAATAAGGCTGGATTCTTCAAAAAACAGCTGGAGGTGCCTGTGACGTCGTGGAGGTGCCTGTGATGTAAAGAAATATAGTGAAAATCTGAAGAGTTATTGCAGCTGCAAATATTGATATAATTCTTCTCTAGATCACTGCCTGGAAAGAATTATTCATTGGTTTGCATTAAATCATGACAAAGTTTGCAAATTTACTTCTTCTGTGAAAACCGCCATGCAAAAAAAAAAAAAAAAAAACAAAACAAAAAAAAAACATGATTTCCTGAAAGATGTCGAAAACACAGTAGTTTTCCTAAACATTCAGACACCTTTAAAGGACATGTTACACTTTCAGAGGTTCAAAGGAGATAAATCTGTTAAAAATTGTTTGCCTCCTTTTTGAAAGCGGTCTACTGTTAAAGGAAAGAATTTGCGCCCCTCCCCCAGTCCTTTCCTTTTAGTAAAAAAACCCTTTTCAGAAAAGGCCCGGTGAACAAGAAGGCAAACAGGAGGTCACTAAAGTTACCTCACTTGTTAAATATGACGGGAACCACCAAGTGTATCAAAGCATCAAAGCCCTTAACTCCTTACCATACTTGATCAATTACTGGTCGATTGTTTACAATCGCTCTATAGTATACATACACCAACTTTCCTGCACACCAGATAAGGGAATCCTGTATTTAACCCTCGGGTAGAAATTTTTATCCTGTCCAGGGTAAGATAAAAAATCGCGAAAATTCTCACGAGTTTGATGTGCACTGGTTGTAATGGGCGTCACGATTGCCCTCGTTAAGGTTTACGTCACTTAATGTGATGACGTCATTAAACGCCACAGTAACGTCATCATAATATGGCGGAACTCAGCAATCGAAGTGACTGCATTATTTAAAAAAAATATACGTTCAGAAATGAAAGGTGTGCAAGAAAAAGAATCAAGCCTCTTGATAGCAGACAGTGATCCTCGGGACGGATTTTTCTATCTACCCCTCACACCAATGACAGATCCTTACATTGTTGTACACGTGATTATCACTGGCCAAAGCAATCGAACTGGTATTTTGTACGAACTCCACATCACGGTTACTTATAGCCGCGCTAATCTTGTCGCTCTGACGTCAGAATGCATTGTAAAGAGGGTTATCTGTAAAACCTGGAGAGGGACATTGGCAAATACAACCAGGGAAACCGGATATCGGGATATCGGAGGTTGCTAGATTTCGGAGGTAAACAAATGATTTCTTGCAGCGATTATCCTCTTTTAATGATCAAAAAAGTGCTTCTGGAGGATAAGCAACGTAACATATATTTTTTCGTTTGAAGAATTTAATATATGAAAATGGCATTTCAGTGTAAAGTATCCTCCTATTTATTCAAAATCACGTTTGAAAAGGAAACGTCACTGTTTTTTACCCTACTTCCATTATCAGTTCTTTATAACTTTTATCATGTAAAGCATTTCCACTGAGTATGTAAGTGTAATCTAGAACTTTTCTATAAATTATACAAGGAATAGCAGATGTGAAGGAATTACTAAATTGGCAGATTTTAACAATTCTTTAGGGTTGTTGTCATATTATTGGTAACAGGATATCGGAGGTATGATGCAGGGATGTCGGAGTACAGATTTAAATTCGTAACTGGATATCGGAGGATAGGAAATATTGTTTTCTTGTTAAAACGGCTACAGCTTTCTGAAACGTGATCTTGCCTGGTTAAATATTTTGAAGACGATTACCTGAATCGTCAGGGGATGCATGTAGCAAGCGAGCAAAGTGTCTTATTGCTGATTAGCAACGAATAAATGAAATAATGTGTCATGGATTTATGAAGATAAAACATCAAGATAACCAGCCCACGCAATGGACACCCCGGTAAATACGACTTCACATAGAAAAAGTGGGGTTTGCAGAGGTTTGCAGGTGTATAAATAGTTTTTTCTTATTTCTGCTCTGAAGCATATATTAAAGGTACTCGTAAGAACCACATCGATCTTCTTTCTGCTCTAAAATATAGGCTGTGGATACACGTTAGAATCGCCTCGATGAAAAAAATACGAACATTATCATTTTTCTTTCTGAAAATTTTGCATTTTTTAAGACATGATTAGAATGAATCTGCATGTTTTCATATTTGTATATCACAACGTATTGTGCCTTAGGCGGGTTACCATAGTGCAGATTATATTTCATTTCCCTTGTGATGATTGGACCTATTGTGGAATCTTTGAAAATGGAGTTCTGCTCATGTATACGCTAGAGGGCGTAAGCAAACTTCATTGCTGCTTATGAAGAGTCTCAATAAAACCGAGACTCCCATTTTCTTATCTGTAGTGTGTTCTTTGTTTCCAAAAGCAATGTTTTTGACGTTTATTTCCAGGCCTACACGCAGACTTTTGAAATGGAAGGGGCGGGTGTATGAATTGTTAGCTATTCTTAAAGGAGACAGAGATGCAAACAAAATGCCGATAAGGGGAGACAAAATTAAGGAATGTAAAGTGATTTTATGGTCAAATCTGCATGATTTCAAAATAATTTGCCGGAAATGGGTACAGGTCTCATTTCATCTTTTGGTCGGCCAGACACTCTATGGATTTTTCATGTACATTTAAGCTTAAAAACCCAGTCCCGTAAAACGAGGAGGGTGTGACCGTTTAAAGGTGGTGCAAATGCTCAGAAAATGTCGATTTAGAGGCGAAATTTAGGAGTGTAAAGTGTGTTTACAGTTAAAATCTGCTTGATTTTTTAAATAATTTGTCCACAGTGGGGGCTGCCTTCGTACCCCCCCCCCCCCTCACCCCCACTACCACACACACACACAGCGCGTAGGGATGTACATGTTACAAAATCTGTAAAAAACTAAATTGACAAAGATCTCCTCGATGCAATTCAAATAATTATCATATCACTCTAGTAAGTTTATGCGGTGAAGACCCCTTGCAAATCTCACTTATATAAGGAAAATGGGTTTACAAGGGAATGTAATTTTTCTGGTTGCTGCTATAAAACATAGATACGAGAACTGTCCGGAAAATTTTTAGACAACAATGTTAAGTAACACTACATGGGGATTTACTATAAGACAGTTTGCCGACATGCATTTAAATTCAGGAGTGTTACATAAATAAAAAATTCCATGAAGATTTTCTGATATGAACTTCCGTTTGTACCCGTAAGGTGAATACAAGCAAAGAAGACTATAGTTGTAAACTGAAGAACAGTGCAATATATGGATTTCGATGCACATTAGATCAAATTCCGTCAAAATGAAGGGAGTTATGGGCATTTAAAATTTTCAAGATGACTGATATAGGGGTGTTTTCTTTTCATTTTGAATGTTTAATTGGATTCCACAGATGTTTTTTTTTTTTTTAAAAAAGCTATTTAAATAATTTTTAACAAGGTTTTAATTCTTTTAAACTTTATTCATTTTGTTGAAAATAATAATTGTGTACTACATGATATAGATATCTACAAAAGCAGTGCAGCAAATATTTGTGTGGATTTTTGACATTACAAGGTCTAAAAAGTGGCGGCACGAATGGCATCTAGTGAGAACATATTCAAATCCTTGTCATTTTTTTATTTTTAAAAAAATCATCAAAATCTAGGTCTTCATTCGTAAAACTTTAACCAGTGGGTTGGGGCTTGACGGTATGTCTTTGGCTTGGCCCGCCGTGGTTCTACTTTTGGTTTTCATTTACTCTGGCACACAGTAGAATTAGCCATGGTTACTCGTCTTTGTTTATCATAGTGATTTATTTGATTTTATGTTGTCGCTTTGAGGCATTGACTGAGTTGTGAGCCTTTATGCAAACCGAATTGTTATGTGTTTCTGTATTAAAAGTAGCATCGGGAGCCAGGATGAAGTTAGCTAACTGTAAAAGTGCTTTAAATCCCCGGTGGCTTATTCTACTGACCGTTCCGAGTGTTACTTACTCTTTGTTGCTTTGTGATGTATTCTACAAGGCGATTAGTTATAAGTATTGTTTGGTGTTATTTTATTCTTGTGTTTTTCAGTCCTTTGAGCATTGCGTTCACTTCGCTAGGGGAAGAGAGAGCTAATCTTAGTGCTTTTCGTACGTTTGTTCGATTTGCGCTTGTTTAGTTCTGTTTGTTTTCTCTTCCTCTTGGTGTCTGAGAAGGGCTGCGGCTTGTGACTGTGACACCCCCTGGACTTTTCTTTTACCTTTCTTGAAGTACATACCTACTAAGCACAGTGGTTTTATATTGCCTTCCACTTAAATCCATTTAAGCCTAGTGGATCTATCCCTATAAAATTGAAAATGTCCAATTATCGTCTGAAAATTGTACTTTATGGCCAAGCGTCAGATCGAGTCCCTGTTTTATCTGGTGTTCCCCAAGGTTCGGTGCTTGGACCGGTCCATTTTTTGGTAATTATTAATGATCTTCCTGATAATATTAGATCATCTTTTCGTTTGTTTGCTGATGATTGTGTTTTGTATAGGAATATACGTACTCCTTCTGACTGTCTTATCTTACAAGATGCCTTGATAGCCTAGCACGTTGGGAAGCCGATTGGAGGATGAAGTTCAATGAACAAATGTCATTCAATGAGGGTGTCACGCCACCTTCAGGATAAGCAGATTAAGTTTGACTACTCACTACAGCAGCATATATTGCAGCAGGTTTAATCCGCTAAATATCTGGGTATCACCATCACTGACAATCTTGATCGGGTCAACATATTTCTGAGATAAAATCAAAAACAACTATGACATTAGGATTTCTCAGGTGCAATTTGGCTTTTGCTCCTAAGCAGACACAGGCTGTTGTATACAAGTCATTGGTTCGCCCTCAAATTGAGAATGCGTCACCTGTTTGGCACCCCCATGTTAAAACTCAGATTCAGCAGGTAGAGAAGGTCCAGAGGACGGCTGCACGGTGGACCTTTAGGCGATGGCGGAATAAAAATAGCGTACATTTGTAGGTGATATGCTTGATGAGTTGGAATAGCCATCCCAGGGAGGCCCGCCGTGAGCAGTCCTCTTTAACCTTCTTTTCTAAGATACACTCTGATATAGTGTCTCTTAACAAAGTGGATACTTGACACCTGTAACTGGTTCAACTCAAACAAGGGCATCGAAATTAAACAGCACACAATGCCGTAGGAACTAGGCCTATAATAATGCCCTGAAGAATGCTCTCTTTCCTAGAACTATTCCTCAGTGTAATAGTCTTGCCTCTTCTGTGATAGATGCTAAGACTGTTCAAGCCCGTATGGTATAGATTGGGAGTCAGAGGTATGCGTTTTTTACAGATTGTAAATAATTTTTAAGAACTCATCAAGTGATTTTTGTTTTGCTAAATTCTAAATTATGCCAACCATCTAACACAGGTAACGGCCAAATATGACCGACTCAGTATAAGAAAATAGATAGATCCTTAAAATCAGATATATCAATATCAGCCTGAGGGAGGAATAAGCACCTGTTGTTAACTTTATAGATTTATTGCACTGGTATTGGTGAATATTTTCCCGAGTTGGGATATTGCTATAAATAATTGTTTAGAGTATGATATGTCATAGATTTATAGTCACGTGGTAACGTTACGATTATTATTTCTGATCTGAAGCATAGGCAGATGGTACTCGTTGGCACCGTCTCAGCGTCACGGTTCTTACTAGTTTCCAAAATCAACATTTCAACAGAAACTTAGTAGGAAAATATCACAGTTTCACATACAGAACTTCATTCTTGCAGCGAAAGCTGTTATATTGCATATAGGTTCTTAAACGCAATAGCATGGGTCCTATTAGCACACTACACTCCCTTTCAAACCAATTAAACCTAATTAAAATTGCTACAAAAAGATACGCTAATATCTGCACACAGGCTTAGCACCATATTGTGCCAGCAAGTATTAATTTATACGGCTTTTTTAGACAAAGCTCACTGAGTGAATTTTCAGCGCCTCCGAAATACAGCAACAGTCCCTCCGAAATCCAATGCACCATATGTCAAAGTACCTCCGAATATTCCGTTATCCAAAATTTCGCTAGTACTTGCTTTAAATTTCAACAGGAGGCGTTAAGTTTTGTTGATAAATAAACTATGAAGACAGTCGAAGAAAAGGTAAGTCCATCTTTTGGCAATAATAAACCAACATGTTGTTTACCATGATCGGGTTGGTAGCCGTCGAAAAGGCAAAAGAAGAGATGAAAAAAAAAGATCATCGTGGTTCAAATGCCGTTTTAACCTCAACAAAGTAGCTGAGAAAGAAAATGTTTGCTTTAATATATTCATATAATATCATATCTCTAGAACGAGCATCTCAGTTCTTTTATCAAATGTTTAAGATATAAGCAAAATAAAAACGGATAATTACATACCCTGTCGCTGCATGAAATTATTTGTTTACCTCCGAAATCTAGGAACCTCCGATATCCCGATATCAGCTTTCCCTTGGTGAGGTAGACAAATAGTGCTGGCCCAGGCAGAACGCGGCATCTGATCAGGGTCTGTACTGTTTGCTTAAATTACAAGAAGTTAAGGGTTTAATGAAACCCGTTCAGGACCATTTCTCCTAGTCCACAGTCATCGACAATCGATCCACTAGTGCTGCCAGTGCTTTGATTTAACATATCCATTAGACTACATGTTACAAATGTAATGGGAATGAATGCCATTTCATGGGATGCGACTCTTTCACTGTGACCTATTATTTCTCCTCTTCAAAGGAGTTTGCCTTAGAAAGAAATAATGTTTATTAGTAGACCACTTTTTTTTAAATGTAAACTGGTTTCCAGGAAAACAAACATGAAGTAAAAAAAGTTGTCTCCCTTGTAAGAAATATCATAAATCTAGCAATCCCCGTAAACCGTATTGTGTCCAAAATTACTGGATGAGTGATAACTACGTGGATTCTGATGATGTCAGAATGAATAGATTCACAGAAATAAGGGATGGATTCTAGATGCAAACTATTTCGAAGAAAAACAACAAACAAACAAACAAAAAAAAAAAAAAAAAAAAAAAAAAAAAAAACACTTTCATATAAGTTTTGCTGATGAAATATTGCACAAAAAAAATTTGAATCTTTTCAGCCCTGCAGTCCAAGATAGATACCTTTGCAATCAGTGTAGATACAGATGAGACGGCTCGTTCTACACTGTTTGCCATTCTGTTCTTTATGTTTGACTTCCACCTCTGTTTGCAACAATGGATGTGTCCAGAGTCGAAAACGGAAGAGTCCACTTAAGAAACTCAAGGGTGAAAGGGTTAAAGAATTGAGCTGTTTAACGCCGATGTTTGACTAGTGCAGTTTGTGTAACAGGCACGTTTTTCATAACGTTTTAACGTGGAAAGAGCGACAAAAGACAGCGAGCCTGAACTAAAGCATGAGTGACAAAAGCCAAGAAGAACGAAATAAAACTCAACAAAAAAGCTTGGGAAGGTAAAAAACATTGTTTTGACTAAAACCGACCAGAAGGCTTCTAACCCAGTAAATGTAGAACGTAGAACGATGTCATGACATCACACGTATATCTAAATAACATTATAGTGAAGTTTTGTGTTTGCTAGGAATCAACTTATCTTTTGGTTTTTTCTCCCAGTCTGGTTTGGGGTAATACATGTGGTAATCTCGGTGATCTGACTCGATCAAGTGGTGGATTCTCCTGTGTAGGAAATATATCATAGCACCCCGTATAACACCGCCTTTGTAGCAATAGTTACCCTTCTCCCACGTTAGACACCTCGTGGGGCTTATACATATATCTCCGTCTGAAATACACCCAGTGGAATCAGGACGTTTATACAATGTCGCAGTAACGTCGGTGCAACGTCATGACATTACACTGACATGACATTGCACCAACGTTAATGCGTTAATGCACCTTAAGTTTGAAATACGGGAGATACTTCACGAGAGATTTGCAGATCCGATAAACAAACGAGTGCATTAGCGCGAGTTTGTTCATCAGATTTGCAAAACTCGAGGGAAATATTTTCTGTATTTTAAACTCAAGGTGTATACACTTATGTGTTACATATTAAAATGATTTTCTTTTTTCTTCAGATTCTGTTTTATACTATTGACGTTTTCAAATGATTTCAATGAGTTTTGTGACGTTACGTTATCTGCACTCGTCACGCGGTGTTATAGCGTTCTAAAGGAAATAGTTCTTTCATTTAGGGGGAAATACTTCTTCCAAGAAAGAAATTATAAATCATAATTCCCGCAGAAATTACTAAAACTAGATATGCAATATACAAACGTCATGTGCGAGCCAGCGAGTCCATGATGTTTATACAACATCATGTTATTGCATCGACGTCAAAGCGAACTTGTATAATGTCATGTGCCCACTGAGTTATCGTAAAATCTAACCCAGCAGGCACACAACATCAAAATGACGTCGTATCAACGTCGATGCGACGTGATCACGTCGCATCGACGTTGATAGGACGTCATTTTAACGTTGTGTGCCCACTGGGAAATACTTCATGAAATTCCGGTAAAGTTAAGAGGAATGGATACACATTCGGAGGAGACAACTCTATCAGAATTATTTTACCTCCCTTTTGAAAAGGAGTCTGCTGTAGAAGGAAAGCATTTTCACCGCAAACTTGACAGACTGAATATTACAGTGTCGAGAAGGTAACTTTGTTACTGCGTTAACTGCGTCTTTGAAAATTTGCATGTGCTTTAGTTCTGCCAGATACCCCTTTTAAGTCACTCATGCCGATTAGGAACTCCGACCTCAACTATTTGGTCAAAAGTATTTCCAGTAGAAGGGATGTCTGGGTAATTTGCCAATTTGTTTTTTAGTCGTGTACTTAATGCTAACAGTGAAAAAATCTTGTTCAGACGCCGCGTTCTGTGGCGTCTGACCTGCGTCTACACTGTTTGTCATTTTTTTTTTTGGGGGGGGGGGGGTGGGAGGGGGGTCGGGGGTGGGGAGGGGGCCTTGGAGACGTTAGGCATCAGTGGCTTAATAGAACCCAAAGCTTTTTTCCTGTGACAGTCTCGGATACCTTGCTTCAGATGTCGAAAGGAAAAAAATAGGTTTACGAGACACATGGTTCATATCTACACTTATATTTTTGGATTATTAGAGTAAAATGGTACGTATATGCAATAATAAAAAAAAAATAAAAATAAAAGTAAGAAAAAAATAAGTGAAGGTACCCATGAAATCAGGAAATGCTACAATCACGAAGAACAGCATTAGCGAGGCATAAAAAGCATAAGAGACGAGGAACAAACAATGACAAAACAAACACCATATATGAAAAAAACAAACAAAAAAAAAAAAACAAAAAAAAAAAAAAAAAAAAAAAAAACCGCATAGACACGGACACTAGAAAAATTACCATGGCGTGGGAGTGGGTTGGGGTTTACGACGAGACGAGGAACAAACAATGACAAAACAAATACCATATATGAAAAAAAAACAACAAAAAAAAAAAAAAAAAAAAAAAAAAAACAACCGCATAGACACGGACACTAGAAAAATTACTATGGCGTGGGAGTGGGTTGGGGTTTACCCCAGAATTGCCGGTAATAATGCGACCAGCTGATGTACAACAGACTTGAGAATCTACACATTCTCAGGAATCCGGGGTATCAATTTCAATATCGAAACCAGAAACTAGCTTGTTGAAGTTAAATATCACACGTATGTTACAAATAGGTTTGTTACACTTATAGCAAATAATGGGTGTTTCAGTATTCAAGAAGAAAGTGGAAATGCATGTTCACAAAATGTGAATTAGATGTTTGTATAAAAGGATCCGTAACGGCAGAAATGTACCTTCGGACACGTACGCACAGCGAGGTGTCAGATCAGACTGTGCACTCGCGCAGTCTGATCAGAACCTTCATTGAGCGTATTCTTGGTCTCTACAGATGCAAAGGTTCTTCATGCCGACAACAAAGACTCTGATCAGACTGCGCGAATGCGCAGTCAGATTTGAGTCTTCGTTGTGCGCACATATCAAAAGTTACCATTTTTCACGTTGTGGCTCAAATATTTACCGTCAGAAATCTTCGTCATATTTAACAGGCTTTGGCTGGCAATTGGAAATACTTCTGTGGTCCAATTTAATTTGCGGCCGGCGGTAAAAGGAAAGTTTCGTAAATCAAGTAACCTGAAAACATAGTTATCACTGGTGATGTAGTGGAACTGACAAAATAAATGTTGCTATTAAAACAATCAGATTTAAGGTAAATTCCCTGTAGGCACAAAAAGTTAAACCAACGTCGTATCAACGTTGCATCGACGTTGATACGACGTTCTCCCAACGTTGTGTGCACGCTGGTATTTTATATAACTGAAACATTTGTAAGAGTTAGTTTTAAACTTGGATGAATTGCTACCATTATTTTTCATGTATATTCTAGCTTGACCTGAGGTGTATTCAACAAAGAGAGAGCACTCGAGCGCTCGAATGACTGAAAATGTTGTTTGACCACAGTGTATGTTTTCATCTTATATATATATATATATATATATATATATATATATATATATATATATATATATATATATATATATATATATATATATATATATATATATATATATATATATTCTTTTTCTTTTTTTTTCACTGTTTATTCTGAGCACAAATATTACAAAAGCCGTTTCGTTTTAAATTAAATTAAATGCTACAATCAAAACTCATCTCTAAGGAAATTGGCCTTGTAACTAGCAAATCAGGTATATCGCCATATTGTAAAACCAACTTGAATGCGATACACCTCTAAGCCTTTTTTGTTTCTTTGCAGGCACTCGAGCGAGCGACTTGGGCACGTTCTGGAAGGGGGCAAACGGTCCCTCTAAGAGCGCTCTCATTATTGAATGCACCACATAATAAAATAACGGTATTATAGCAGACTTCTACTGGTTATCTAGAGACAAATATATTTTCGCTTATCTTTAAACTGCCTCATATTATTCCTGTACCCAATCGAATGCTTTACGATGCTCCAGAATGGGGCATGCGTATGGCCAGAAAAGAAAAGAAAAGCATAGATGTAGGCGAAATGACAGCTGATACAATGGTTGCGGATTAAGTTTTTCTGGTGTTAAGATTGCTGACGGGATTTTTGACTGCTGAAGAAGCATACAAAAATAGCTGCACTGATCACTTAACCTGTATCACTCTAGGGGTAATTCAGCAGGCAACAAATTGATAATATTTTCTTATTTTTCCCAGAAACCTGGTTTTCACATTTTATGCAAATTGTCTCCAAAGGAAATAATTTACATGAAATGTCAAAGCATGTTTTCTGGGAAACATAAGGATAATATTTCAAAATGTCGTCTGCTGAAAATTTACCCAGAGTGCAAAGCGTTCGTGTTACTGGAGTAAATCCATGTGTTTTGCATGTAGCTTCAGTTTGTGTTGTCAAAGTAATGCTGCATTTTTGTTGTTGTTTTGTTGTTGACTTTAGGTATATTTACCATTTATAAAAAGAAAACTGTTTAATCAACACACATTTGTTTGCATTATATAATCCCATAGAAAACAGAAAAAAAATAAAATAAATAAAAAATAAAAAACAATAAAGAAATCTGTAATGAAGAAAAATGTAACAAGTGTTGTATCGATTTGACCTTCAGATCATAATATCTTAAGAGTCTGTTTCCTGCAAAATTTATACAAGTAAGCAAATGCTTGTTTCGCTTGGAAAGTAGGATTTTCTTACAGTCATGCCTAAATAGTATAATGGATGTGTCCTGATGAATATTTTATGTAGAGGTCAAAGCGACAGACCAATCTGGTTGATCTCAACATGTCTCGAAACAGCGGCGCTGTCCTTGCAAAGCCGTCTATTGATAAAAATATAACCTGAGGCTTCTGGTTTTCAGCTGTATTACGTCAAATAGAAAATTAAAACCGAAAGCCTTAAGTCACAGGACAATATTATATGTAAAACAAAAGGTAAGAGAAAAGTCCAGGGAGTGCCATAATCACAAACCGCAGCCCCTCACAGACACCTAGAGGAAGAGAAAACCAACAAAACCAAACAAGCACAAATCGAACAAACGCACGAAAAGCACCAAGATAAGCTCTCTCTTCCCCAAGCGAGGTAATCGCAATGCTAAAAGGACTGAAAAACACAAGAACAAAATAACACAAGGTAACGCATAAAACAAATATATAAGTGTATACCTACACTTATTACCCAAATTGTTTTATTCTTACTTCCAAGCAGTAACATGGCATTTTATCATGGCCTAGCTAACTTAACTTTAGTTACAGCTTTTGGGTAGATTATTTACAATCGAGCTAAAAAAACCAAAAAGCAAAAAAAAAAAAAAAAAAAAAAAAAAAAAAAAAAAAAACAACAACAAAATTTTCCTTAATGGTGTTGTCCACGTGCTTATCATTGACATAGTTCGTCTGTCATTACTGGCAATGACCAATTCTAATCAAATGCATGAAGAGGTATTATTTGTGTGTTTTAAGATGGCTGATGAGATCATTCTTAGCTCTAAACTGTCTGTTGCAGATAGCACAAGAGAGGTCTGAGGAAGAAAGCTCTGTTGGTGACGCCTTAGCTCTGTCTTTCCGCTGCGCACGTTTCTGCTCGGCTTCGCTGATTCTGTTTGCTTCGTATTCGCCAACACCCCTTCTTATGAGGCCTCGCCACTTTGTTCGGTCCTGTGCAATTTGTTCCCACGAATCTGTTGGTATGTTGAAGTCTTTAAGGGAAGCTTTGAGGGTGTCCTTGTATCGCTTCTTCTGACCACAATGGGAGCGTTTTCCTATTTGTAGTTCTCTACAGAGGATTTTCTTTGGCAAACATTCATCAGGCATTCTGGTAACATGGCCTGTCCATCTTAACTGTGCCAATTTCAGAAGAGTATGTACACTCTGCATCCCTGCCCCTTTCAGGACTTCTATGTCTGGAATCCTGTCTTGCTATTTGATCTTTAGAAGTTTTCTAAGACAGCTTGATGGAAGTGGTTCAGTCTTTTGGCATGCCGTTGGTTAACTTTCCAAGTTTCGCAGCACCACGGATCTGTATACCTTTAGCTTTGTGTCAAGTCTTATTCCACTTCGGTCCCAAACACTTCCACTTTACCGGCCAAATGCTGCACTAGTTTTGGCAATCCTGGCATTGACTTATTCATCAATGTGCCCAACTCTAGACAATGTGCTTCTAAGGTAGGTGAACTTGTCTACCACTTGCAATCGTTGACCTTCACTGTGATGGTAGGCTCCTTGTAAGGCTTATACTACTTCAGTCATTTTGATGCTGATTGTGAGATGGTAGCTGTCACATGAGGCGGATACTTGATCCACATCTTTTCTGCATTTTCTCTTCTGTTGGAGCACCCTTTGCCATGTCGTCAGCAAAGAGGAACTCATTTAGCACCTATGTCTGCACCTTTGACTTATCTTGCAACCTTCTTAGGTTGAAAAGCTTCCCATCAAAGCGATACCGAATAGGTATACCATTGTCACCATCCTGGAAGGCATATGTAAGCATGGCAGAAAACAACACGCCCAACAGTGTTGAAGCCGGTACACAGCCCTGTTTAACCCCATTTGTCACAGGGAATGGATCAGAAAACTCGCCGTCATTTTGGACCATTACAAGCATACCATCGTGGAACTGCCGTACCATTGCTATGAATTTGGCAGGACAGCCAAACTTTGCCATAATTTTCCAAAGTCCCTCACGACTGACTGTGTCAAATGTTTTGGTAAGGTCGACAAAGGTCATGTAGAGGTCCACATTCTGTTCCTGGAATTTCTTGAAACTGTCTTGCTGTGAAGATCATGTCTATTGTTCCTCTGTCTTTCCTAAATCCACGCTGGCTTTCTGGTAGAAGCCCTGACTGTTCAGGGTCTGACTTTCAGATTATCATTGACCAAAGGAATTAAACAGCGCGTTTTTTACGAAATCCAGGTAACGATTGTTTATAGCCACGCTATTCTTGTCACTGACGTCAGCGTGTCGTGTAAAGAGAGTTATCTGTAAAACCTGGACTGGGACATTGGCAAACAATGCAGACCTAGATCAGACGCTGCAGAACGCGGAGTCTGATCAAGGTCTGTACTGTTTGCTTAAATTACAGGAAGTTAAGGGGTAAATGAAACAGTCTTAAGTCCCCATCCAGGACTATTTTTCCAGCCTACACTCAGAGGCAAAGACCCACTAGTGCTGTCAGTGCTTTGATTAAGCTCAGCTAAGAAATTATAAAAAAAAGTCAAAATAACCATTTTAGAACACGCCAATTTAGAATTCAGTCGATAAAAATTACAATGGAAATGTGGCAAGAGAAAGTTGAGTGTCGTCTGTTGTGATATAAACTACACTATGTCGGTCGTACGTTCAGTCGATAAAAATTACAATGGAAATGTGGCAAGAGAAAGTTGAGTGCCGTCTGTTGTGATATAAACTACACTATGTCGGTCGCACAGGGAGACTGGGATTGATGAATTTTGACAGAGTCAAAAGTCTCCCTGTACTTCCGACATAGTGTATTTTATTCTTTCTGCTCCTCTAGGATTATGAATTTTGACAGAGTCAGAAGTATCCGTGTTCTTCCGGCATGGTGTAGTCGTGTAGTTTATATTCCCTAGTCCTCTAGAATTGATGAATTTTGACATAGTCAAAAGTCTCCCTGTACTTCCGACATAGTGTATTTTTATTCTTTCTGCTCCTCTGGCATAGATGAATTTTGACAGAGTCAAAAGTCTCCGTGTATAGTGTAGTTTATATTTCCTGGTCCTCTGGGATTGACGAACCCATTTGAAATAATTTGAAAATAGATTATTGGTCGATGCTGGGAGGCGTGAGCAGTATTTTATTAGTGTTCACGAACAGACTCAATACAAATGAGTCTGCTATTTTCGCTTTCTTTAATGTGTCACTCATTACGAAAACACGCCTATTCAAATATACTGAGAATTCTACTACCAAAAAATGAAAATTTTCAGATAATTTTTTTTTTTTTATATTTTTCATATTTCTGTTTAATAAATAGATTGTTGATACTCGTTAGCACCGCCTCGACGAGGCGGTTCTAACGAATCCCCACAATCTATGTTTTTAGCAGAAATAAGAATAATAGTGTATACTCCTGTAAACTCCAGTTTTACTATATAAAAGTGGGGTTTAAAGGGGTCAAAACTATATAGGCATGTTTTTGTGATTTGTCAACGGAGCTAAATGTTTCTTCATTTTATGTTTTCATATTATCTCCCTTTTTTACTGTCACTTCTAACACAAGTCAAAGGAAAGAATTCAAATAACAACAATGATCGGCAATCTTATCTGACATAAAAAATATTTACTCAATCGGCCATGCAAACGAATATTGTGTTACTTCTGAAGTAAACATGACTGCTAACCCAGCTAGCATTCTACGTAAATCTATATCGGGCCGTCATCGGCCCGTCAGCTACCCTGACGGGCCGATGACGGCCCGATATAGATTTACGTAGAATGCTGACTGGGAAATTACCTAACGACTGTCTAATACTGTAGGATGAGTGGCAAAAACATTGACACAGATCAGATGCCGCGTTCTGTGGTGACTGATCTGGGTCTGTAATGTAAATAAGTAAATATTTACTGAGAAAGAGTGGGAGGGGGCGGGGGGCGGTCTGTGAAAGCAAAGGGCATTATAGCCTGGCACCACGCTATGAGTTTTACATTGCTTATCTAACAAAGGTAAAATACTCCTCCTAGACTATTTCTCTACATATATCATCTCCCTTACCAGTCAGAAACTCATCAGCCAAATCAGAGAGAAGGGCATTCCAAAAGATTGGATTTTTTAAAAATATAAATAGTTTTTATGTTGATTTATGTATAAGTTAGACAAAAGCCAGTCTAAGGACATTATAGAAAGCGAAAATAACAGACTCGGTTTTATTGTCTTTTCACGAAAAGTAATGCACTTCTGCTCGCCACATCAGCATCTTATCACATGGATGTAAAACACAAACATTACTGACTAACTGAAAGATCTTAAAGAGGCATATATCCATTGTCATGGAGTTCATATATTATGTTCTCAAATCATTCTTAATATGTCCATTGATTCAATAGGGTCAGAAGTATAGACATTATGGTGAAGAACGGGGAGATATTTCGCGGCCGCCAAATGGCACTTCACACCAACTATAGTAAAGGTAAATTTATTTTTAGAAAAAGCAAAACACACACACACACACACACACACACACACACACACACACACACACACACACACACACACACACACACACACACACATTAATGAAAGCTAAAATAGCAGGCTAAGTTTTGTTGAGTTTGTTCAAGAAAAGTAACTTTTTTATAATGATTGAAATAATATGCATTACGAAAACACGTCTATTCATATATACTGAAAATTTTACCACCCAAAAAATGAAAATTTTCAGATAAAAATTCTGATATTTTTCATATGTCTGCTCAAAGCATAGATTGTGGGTACTCGTTAGAACCGCCTCGGATAGGCGGTTCTTACGAGTACCCACAATCTATGATTTTGAGCAGAAACAAGAAAAATAATGTATACCCCTGTAAACCCCAATTTTACTATATAAAAGTGGGGTTTAAGGAGGTCAATATTATATAGGCATGTTTTCGTGATGTAAGATCGATCAGAAGTTTTGACTAGCCCATTTACGTCGAGTGGACTCTTCTACCACAACTCTTTGGAATGGTTTATTTCCAGTAGCAGGGTGTCTGGTTAGTTTTTATCATAACATTGTATATAAAATTCTTGACTTAAATGCAAACTGTGCCGACCCTGATCAGACGTCGTGTTCTGTCGCGTCTGATCTGGGTCTGAACTGTTTGCCATTTAACCTTTTGGTGGTTTGTCTGACTAAAATGGGCTAGAATTACCTGTTTACCGTAAAACCAGCAACCTCATTCTCCGGTTGTTCACATCCGGTATTACATTTATGATTTCGCTTGTACTTTTCTCTGAAAATAAAAACGCCAAAACAACATTCATTTCGCATTTACCTGCAGCAAAATAAGGCTTTTATATGAACCTCGCTAAGAGAAAAGGTAACCGCTTTAAGAAACATATTCCATCACGAAAACAAACCTATATAATTTTAACCCCCTTAAACCCCACTTTTATATAGTAAAATTGGGGTTTACAGGGGTATATATTATTTTTCATATTTCTGCTCAAAAACATAGATTGTGGGTGCTCGTTAGAACCGCCACGTCGAGGCGGTTCTAACGAGTACCTACAATCTATGTTTTGAGCAGAAATGTGAAAAATATCATAATTTTTTACCTGAAAATTTTCATTTTTTTTAGGTGAACTTTTCTGTATAATTGAATAGGCGTGTTTTCGTAATGGTATACGTAAAAAAAGCGTATAAAAAGCAAAACGAACAAACACACAAGCTAACTGGCTAACTCGACGAGGCGGTTCTAACGAGTACCCACAATCCATGTTTTGATCAGAAATAAGAAAAATAATATATACCCCTGTAAACCCCTGTTTTACTATATAAAAGTGGGGTTTAAGGGGGTCAAAATTATATAGGCATGTTTTCGTGATGCTCTCAAATAAACTAAAATCTGAAACCCTATCTTCAAAACAATAGTGGACTGTTTTAAAAACAGTTATTTCTCCCAATTCTACTCCTGCTATTCCCCGACTGGAAAGAAATGGCCTAGTATAATCCGAAGAAGTTGAAAAAGCAAATATTTTTAAAGATTATTTAGAGCTCAAACTTCATTAGATGACGATAATGTCACACTTCCTGCTATCGACAATTACATTGTAAATGAACCACTAAGCTCTCTTGTGTTTACTACTGATAAGGCAAAGCAATATGTAGTACGCTTTCGGTGCGTAAAGCCGTCGGTCCTGTTGGAATAAGTGACCGCATTCTTCGTGAACTAGCCAGTGAACTGTCTTCACCATCAGCTTTTTTATTTAATTAGTCCGCACACCAAGGAGAAGTTCCAATAAATTTAAAAATAGCTCACGTCTGTCCTGTACCTAAGGGCGGAGATGATGCTTTTGACGTCTGTAATTATCGAAGTAACCTAGACAAAGTCTTCGAAATACTTGTATTTAAATCTGTTTAATCATCTCTGTGACAATGACATTCTTACATCTTTTCAGTCTGGCTTCATACCAGGAGACTCTAATACTAACCAACTCACTTTCTTGTATAATACATTTTGCCAGGCACTTGATGCTAGCAAAGAAGTTCGGGCTGTTTTTGGTGACATAAGTAAAGCTTTTGATCGTGTTTGGCATGCCGGTCTTCTTCATAAACTTCAATCAATAGGAATCTCTGGTGAACTATTAAAATGGCTTTCTAGTTATCTTGAGGGTAGGAAACAACGTGTTGTCTTACAGGGAGTAGAATCAAAATGGAATTATATTAAGGCAGGCGTTCCTCAAGGATCAATCCTAGGACCACTTTTTTTCTTAATTTTTATAAATGATATAGTAACTGAAATTGGATCTAGCATTCGTCTTTTTGCTGACGATACCAGTCTTTTTTGAATTGTCGATAATCCAGACGCTGCGGCTAATGCAGATCTTGAAAAACATACCTAAATGGGCTGAAGCTTGGTTTGTTAAATTCAATCCCTTGAAAACGGAAACACGTCTGATATCCAGGAAATCAACAAACCTGTACACCCTTCCTTAATCATGTTAGGACAGCAAACCAATGAAGTTAAATTTCATAAGCACTTAGGAATATATTTTAAAAATGATGGCTCTTGGCATAAACATATTGACTGTAATAAAGAAATAGACTGGACAAGAATTAATATCATGAGTGGATTAAAATATGAACTAGACAGGGAATCTTTAGAAATAATTTATACAACATTTATACGACCTATTGTAGAATATGCGGACGTTATTTGGGATAACTGTAGCGATTAAAAAAAAAAGAACCCGAAACAAAATACAGATAGAAGCAGCTAGAATAGCTTCTGGTGCTACTAAACTCATATCAATTCAAAATCTGTACAATGAGATCGGTTGGGAAATTCTCGAAAAAAGAAGAATTAATCATAGGCCGATACTGTTTTACAAGATGTACAATAACTTAACTCCAGAATATCTTTCATCACTTGTTCCTTCTTCAGTTAACGAAGGATCACGTTACAATTTGATCAATGCAAATGATGTCCAAACTGTTAAAGCGAGAACTGCTTTGTACTTCAATTCTTTCCTACCGTCCGTCATACGAGAATGGAACTCTATGCCAGAAAATTGTAAATATGTAGATTCAATTGATTCCTTCAAACGACAGATAAGCCGAAATAAAACTACAGTTCCAAAATATCTTTATACTGGAAGCAGAAGGTTACAATTTTTGCATACTACGCTACGCTGAGGATGTAGCTCTTTAAGTTATGACTTATTTATAAAATCAATTCCAGACACCCCGTTGAGTTCCTATAGAAGTGGCGATGTTGAAAACGCGGAACATTTTTTTCTTATCATGTAACTTCTATCGAGATCATCGAATCGAACTTTTTCGGATAATCTCTCAATATTGTAATGCGTCTCTACATGTATTTCTACATGGTGATGGGTCACTCCCTTATGAAACAAATCAAGTCATTTGTTTACAAGTACATGCAGGACAGCAAAAGATTTTAAGTACTTGCCTGTAGGTGATACTAGTATCATCTAATCAGAGCTAATCGGAACTGGTGCTATATGAGGTCAGTATATTTCTGCCTACGATATTATTAGAAATTGTCAGCTGATAGACTTCCACCCCTTCGCTCCCTCTTGCTTCGGATTACCTTTTTATACCTTCTTCTGTTGTCTTAGTTCTCTTTTTCGTTCTTTTGTTTTCCTCATTGTCACTCAAACCATCATTGTGGCTTATGTTACCCTTCGTTAATGCATAGTTGTTTTAATTCCATTCTACTATAATGATTGTTTGAGTCTCTGTTCATATATCGCATAGTCCATGTTAAATAAGTACTTCTTGTAATAATGATAAACTGCCATGATGTTATACAATTTGTACATGTGTATTAGGAGAAGAATTAAATAAGCTTATGCTTTCGTTGTATATGTCATGTTTGTAAAATCATTGTAATTTTTAAATAAAATATATTTAAACCAAGCGAAAAGGTGTCTTCGAGCCCGCGCAAAAAGCAGAGATTCAGATTCATCCCATGCCTGCGCAAAGCATCATCCATTTTTTTTTCTCCATTTATACATTCCGTAGTATCTTATGATTTTGTTCGCGGACAGTGTGCGTGTCGTAAATCCTTTTGGTAGTGAGAATAAATTGCTCATTATAAGCACAACACAATATGTCTTTGGAAAATGTATGAACGTTCATACAATAGTTTTAACAGTAAAAATAGTTAGCAACTTTGTTAAATACTCTATTAGTCAAACGAAAAAAAAATATAAACCAAAAATGTGTTTGTAAAACACTATGCCCCCAACTATATACTTTTCCTTAAACATGCATTGACCGTAATACTTAAGCACCAAAAAATGGCTAAGTTCAAAGATCGAAAAAAGTGACAAACATTAAATTGACGACAACGCCAAAACACATGCACATCTACACACCATGACAAAAGAGCCTGCAAAGTTTCAAACTGAATGGTAGAAAACTGTGTGAGGAGTTGCGCACACAAGGAATCCACCATCTGTCTTCAAATGAATAAGTCGGAAAGGAATCCCCGCAAGAAGAACCCCGCTTGGAAAAAAAAAAAAAAAAAAAAAAAAAAAAAACTATGGTCAGCTTATTTTTCATGCTGATGCTATATATAAAAATTCAGGGTCCCATCTCTAACCATTCCTTTCCTGACTGGATGCAAAGCGTAACGGATAGATGGACAGAAATGGCTAAGTTCAATCAAAAGTCGACAAAAGCTGATGCAGTTTTTAGATATAGTGTTAACAACGTTTTCTCATTGTTATACAGGAAAAGTCGAAAGGGGCATAACTCTGCCATTTTTTTATATAAATTTTGCTCAATCAAGTCATCTATTCATTGTCCTAAACAATATGCTAAATATCAGGATCCTAACAAGGGTGTTGGCAAGGTTTTCCTATTGTTATAATAGCTAAGTCGGATAAGCGGCATAATTCCGTCAATATTTTACGGAATTCTCTCAAAAGTTAACCAGCCGTCTACACACGGATCCTAAACTGTATGCAAAATATCAGGATCGCAGCTCATGCGGTTTTCCAGATATCATACTGACAAGGTTTTCCCATTGTGGTACAGGCAAAGGCAAACGGGGCATAACCCTGCCAATTGTTTTACAAATTTGGCTCTAAAGTTAATCAGGTCATCTAAACATTGATCATAAACAGTATGCAAACTATCAGGATCCTAGCTCAAGTGGTTCTCTAGGTATAGTGTTGACAAGGTTTTCATATTATAATAGCAAAGACCATATAACTGCAAAGTATTTTCAAGAATTCGCTAAAAAGTCAATCAGATAGTCTACAAACTGATCCTAAACTGTATGTCAAATATCAGAATCCTGGCTCATGTGGTTTTCTAGAGGTCGTGTTGACGACGTTTTCCCATAATAAAGGCAAAGTCGAAAAGGGCATAGCTCTTTCAGTTTTTCACTAATTCGACTCAAAAATTTTTCAGGTCATCTAAACATTGATCCTAATCAGAATGCAATGCAAAATATTAGGATCCCAGGTCAAGCGAGTCTCTAGATATCATGTTGACAAGGTTTTCCTGTTGTTATAATAATACAGTCCGCATATCTATGTTAATATTTTACGGAATTCGTTCATAATTAACGAGGTCGTCCACACACTGATACTAAACTGTATGCCATGACATCAGACTCCTAGCTCATTTGGTTTCCTAAATATCACGCTGACAGCGTTTTCCCATTGTAATACAGGCAAAGTGGAAAGAGACATAGCTCTGCCAAATGTTGACAAATTTTGCTCAACTATTAATCAGGTCATGTTAACATTGATCCTAAACAGTATGCAAACATCAGGATCCTAACTCAAACAGTCTCTAAATATCGTGATTACAGTGTTTTTTTTTATTATTGTTATAATATCTGAGTCCGAACGGGGGCATAATTTTGTCAATATATTACATAATTAGGTCGTCTACACACTGATCCTAATCTGTTTACCAAATATCAGAATCCTAGCTCAAGCGGTTCTCTAGATATTATGATAATGTTTTCTATTGCTATACAAATAAACAACAATAATGTTGCCCTTGGAAACAAAGAACAAACTACAGATCAGAGAAGTGAAGTCTCGGTTTTTATCGGGCCTCTTCATAAACAGTAATTAAAGTTGCAACACTGATTACGCCCTCTAGCAAATTTTGCTCAAAAGTTAATCAGGTCATCTTAACATTGATCATAAAGAGTCTGCAAACTATCAGAATTCTATCTCAAAACGTTTCTCTAGATATCGTGATGTCAAGGTTGTCCAATTGTTATAATATCAAAGTCCGAAAAAGGGAATAATTCTATCAGTATTTTACGGAATTTGCTCAAAAGTTAATCCGATCATCTACACACTGATCATAAACAATACACCAAATATAAGAATCCTAGCTCAAGTGGTTCTCTAGATATCATGTTGACGAGGTTTTCCTATTGTTATAATAATAAAACCTGCATAAATCCATCAATATTTAATGGAATTTGTTCAAAAGATAATCAGATCATCTACATACTAATTCTGTAAGCCAAATATCAGAATCGTAACTCGTGCGTTTTTTTTTTTTTTTTTTTTTTTTTTTTTTTTGTTTAGATATTATGTTAACAACGTTTTTCCTTTGTAAATCAGCAATGTCGAAAGCGCATAACTCTGCCAAATGTTTATGAATTTCGCTCAATTGCTAATCCGGTCTTCCAAACATTGATCTAAGCAGTATGCAAACTATCAGGATCCTAGCTAGAGCAGTTCTCTAAATATCGTGTTGACAAGGATTTCCTATCATTATAATAGCAAAGTCCCAAAAGTGGCATAACATTTTCAATATTTTATGACATTGGCTCAAAAGTTTATCAGGGCGTCTATGCACTGATCCTAAACTGCATGCCAAATATCAAAATTGTAGTACACGTGGTTTTCTAGATATCATGTTGACAAGGTTTTCCCATTGTAATACAGGCAAAGTCGAAGGGGGAATAACTCTGCCAAATAATTATGGATTTCGCTCAAAAGGTAATCAGGGCATCGGGATATTGATCCTAACAGTATGCCAACTATCAGGATCCTAGCTTGAGCGGTTCTATAGATATCGTGTTGACAAGGCTTTCCTACCGTTATAATAGCAGTCCGGAAAGGGGCATAACTCTGTCAATATTTCACGGAATTCGCTAAAAAGTTAATAAGGCCGCCTACAACACGCTGATCCTAAACTGTATACCAAATATAAGAATCCTAGCTTAAGCGGTTCTCTAAATATTATGTTGACAATATTTTCTGTTGCTATACAAAGTCGGAAAATGGCCATAACTCTGTCAATATGTATTTACGGAATTTACTCAAAAGTTAATCAGGTCGTCTTCACACTGATCTTAAAGTCTATACAAAATATAAGAATCCCAGCTCAAGCGGTTCTCTAGATATCGTCTTAACAAGGTTTTCTATTGCTATACTAAGTCCGAAAAGGGACACAATGTTGTCAATATTTTACTGAATTTGCTCAAAAGTTAATCCGATTGTCTACACGCTGATCTTAACCTGTATGCCAAATATCAGAATACTATCCCAAAGGTATCTCTAGATATCGTGTTGACAATGTTTTCAATTGCTGCAAAGCATATATAATAGAACAGAATAGAGTTTAAAAAAAAATGGGCATAACATTGCCGTACTAGATCCGACGGAGAAAAATACGGGTTCGCTTATTTTTTGGATTCATGCCATATATAAAATTTCAAGTTCCTAGCATAAGCCATTCTCTAGTTACACAAGCACCTAAAAGTTGTAGCGCGCAGACGAACAGACGGACGGAAAGACAGACGGATAAGGCCAAACCAACATGCTCCCCTTTAAAAAAGTTGCGGGCATAAAAATCATACAATAATTTTGCAAATCAAAATGATTGAATAAGTTTTATTAAGTTTGTTAACTCACCTAAGCCTTTGGCTCATTGGTGAACTTATGAGCAGAATCCGTTGTCGTCGTCTGTCGTCTGTCAACGTTTTCAAAAAAGGTAAGAAAAAAGTCCAGGCAGTGCCACAATTACAAGCCGCAGCCCATCCCAGACATGAAGAGGAAGAGGAAACAGACAAAACCAAACTAGAGCGAATCGAACAAACGTACGAAAAGTACGAAGATTAGCTCTCTCTTCCTCAAGCGAGGTAATCGTAAATGGGCTGAAAATACAAGACAAAAACGGCAAGAATAAAACAAATCGCCTCGCAGAATAAACCATAAGCAACAAAGATATCCAGGCTATAGCTGATTCTTTTATAACGGTTAACTGGTTTCCTGAATTGCTCCGAAAAGTTTGATTTTCCCACAATTTTTTCTGAATCTGTATTCTAAGTCACCGTAAAATTCTAGTTCCGATATACCTTGTTGTAGAACTGTTTTCAGACCGACGTTATAATTTCTACCAAGGCACTGTGTCTGCGATAAAATTTCGAAAACGCCTTGCGGTTTAACATAACGATAGCCCTGCCTAAGAAGTTTGGCAGAAAGGTCTTTATTGATGCAATTAAAGTCACTAAAATTTGAAGAAGCTCTGGCGAATCTAATAAGTTGAGATATGTATGCCTCAAACATCTTCTCTAAAATCACTGATTAAATAAAAACTTTCAATTAGATATTTCTATTTCAGATTGAATTGAAATTTCATGCGGAGTCACCCTTGGACGGGGGAACGATAAGTTCTTTAAATAGTCCACGTCACAAGGTGGCCGCCATGACCATAAATGGTCAAAAAAGGGTAAGAAAAAAGTCCTGGGAGTGCCACAATCAAAAACCACAGCCCTTCACAGACACTTCAAAATCTACTTATCTGGCACGTGTGAGCCGATTGTATTGAAACTTGATATGTAGCATTGAGGACTTAGGCCCATTACAATTTGTTCAAATGATGATTGTAGATTGGTCTTGACTTATTTGAAGCCGAGGTCAAGTTTTGGACATTTATGCTTTGTATGAGAAAAGTGGAAATTATTAATTTTTCGGAAACTATTGTTCACTATGAACTTAAAGTTGGTAATTGCAATTAGCTAGATGTGTAAATAAAGCTTTAGGGGTACCAAAGGTCAAGATCACGGACTCATTGACATTGTTCCAAGGTCACACTCAGATATTAAAATCAAAACTTATTTATTTATCTAAAACAGAGCTTGGCAAACTGAAGCCACATCTCATATAAAGCCTTAATGACATGGAGGGACTCTAATTTGTTCAAATGGTCCCGATGACATGGCAAAGATGGATGTCATGATCATATAAAATAAAGACTCTCCAAAATCTTCTGCTAAGAAACAGAATGACCAATGACATTTAAATTACGGCGGTTCGGGCCTCAGACTCAATGACGGCCTCTTCGTAAAACTTTAACCAGTGGGTTGGGGCTTGACGATATGTCTTTGACTTGGCCCGCCGTGGTTCAACTATTGGTTTTCATTTACTCTGGTATACAGTAGAATTAGCCATGAGTACTCGTCTTTGTTTATTATAGTGATTAATTTGATTTTAAAATTTATGTTTTCGCTTGGATGCATTGACTGAGTTAGGAGCCTTTATGCGAACCGAAGTTTTATGTGTTTCTGTATTAAAAGTAGCATCGGGACCCAGGGTGAAGTTAGCTAGCTTGTAAAAGTGCTTTAACCTCCACCACCCCTCCCCCCCCCCGCCCCCGGTGGTTTGCTCTACTGATCGTTCTAAGGCGGTGGTCCCGGTGTTACTTACTCTTTGTTGCTTTGTGGTTTATTCTACGAGGCGATTTGTTGCATGTATTTCCGTGTGTCATTTTGTTCTTGTGTTTTTTAGTCCTTTTAGTATTGCGATTACCTCGCTTGGGGAAGAGAGAGCTAATCTTAGTGCTTTCCGTACGTTTGTTCGGTTTGTGCTTGTTTGGATTTGTCGGTTTCCTCTTCCTCTTGGCGTCTGGGAAGGGCTGCGGTTTGTGATTGTGGCACTCCCTGGACTTTTCTTTTACCTTTTGTTTTGGTATGCAGCATTGCGATTTCGGGGCCTACCAAGTTTGTTCAAATGATGACCCTTTGCTGACCTAAAACTGTGTTACGTCTAAGTCCCTTAGGCTTTTGTATGGAAAAAAAGGCCTGTGGATTTTTCAGATTCTACCGTAGTCTGTGACAGCTAAATGAAATTTACTGACCTTGATCCTGATTGCCTAAGATGGAGTAATGTTAACGTCTTCTCCTCTTAAGCTTCTAGGCTGATGAAAACCAAATTACGTGTGGAGCCTGTATGGGATGACAGAAAGAAAGCTTGCTCATGGGACCTTAGTCAAATGACCAAGACGGCCACCATGCCCATTGTGATAAAACCCTATGAAAATCTTCTCCGCAGGAACTAAATGATAGCTGACCTTGAAACTTTGTATGCAGCATTGGGAATTGGGCGCTATTAAGTTTGTTCAAATGGTGACCCTTGTATCAACTTGATGTTTTCCCGCCTAAATGAAGCTGGCAAAAGTGTTCCCAATACATAAAGGTGGAGACGAAACTGATTCCTCTGATTATATACCAATATTGAATTTATTGATTATATCAAAATATTTAAAAAAAAAAAAGACATTTGATAGGTTCCTTAATAAGCACAAACTTATTCACAGAGTTGCCAAATTATTACCAGATGGTAACTTTTTGATCAGTGGTGTTCATGCATCGACAAAAGAGATATAGTAGGTCCTCTTTTCGTGGACTTTCATAAAGCCTTCGATCTCGTAGATCATTCTATACTTATCTACAAATAATCTTTGTACAAATTAAGTCCACTATTTTACTTTGGTCCCAGTCCTACTTATCGTCTCGTAAACAAGCAATGAGAGACAGTATTTCTATTATCTCCCTTGACAGGTAAAGCCCAATGTAGATCAAATACTAACCAGGTCCTTCTAATTGGAATCCTCTGCTTTTATCATAAGTCATCAGTGGAATTTAACAAATTCTTAACTTTAAATTTCTCCATATCCACACGGAAGATAAATTAATATTATATATTTCATTGCACATAAAATGTTTCTTTTAAATATTTTGGAAGCTGTATTGGCACACGACCTTGTTAAAATTAGATTTATTAAGGAAAAGGAAGTGACACTTAATGGAAACACTGTTGATAAAAGCAGAGGAATCCAATTAATTGGACCTGGTTATTTACAGAAAGTAATCAAAGAAGTTAACTGACTGCTTTCTCATACAGCTAGCGACACCGGTCTGTCTAAGTTCGTATGTGTAGCTTCTGGTGTACCTCAGGGATCGATCTTGGGTCCTACACTATTGCTCCTATTCATAAATGACTGGCCGATTTTCTTAAATCATTGCTTTGCAGATTTCTTTGCTGATGATGCAACTCTTCGTACGTCGTCGATGTTATTAAACATACTGTAGGTACATGACAATGTACCGTTTGAAGTTCAAATGGCTCTTCTAAAATGTCATTATTAAGGCAAGTATCTGAATACATGTATGTACCGTTAGAAGGTCAAAAAAGTTTTATCAAAGTTTCATGATGCCTTTGACAGATTATAGTTCTGTCGCCTGGGGCTTGACGTCCATGTCAAACCTTAAAAGACTCCTTAAACTACAAAACCGAGCGGGGAGAATAATTCTTAAGACAGACTTCAGAACACCATCCACAGGTATATTCAAAGAGCTTGGGGATTGTCAGTCGAAAGTAGATTTAAGAAAAGAAAGAGGTAAAAGAAAAGTCCAGTAAGTGCCACAAACACAAACCGCAGCAAAAAAAAAAAAAAAAAAAAAGCACAACAAAGCTATACCAACATATGAGGCGTTGAATAATATGACACCGAAACACCTTTCAAGCATGTTAAAGCCCGTCATTAATTCATTTTTTAAACTTGAAATCCAGTGATAACGGGATCCTATATGTACCAACCGCGCGTACTATGCTCCATGATGGAGCATTTTTATACTCATCTCCGAAGCTAAGGAACTCTACCTCAGCCAGTCGGAAATTGTGATAAATTATTTGCGTTTAAGAAATGTCTTAAAACAGTGGCTTAGATGCAATAAGATACATTCCGAAACAGTTTAATCCTAAAGGTATTTTATTACTGTTCATTTTTCAAACATAAGAAGATGCTGCTCCATTTGCGATTACCTCGCTTGGGGAAGAGAGAGCTAATCTTAGTGCTTTTCGTACGTTTGTTCGATTTGCGCTTTTTTGGTTTTGTCTGTTTCCTCTTCCTCTTGGTGTCTCGGAAGGGCTGCGGTTTGTGATTGTGGCACTCCCTGGACTTTTCTCTTACCTTTTTTTGACATCAATCATGTTCTTTGGCCTACTCGTTTGAGCGGCTACTCCTGGTGCAAAGGACGTGCTGTTTGGACATTGGTTTCACCACATTTTTTTTACGTACACCAGGTTCGGTGTGGTGGAGCAGAGTTCGCTCACATCTTAATATGATATTTATGTGTATATATATTTGTTTGGTGGTGTTCCTCCCTATGGCTACATCTTCCAATGTGGTGTGTTTTAAAATTGTATTTTTTTTATTGTAATTTACTAGATAACACATCTGTGACAAGAATAGTTTTTCGCCTTGTATGATGCAGTCTTACGGCTATCTGTCATGAAGTTAAGTTTTATTTTTATTCCAAACATTTAGCATGTACTATACTTTGATTGTTTGTAAATTTTTATTTGCATATCTCCAACATTCCTGCTGTTACAATGCTGTATCATTTATTGTATATGTATTTTATATTCGTGTGTTATAGATGACCACATGGTAGACAAGCTTTTTTTGAAGCTAATTGTGCATCCTTTTCAAGTATTGTGTCAATAAATAAAATAAAATCATTGCCATGCTTTGTAGAAATTTAATTTAGTTCTGTGGCGTCTGATCAGGGTCTGTCACTATTATGGTCACAATGTTTGCTAATATGACTATTAAAGGACGCACCGTTTGCCAATGTTACGATTATGGGACGCGTCTGATCAAGGTCAGCACTGCTTGCCAGTGTTACTGTTATGGGACGCATGTCTACAAATATCACTGTTAGCCTACGGGACGCAGTGTTTGCCAGTGTCAAAGTTATAGGACGCACTGCTTGCCAATGTCACTATAATGGGATGCGCTGTTTTCCAATTGCACTGTTATGGGACGCGTCTGATCAGGGTCTGCACTGTTTGCCAATGTCTATATTATGGAACGCTACGCATAAATACGTTAAAAATCTACAACGCGTTTTATGAATTTTCCAGCCAGCTTCAAGGTCAAATTCTAACATGTTTAGAAATGTGTTTACTGTCTGTCTCAGTTCCCACCCACTACAACCTACGTCATATCGATAATAAAGACACGTATGTTTGTCGGTAACTGGTTTTCACGGAATGTTGTTGAATTAATTAGGGTTTTATGAAATTCAGAATATTCACTTAGTGCACACAATGCTCTGTACTATGGACTGTCTGCCTATCGAAATACCGGGTTTCAAAAGCGCGACTGATATTCAGACACTTCGATCATATTCGTAGATATTCAGTAACACTAATAATTTCAGCATATTTGGTGGAAGTATCTATAAAAAATAGAATATGTATTGAGATCATACTTCCGGTAAAATACAGTACTGAAATGGACATGTTTGGTGTACATAGTAATGTTCCGCTGCATTATGCACTCCACGATTTTGTCATGAATCCGAACAAATGTTAGAGTCGCAGGTATGTGCATATAGCCATATTGCTGACGTAGGTTGTTGACCTTGGTTTCGCATAATGTCATTGGTAGGCTTTGTTCTGTGATTATGACTCTTCCTGGACATCTTCTAAACACTATTTTTCTTATTACCGGCTTCTCTCGAGCTGTAGTGGGGGCTTGCTGTATGTTGCCTATTGATGTGACGGTCATGCTTCATTGACGTTACAGGCTGATGTCCTGGTCGACGTCGATCATCTGCTCTGATGGAGATGTAGCTTAATTAGTCGTATGAGTACTGCTGAAACGTTATGCACAGTCCTCTCAATATCACTTTACGAATTGTTGACCTTCAGCTCGCTTGAGCCCATATGCGTAACGAAAATTATTTACAATAAAGTGACATTAGCATAAAATATTTTGTTTCTTTACTGTAGGGGCTGCTCTTAAAGGAAAGAATTTGCTCCCTCTTTCCTTTAAGAGTAACCTCTGTTTTGGAAGCCATTACGAAAACACGCCTATATAATTTTGACCCCCTTAAACTCCACTTTTATATAGTAAAACTGGAGTTTACATGGTATTTATTATTTTTCTTATTTTGCTAAAAACATAGCTTGTGGGTACTCGTTAGAATTGCCTCGCCGAGATGGTTCTAACGAGTACCACAATCTATGTTTTGAGCAGATATATATAAAATATCAGAATTTTCTATCTGAAAATTTTACCTTTTTGGTTGTAAAATTTTCAATATATTTGAATAGGCGTGTTTTCGTAATGGTTTTTGAGCCTACTTGTTTTCAAGAATTTTCCTACACAGCGTATAACCGTACAGTGGCCAAATCGGAAGCGCCATCATTCTGTACACCCAAACATCACTAGCGAACAAGAAATTCGCGACAGAAGCTCTGAGATTTTAACAGCTAAAATACATTCATTTCTGCCCCCAATGTCGAAAACCGCATTATAATCGGATATTCCGTTGCTTTCTTATCAGTTTAAATCTCAGAGCTTCCGTAGCGAATTTCGTGTTCGCTAGTGATATTTTGGTGTACAGAATGATGGCGCTTCTAATTAGGCCACTGTACGGTTATACGCTGTGTCCTAGATGTGCGCAAAAATATTTCCGTTCTGGCTACGCCACCAGAGCCGAACCATTTTGCAGCGGTTTTATTAATATTGTTGTCATTGTTGTCTGAAAACGTCTTATCTAGAGCTATTACACAAACTTTTGAGCTGAAATGAGAGAAAACGTATTTTCTGACATCAGCCTGAGCATCCACACAATCTGATCAAAAAAGTCGTCCTTGTCCGCATGAAGAAACATCCTTGGCTATCCAAAATGCGCCAAGTGAGGATTTGGATCAGACTGCACGAATGCTCTTATCTGACTCCTCGTTGAGCACACGTACTGAAGGTACGTTTTTTGTCGCTGCGGCTCATTTTCTTAAAAACAAAAAAGCTATCTGAAACTTCGCTGGGCGCACAGGTCCGATGGTCCGTTTTCTGATGTTGTGGCTCGTTTTATACAAGGGGGCAACATTACTCATATTGATTGAAAACTTTGTAAAGCAGTCACTTTCTTGCGACATGTTACCTTGGGGATCTATACCACAAAACAATGTAACTGTTTCTCTTTAGAAAATGCATTCAAATATGTTCAGGCCTGTTACCTACTGGAACAAACTGAAAGAATTTAACAACTTATGCAGACATTTTAGGCTTTCAGGGAGGCAACTCTGTCAATAGTATTTTGCCTCCCTTCTGAAAAAGGGATCTACTTTAAAAGGAAATAATTTGCTCCCAGATGGGTCTGCTTTAAAAGGAAATGGTTTGCATCCCTTGGGTGGAAATTCTTGCCTTTTAAAGAAAACCACTTTCAGAAGGGACATAATGAGCAAGAAAGCAAACAGGAAGACACAAAAATTATCTCCCTTGTTAAAATGGCCAAAATATACCAAATGTATCAAGCTCCCTTAAAGGTTGATATCGGAGCTACTTTACGGATGTAACATAAATCATAGGAGCTTCACTTTTGTTTCAAACTGATTTTCCAAGTTGTTGTTGTTCAGTTAAATACTTCAGTGCAGGAGGGTGAGGGTGGGGGCGCGGGGGGGGGGGGGGGGGCGGGGGGAATGGTCCCAGGGTACGAAACCTTCTGATTTTCCCAGACTGTTGTTCTTACTATTATATTGTCCGTACAATTAACTAGAATAAGTGCTCTGATACTCTGAGTTTCATGAAAATTTTATGCTCTCAGTAAGCTTTTGAAGAATCTGCACTCATTGTGAAAGAAGTTGTCATGCTTATCATAAAAATACATAAAAATATAAATATACTAAAAACTTTTACAGTAATAAGATTATAGTCATTGTTTAATTGATAACATTTTACCTCCCTTGACCTAACTTGGCTACGTAGCCTAGTTAGAAAAATATTTTCTTCTATAATAAGGTATAGCAAGTCCCCAGAAGCATTTTGTATTTGGAAATAGTATTTTCAGACAACAAAAAGTAAGGTTATATCAAACTTAGCTCCGATATCAACCTTTAAATGACGTATAGATGGGCTTTGACGTATGTAGATTGGCCTCGGTGGCTCAGTTGGATGCGCCGTCCGACTGGAGACCAGGAGGTCGCGGGTTCAACCCCAGCCGAGGTCGATAACATTCTTTCGTGGAGATAGGTCATGAAATATTTTCTACGGTCATTCTCTCCCTTCCGCTGATTCAAGAAGGGCAGTTGTCAGTTTCTGGCGAAAAAATGTGCACAATACTGGTTAACCGCTTAGAGGACTAAGCCTTCCCAGTAAACGTGTGGTTAGGTAAACTGACCGCGCTCGACATGACCCCATTGGGTTGACTGGGCCGTAAAATCTCAACACAAACAAAACGTATGTAGAATGTCTAAGTAGACAGCGAAGGCCTGATCACACTACGAAAACACGCCTATTCAAATATATTGAAAATTTCATCACCAAAAACTGAAACTTTTCAGATAAAAGTTCTGATATTTTTCATATTTCAGCTCAAAACATAGATTGTGAGTACTCGTTAGAACCTCCTCTCCGAGGCGGTTCTAACGAGTACCCACAATATATGTTTTCTTAGCAGATATAAGAACAATAATGCATACCCCTGTAAACCCCCAGTTTTACTATATAAAAGTTGGGTTTAAGGGGGTCAACATTAGATAGGCATGTTTTCGTGATAAGACTGCACACGACGTTGTCTGCCTATCCGAAAACACATTTTTTGCTTGGTGAGACCCGTGCAGTTATACCCTTGACTTTAAGCACTCTCAGGGCAAATTAAGCAGACAAAAGGTTGATGATATTTTTTCCAGAAAAAAAGATTTGACATTTCATGCAATTTATACGAAATGCAAACCTATTTTTACTGCGAAAAGTAAAAGAAGTATAATTCAATATGTCGATTGTTGAAAGATTTACCCAACATGCTGAGCGTTAGGCACTTAATAAAACCGAGTATCTGGTTTTCGCTCCTTTATGTCGTCTGTTGAAATATTTACCCATCATGCAAAGAGTTAGGTTTAGTCGACTCTCGTTATCTCGTCTTCGCTTACCTCGAATAACCGCTTATCTCGAAATGATTAACTCATAAGTTTTCCTTATACCAGTCTATCATTGAGCCTTCCAACAAAATTACGGAAAATTCGTCCTCTCTCATTGACTTATTGCTAGTAAACAACAATACCGATTAATTTTCAGTGCAGTCGGCGACCCCTTCCTACACAAGACTTTCGCTATCATTGTCCTATATTTGATGTACTCAGCCCAGCCAGCATTTCTACCTAAATCTACATCGGGCCGTCATCGGCCCGTCAGCTACCCTGACGGGCCGATGACGGCCCGATATAGACTTACGTAGAATGCTGACTGGGAGTTTCTCAAAACCTATAATAAAATGTTTTAAGCGTCGTATGGCAATACGACCGAGGCGATTATTATCTTTTAAGGCAGAAACCATCTTCTTCTGATTGGAATTCTCTTCAAAACCCTGATATAAATGTATATACTAAGAACTTCTATAATCTTTCAAATGAAATTACCGATTCTTGTATTCCTAACAGACAAGTCACAATACGACCTGCTGAGCAACCGAGGATAACCACTTAATTCAGAAACATATACGTATATGTAAAAGAGCGTATAAAAAAGCAAAACGAACAAATACACAATCTAACCGGGAAAGGTTTAGATGCCTTCGTAATGAAATTACTACAATGATTTGCAACTAAAAAAAATCGTACAAAGACCTGTAGACTTCCTCTCTAATAAGCTTAAATCTGAAACTCTATCTTCCAAAGAATGGTGGACTGTTTTAAAAATATTTATTTCTCCCAATTCTACTTCTGCTATTCCCCCCACTGGAAAGAAATGGCTTGGTTGAAAAAGTAAATATTTTTAATGACTATTTTAGAGATCAAACTATATCAGATGAAGATAATGTGGACAATTACATTGTAAATGAACCATTAAGCTATCTTGTGTTTACTACTGATGAGGTCGAAGTAATACTTAGAACACTTTCGGTGGGTAAAGCCGTCGGTCCTGAGAATAAGTAACCGCAGTCTTCGTGAAGTAGCCAATGAACTGTTTACAACATTATCTTCTTTATTCAATCAGTCCGTGCATTAAGGAGAAGTTCCAATAAGTTTTAAAATAGCTCACGTGTGTCTTGTACCTAAAGGCGGAGGTGTTGCTTCTGACGTCCGTAATTATCGATCTAAATCTTTATTGAGTAATCTTGACAAGACTAGTATTAAAACATCTGTTTAATCATCTCCGTGATAATAACATTCTAACATCTTTTCATACTGGTTTCAAACCTGGAGACTTCAATACTAACCAACTCATTTTCTTGTATAATACATTTTGCCAGGCACTAGTTGCTGACAAAGAAGTTCGGGCTGTATTTTATGACTTAAGTAAGGCTTTAGACCGTGTTTGACATGCCGGTGTTTTTTTTTTTTTTATAAACTTAAATCAGTTGGAATCTCTGTGAGCTATTAAAACGGTTTCTAGTCATCTTGATGGTAGAAAACAATGTGTTGAATCAAAATGGAATTATATCAAGGCAGGCGTTTCTCAAGAATCAATATTAGGACCACCTTTTTTTTCTTATCTTTTATAGATGATATAGTAACTGAAATTGGATCTAGCATTCCTTTCTTTGCTGACGATACAAGTCTTTTCACAATTGCCAATAATCTAGACGTTGCTGCAGAAATTCTTAATGCAGATCTTGAAAAAATAGATAAACGGGCTGATGCTTGGTTGGTAATATTCAGTCCTTTAAAAACGGAAACACTTGTGATAGCCAGCCAGGAAAATCAACAAACCGATATACCCTTCCTTAGTCATGTGAGGGCAGCAAATCAATGAAGTTGAATTTCATAAGCACTTAGGAATATATTTTTTTTCAAATAATGGCTCTTGGCATAAACATATTGACTGTATTGAAGAAAAGCTTGGACAAGAATTAATATTATGCGTAGATTAAAATATGAACTAGACAGGAAATCTTTAGAAATAATTTATACAACATTTATACGACCTAGTTTAGAATATACGGATGTAATTTGGGATACCTGCAGCGATTATGAAAAACAGGAACTCGAAAAAAAAAAAAAAAAAAAATACAGATAGAAGCAGCTAGAACAGCTACTGGTGCTACTAAACCCATATCAATTCATAATCTTTACAATGGGATTGGTTGGGAAACTCTCGAAAAAAGAAGAATTAATCATCAGCTGATACTGTTTTACAAGCTGTATAATAACAACTCCTGGTTGCCTTATATCACGAAGTATCACGTTACAATCTGAGAAACACAAATGATGTCCAAACTATTAACGCGAGAACTGCTTTGTACTTCAATTCATTCCTACCGTCTGTTATACGAGAACAGAACAATATACCAGAAAATGATAAATATGTAGATTCAATTGATTCTTTTAATCGCCAGATAAGCCGAAATAAAACTACAGTTCCAAAATATTTTATACTGGAAGCAGAAAGTTACAAGTTCTGCATAGTAGGCTACGCACAGGATGCAGCTCTTTAAATTATGACTTATTTGTAAAATCAATTTCAGACACCCCGTTGTGTTCTTGTAGAAGTGTTGCTGTTGAAAACGCGGAACATTTTTTTCTTATCTTGTAACTTCTATCATCGAATCGAACTTTTTCGGATAGTGTCTCAATATTGTAATGCGTCTCTGTATGTATGTCTACATGGTGATGGGTAAATGAATCAAAACAAGTCATTTTTGAAGCTGTTTACAAGTACATACAGGACAGCAAAAGATTTTAAGTACTTGCCTGTACGTGATACTAGTATCATCTAATCAGAATAAATCGGAGCTAGTGCTATATGAGGGCAGTATATTTCTGCCTACGATATTATTGGAAATTATCAAGTGATAGCCTTCCATCCCTTCCGCTCCCTCTCGCTCCGGATTACTTTTTTTTTAAATACTTTTTCTATTGTCTTATTTTTCTTTTACTTTGTTTCTTTTTCATTGTCGCTCAAACCATCACTGTGGTAGTATGTTCTCCTTCGTTACTGCATATCTGCATAGTTGTTATAATTTCGCTCTACTATAATGATCGGTTGAGTCTCTGTTCATAATCGCATATTCCACGATACAATAAGTACTTCTTGTAATAATGATAAACTGCCATGATGTAATACAATTTATTTATTATATACAAAGTAATGAAATATAGAGAATTATTAATGAAATAAAATGCATATTTCGAAAAAAGTTATATTTATAAAACCTATATTTTCACTCCTCTGAGCAGTGAAAAATATAAGATCTGGAACTACTTTTTTTCTTATTTACATTAATGGTCAAAGGGAAGCAACTCAAATTTTGAGTCAAACTGCTTAATCTTATAAGGGAAACAACTACTAAAATGATTATCTCTCTTGTTGAAAATGTTATTGCTCATACAGTGTATCCCTTAAAAAGACGCTTTTAGGCTGAAATATTTCTGGGACTATTTTCTTTCGGAAGTAGGTTTCCCGCTGTAATGCGGTTCTTATATGTCAAAACTGCGTGTCAGACTTCCCCTTGCAAATGCAAGATTTGTATCCCTTCTATCAAAAGTGATGTACATGTATATAATAAAAAGAAAATTCAAATGTTTGTCGTGAATCGACACTCATGAAATATACATTTTTTTTTACTTCACTCGATGAAATAAAAGTCATATTCTCTCCAAACATTTGAAAATCCTCTATATATGTGTATTAGGAGAAGAACTAAATAAGCTTATGTTTCCGTTCTTATCCTACCTTTTGTATGTGTAATCATTGTAGTTTTGAAATAAAATATGTTTAAAACAAATTACATATTTATTTGTTAAATGTGGTTATTCGATTTATTTTCGCCTCAATTCTGCAAATCTGATATGTCGAGGTACGGATATTTCGAAGTATTTCAGAGAATTCCTTGGACTTCGAGATAATAGCGTCGACTGTATTTGATAAAACCGAGTCTCCGATTTTCTTTCTTTTATGTGTTCTTTGTTCCAAAAGGAACCTTAGACTTTGTTCTACTTTAAAAGTAGCTGGTGTTAAATGCCGTGTGACAGCCGTAAAACGTCTCCCCGTACTTCATAGTGCAGATTATACTTTTATTTCCTTTGGGATCATTGAGCCCGTTCGGGTTAGTTTGAAAAACAAATACTGCTTAAGCCGGAGCTGGGGGGGGGGGGGAGGGAGCGGGGGGGGGGGGTGGGGGAGTTGGGAGGGGGGTGAGAAGGGGGCGGGCGAGCGGGTACAGCCTCGCAAGCTTTCAGATTTTGATTTTAATTTATATCAATTGTCACTTTTAATTTATATCAATTGTCACCAGTGCAAGTGGGGCGTTTATAGCCTTGCAAATTACATTGTTGCAAATGCAGAGACTTAATAAAACCGAGTCTCCGATTTTCGTTCTTTTAGTCTTCTACGTCTCTAAAAGCACCCTTTTAGATTTCGATTTTTCTTTCACTGTAAAATTCCTCACAGTGGTACAGTCTACCGCATGTTATGGTAACGGCACGCTGTCGTTCCACATAAGAGTTTAACGCTTAGCACTCTTGGTAAAAAAATCAGCAGACGACATTTTGAAATAATTTTCTTATTTTTCCAGAAAAAAATGCTTTGACATTTCTTGCAAAGGAGACAATTTGCAAGAAATGCCAAAGTCTATTTTCTGAAAAAATATAAATAAATAAATAAAAATGAAGAAGATTATCAATTTGTCGTCTACTGAATATGCCCAGATAGTGTTAAAAATTGAGGGCATCAAAATAATTCAACTCCTATGTCAAGGCTATGTGTTTGACGCTATAACATAAAATGGTTGGATGCATGAACGTATGAATATATTGCATGAATGAATGGCTCAATCGATCATGTTCATAGGTAGGCAGGCAGGTAGGTGGGTGTGTGGGTGGTGATGGATATGGATGGATAAATGGAGAGAGAGAACAGTAGTAACTTACGCAGTTGCTGGTTTAAATAATATTCTTTGTCCGCCTTCCACCGTTAACAGCCATTTTAAAGAGTATCTTTCGTTGAATACGTCTATCCGTTCAATTTTCACAGTTTTCAGTACATCAGTGACAATGGTCACATCGAATTTGTTAGAATATAGACTTTTGTTATTACTAATCATGCGGTCGATTTGACTCCAAAAGGCTGTAGGACTTCTACTCCATAGTGTCTTGTACCGCATACGTCTTTCTTCGGTTTCATTCCGCTCTGAGACCAGAATATGTGTTTGGTCATGTGTGTCGTTGACATAAATGCTTCTGTCTGGTAACACTGCATTTTGATTTAAGTGAAATTGTAGGTTAGAATTGGTTACTATAAAACTTAATGATACTAACGATAGAATGCTAACAACGACAGTAATCACTACGAATGATCGTGTCCTTCGTGGCAAATGTGGTGCCATATCTGAAAAAAAAGAAATGAGTATGGAATATTACTCCCCCGGTGGTGTGTGTGTGGGGGGGGGGGGGGGCAGGGGGTCGGGAAGGAGGGAAGGGGTGGGAGGCGGGGCGGGCGGAGGGAGTGGTTAACGACATGCCTTTGTTTACCACTAGGAACCAGTCTAGTGGTAAGTAGTCCAAGTCTTGTCCCAGTAAGCATTCTACATAAACTATAGCGGGCCGCTATATATTTATAAAGAATGCTAGCTGGGCTGGCGTTACGAGGTCAAGGTCACATTCTGATGATGATTCTTGATGAGAACCGAAACTGTCATAGTAACTGAAAACGTTCCTTGGGATTTACTTGATCAGTATTTGGAATAATGTGATATTCTATCCTGATAAACCTATTCAGTGGAAGACAAATGGTTCCTGATAAGATATTGTCAATCACAAATCATGTTTTATCAAGCAAAAGCAAAAAAAAAAAAAAAAAAAAAAAAAAAAAAAAAAAAAGCATTCCTAAGCGTCTTGAAATTATTGTAACCTTTTTTGACATGTCTGTCGATGGTGGCATGAAATCAGCTCTAAGATACGTTCATGGAGTTTATTTAGTCGTTCAATATTCGTATTAGATGTTCCCCAAGTATTCGAGCCGTAGACTATAATGAGTAGGAAGCTTGTTGCACCAGTCTCTGTGCCATCTGATTGAAGGTTAGACTCAAAATTGGCAATGTTTTTGCTTGATGCGTCTTATTATGTTAATACAGGTATGTCTCTGCAGTGTAGAGTACGTGTTAAGAAGGAGGATTTAGTGACAATTTTTCCGGAGGTTCCATAACCTACTGTATGTTTTCGTGAGAAATTAGAAAAACTAACCCAGAAATATAACCAATCACTCCTTCTTTACCAGTCCTCTGCATCAAAGATACTCGTAATTTGGGTCATGTATGCGTTTTGGAACAAATTGGTACCGTATTTGCCCTAAGTAATCGGACACCTCAGCTTCTTACCATAATTGTTCTAAAGTTTGAACAAGTACAATTTACTACCCGACGTGATGTCTAAAAATTGCTGTATGAGTGGCAAACAGGGTAGACCCTGATGAGACGCCACGTTCTGTGGCGTCTCATCTGGGTCTACCCTATTTGCTTAGGCCTATCTTATCGAATGCATACGGTAAATATGGTAACGCATAGACATTTCAAACGTTTTTTTTTATTATTTTATTTTATTTTTTTTATTTTTTATTTTTTTTTTTTGGCATTGAACTTCTGATGGTCATAAAAATGTGTTTAAACTTCTAGACAAAGTTTTTTAAAATGTTAGTTTCACCATAAGGGCTCTAATAAGTAAAGATAAGATGCTTTCTGAGACGAAAGTTGGTGATTGATGCAGAAAACAATAAAGCATACACAAAAATAAAGGAACACACCTACAATTCACTAGCTCGGTCGATCAGGTAAACATCCGCCCTTATGCTGTATATATTAACGCTAAATATTTCCAGAGTACACGAGCGCTAAACACTCATCCCATCCCCCATCCCCTACCCTATCACGTCTAGATTGGTTCCTGTCTGAACATGACCCTTTCATATGTTGTACTATATTGCAAGTATTTGGTCAGACAGGCCTGAACAAACAGTGTAGACCCAGATGAGACGCCGCAATGCGGCGTCTTATCAGGGTCTACAATGTTTGTTACTCATCCTGTTTTTTACAACCAGACAACTACAGGGGAAATACCAAGATTGATGTTGATTGCTTAAGTCAGAGCAGCATTTAGCAGACTACGTGGAAATGTTTATGATCGAAGTGGAATCAGGCTGGATACAAAGCTGAACGTCTGTAAAGCTGTGCACAGGACCGCCAGCACTCCCATTTGCATGTGAGACCTGGTCGATTACCAGCGTCATGCTAAAAGACTTACATTCACACACGCTGCCTGAGGAAACTCCTAAATGAGCCGGGGCACAGCCTTTCCAACAAAATTGCATGAGCGTCCAGCGAAGACTCAGATCAGACTGCGCATCCGCGAGTCTTCGATGTCCGCTTAAAAACACTGGATCATTGGCTACTCGAAGGGTGCCCTGTGAAGACTGATCAGACTGTGCGGAGTGCTCAGGCTGATCTGAGTCTTCGCTAAGCGCACATGAAGTCTTCTTACGGGAATGCTGTGTCTCGGCTCAAATGTCAGGCGGCAATACAAGGTCCCTTACGGAGAGTCCTACAGAGGGTAAGACTGTATAACATACATACTCTTCTAAAGCTGGCACACCTAACCACCAGTCATTTATACCCACTGCACCCCCACACCCCGCCACCCACGGGGAAGTGCGGGGGATAGCTGGGCTAATATGCGGGACTGTGACCTTTTGAATGCCCCCGCACGACTAAGATTTTATATTTTCTCAATTCTTATATTTCATTGTCCCAAGTGGCGGGGCAAAACGGAAAGAGCTGGGCTTTAACTGTCCAGTTGTCCCCGCAGTGCGGTGTGATGGAGCTATGATGGAGGGAAAGGCGCTGTTCTCGTTATTCCCCGTGGGGCAGTGGATACAAATGACTGGTGCATAAGATGGGCCGGCAATGTAATCGTAGTGCTGATGAACGCTTCCCTAAGAAAATCTAATGAGAACTGCAGGTAGGAAACCGATTCAAGAGTGACCAGAAGAAACGCTACGAGGATATCCTAAAATCCTCCCTCAAGGACTTCAACATACCTTGACCCAGCGGGCACACAACGTTTATACTTAAGAATTGAAATTCAGATTTTGGGCTTGCACTGTGTGATTAAAAACATTAGGCTATTTTAATGTCTGTGAAGCTCGAAGAGCTTCTGGGAGATATGAAAATAGCCTAATGTTTTTTCATCATCCAGTGCAATCTCAAAATCTGAATTTCAATTCTTATATTTTATATTATATATTATCAATCCATTATCAGCTCTTACCTTACATTTAAATTCGCTTGCTTTCCTTATATTTGGAATAAAGGTTTACTTAACGGAGGTCTTGGAACAGCCCAGCACGGATTTTCGGCGCTTAACATCATTGAGATACGTGACCGACGTTAAGCAAAAGTATGTAAACTAAGGGGGTGGGGGCGCTCACATAGCCCCGCCCTAATGCGCGGCCTAGATGACATGATAGCATCGAGAAATGAACTGCAACAAGAATGACTGCTTTTTCATATACGATTACATTTAAAAGTGTAACTATAACGTCCTATCAACGTCATGGAGTTGAATCGACGTTGTATAAACGTCATGTATCCCCGAATAATGTCTTGAGATGAGAATGCATATGACCAAGTGGCGCTGCCGCATCAGAAAAGGAGCAGATAATTACAAAGCAAAGAGAATCTGTGAAGCTGAGAGAAAAAACCAACAGCGGAAAGTCAGAGCCAATGCATCACTGTTGGAGAATTCGTGCACAGTATGCAACAGGCAGTTCAGAGCTAAGATTGGTCTAATCAGTCATCAAAGAAAACATGCAAAGCAATAGTACTGCAGTCATCAGATCTAACCTTTACCACATCCTGGGAAATGCAGCCGACGACAAACTGATATTTTTTCTTATTTTTTCCCAGAAAATAGGCTTTTTCCATTTCATGCAAGTTGTCTCCTTAGGAGAGAATTTGAATGATAAGTCAAAGCCTATCTTTGGGGTAAAAATAAGAATAAAAACAGAGTTTAAAATGTCGTCTGCTGAGTTTTTCCCAGCATGCTCGCGTTAAAGATCGAAGTGTTCATGGTCAAAAATCAAAGAGAATCATCCCAACATGAACCGCAACGTAAGAAAATGCACCTCCTGACATGTCCGCCCACCTAAGACTCAAATCAGCCTGCGCTAATTTGAGTCTTAGGTGGGCGGACATGTCAGGAACTAAGTTCCTGACTTAGTTCCTGACATGTCAGCCCAGCTTAAACTCAAATCAGCGCATCCTAGGCTATCCAAAAATGCACCCAGCAAAGATTTTGATCCGACTGCGCGAATGCTGGGCGCACGTGTACGAAGGTACGTTTTCTGACGTTGCGACTCGTAGACTGCTTCAAAAATGTTGCTTTCATGTGCCTTGGATTTCTTGTAGCGTTAAAAATCTAGCATCTGAACCGGCTTAATATTTGCTTTAGACAACGATTCTCCTGAGAGTTTTTCTTTTGTCCCAAAGAAAGTGAAATTTTGGTAACATTTGTCCCCTAAAAGATATCAAGGTACAGATATTTTAACATTTTGCGTGGATAGTTTAAAAGAAAAAAGAAAAGAAAGAAATGGAGGCAAAATAGCTATTTTCTTGCACTATAGAAAACTGGTTCTGTATTTGATTATAATAACTTACGATTCGGGTTTAAACTATACCTCCAACAAATGTCACTCGTCCGCTTTATTCTATTCGAATGTTTCATAGTTATAGTTCTTTCATCTATATAGTACAAATTCAATAAATAAAATACCATATGTCGGGTAATGTTCGTATATGGAAAATTTAGCGACAGTGTGTGCGTTAAATTTTCTCTTGTCCTATATGGTTATTACCGTATTTACCCTGAGTATTGGGACACCTAATCTATTCACCATACATATACTGAATTTTGAAACTGTCCAAATTGCCACCTGTTGATCATCACGAAAACATTTTAATTTTGACCCCCTTAAATCCCACTTTTATATAGTAAAACTGGGGTTTACAGGGGTATACATTATTTTTCTTATATTTGCTCAAAAACATAGATTGTGGGTACTCGTTAGAACCGCCTCGCTGAGGCGGTTCTAACGAGTACCCACAATCTATGTTTTGAGCAGAAATATGAAAAATATCAGAATTTTTATCTGAAAATTTTCTTTTTTTTTTGGTGGTAAAATTTTCAATATATTTGAATGGGCGTGTTTTCGTAATGGTGTGTTTAATATTGCTATATGTATGACAAACCAGATCAGAGCCACGCTCTGTGAATCTGATCTGGGTCTACACTGTTTGCAATCTGTCCCAATACTTATGGTTATACGGTAGTTCAAAAAAGAAATTGCTGCCGTATCTTACGACATGAAAATTGTAACAAAGGAATCAGCATAGCTAAAAATTTCCCGCCTATCGTGGGATTCGAACCCGGTCTGTCTGAATAAAAATCAAATGCTCTAGCCACTAAGCCAAAGAGTCAACTCCTTGACGCAGTTGTCAGAGATTGACTATATACCTACAAGCTATGCGTAATCTGCCAAGGCAGATAATCGAAGGTAGGAGTGCTAGGCCGTAACACTCCCCCTTTTCAAGGAAGTCATCATTTATGATGACGCGAAGCCATTTTCGGCGTATTAAAGTCCAATCCCGGACGAGCCCCCATCAAAGAACTCAGCATAGCTGAAAAAAAATTCCCTCCTATCGTGGGATTCGAACCCGGTCTGTCCGGATAAAAATCCAATGCTTTAATCACTTAGCCAAAGAGTCGACTCCCTGATTCAGTTGTCAGAGATTGAATAAATACCTACAAGCAGATAATCGAAGATAGGAGTGCTAGGCCGTAACACGTTACTGTTAATATGACATAGCCAATTCCAATTTCTCCTTACCATAATTATCCTGTTATTTGAACAGTATTTTACTACTGAGTAGTCCGCTGGTGTGTCTTTAAGTAACAAACAAGTTATATCCCGATCAGACGCCGCATTTAAGACTGAAAACACTTGGTAGATAGTCTGCCATTATTACAAGACAGACAACTTTTGTAACTTCCTGTTTACTTTCATGCATACAAAGCCTCTACTGAAATGGTGTCTACTTCAAAAAGAAAGAATTTGTTCCCACGGAGGTGCAAGTTCTTTCCTTATAAAGTAGACTCCGTTTTCAAAAGAAAGGCAAACAATTTTGACAGAGTTGTCGCCCTGGAAACGTAACAATATACAGTTATTGTCCTGGTGCGAGGGTAAAATGACGATTTGTTCACCCGAGGCAGGTAGTATTACCGGAAGGTAACAGTAATTTCCCTTAGACAATATTTCATTCTTTCAAACTACATGGATACCAGTGCTGCAACAGATAAAATGCTATGCTCTGACGGTAAGCCGAAGTTTATATGGGCCGCTCCATGCAAACTGTGTCTTCGGGCATATGCGGACAGCGAAGGCCGAGATCAGCCTTTGCATCCGCGAAATCTGATCCGGGCCTTCACTGTCCGCTAACAGAATCAATAGACACTACAGAATGTATGACTGGAGAGCAATGGTCCGGCTGATATTTTGCGCATGTGATCTAAAGCTGCGCATTTGGCGCGTGCTCCAAGGCATTTTGTTAGCCTAACGCGGCCCATATAGATTGTTGGAACAAATAGTTTGTACTCCGTGCATTCTGCATTTGGGAAATGTATATCTACACTAAAAACTGATGTTGATTTCTGGTCGCTGTTAAAAATGACTTCCTGACATGGATGTCAAAATGACATTTATCAAAAATAGTATAACTTCTTAAAGACTCCATATTCCTCAAATATAGACATTTTTATCCAAGAAAGGTTTAATAAATTGATATATCGTATTAATACGATCATAAAATGTGGCCGCATGATCTGACAGACTGTAAAATTTCAGTTCGTCTCTCATTTTTGAACTGCATAGAAAATGAAATGATATTTTATCGTATCTCTGAATTAATGTTGGCAACATTAATTCAGAGATAGGATAAAAATTAATTTCATTTCAAGAATGAGAGACTAACTGAAATTTACAGGCTGTCAGGTGCCACATTTTATGATTGTGTTAATTCTATATACCAATATATAAAACCTTTCTTGGATAATAAAATGTCGACTTTTGTGGAATATGGAGCCTTTAAATGGATAAAATCAATATCTTCTCTGAAGATTTGCCCAGTCAATAAAAGTGTTGATGTATTTAATTCTAATTTATTTCCAATACAGACAAACTTCAATGGCTCGAACTACTGTGGGATCATGGAAATTTGTTCTAGACATGTGTAGTTCGAGCCACTGGGGTTAATCACGGCGACATAGGAGCCCAAAGTGGATACTTTAGGAATGGAGTGTCGATCTTCTTGTGTGTACTCATAATAATCGCCCCGGTGATGCGATTCTAATGAGTACATAAAACATGCGATTTCATGATAAAATAAGAAAATTTCCTTAAAAATCTCAATTTTCTTGAGCTGTCGGAAGAATTCGGCCACTGTAGACGAGCCATCGGTTACCTGTAATTTAGACTTTGTGACAAATGTTTTTGGCTTGCGCGTATGCGCGAAAGCCATTTAGAATGGAAAGTTCGTTCCGGTTTTAGTCTGTATTTGTCCTCGTTTTCAGGCCTCAGTCATCGTTAGAAAAGGAATAGTTGGAAAACCCGTCTACTGCCGTCGAAAGTCAGTGATACGACGGCCGTGTATATTCATACGGCTGCCGGGTGTATAAGGTGCCGGACAACCGGCAGACGGGTGAATAACTAGCAACTATTGTCACGGCGGCCGTATGTGAAACATGCATTTGACCAGTAGCTTGATTACTATATGAAATATTTTGATGAGGTTTTACAGCTGTACAGAAGTTTACAGATGTATAGAATACTATAAGTATATTCTGGTTTTTTAGTTATTTGCCCTTGATATATGCGAAAAACAAATCAGTTTTGGCCATAGTTCTTTTATGGAATATGGGTAAAAAAAAACCATGTTGTGTCCTTACGAAAATGTAAAGATTATATAGACAATGGCCTTTTATGGTCAGTTTTTTCCATGTGATCTACACACTTGTGTTTGGAAACAACATTCTTGGTCCATCTGTGAACTGTCTTATATCCACAACCGTGCTGTGACAGTCCCTGTTGTAAAAGGCGTTACAGTGTATTTGTTTATTAACGTTTGGCATGCTGGGTAGACATGTCAGCACACAGCATTTTGTAATATTTTCTTATTTCCCCCTGGAAATAGTATTTGGCTTTTTATGCAAATCTACATAGCCTATTTTCTGGGAAAAATAAGAAAAATATCATTATTTTGTCGTCTGCTGTATTTGCGCAGAGAGTGCTAAACCTAATGTTGGTTGTCATATTTTGCCAGTTATTTTGAAACTGTATACCACATTTTATATTGTTTCATATTGTATTGCAGTAATTACATCATAAACAGAACAGTTCACTTCTGACTTTTGCTCTGTTCAACAGAAAGCAGCAGATTTTTTATTTGGACTCTTTTTAAGAAGCCATGTTGTGATCTATATTTGTCTATTTAGACTCGTGCCATTTTAGTTAATAGTATTTATACAGGTCCATTTCCCTTCGTTTATTCCCCATATTGAATAAACATTTTTGTACTTCGCGGCAATGGTAGACCAGTGTGGTTCCTGGCCAGGTAATGAACATGTGGAGTAACCCTTTAAGTGCCAATCACAACACCGGCAGACGACATCCTGAAATATGTTTTTCAGAGAAAGTAAGGTTTGAATTGCATGTTACTCGTCTGCTCGGCAGACGACATCCTGAAATATGTTTTTCAGAGAAAGTAAGGTTTGAATTGTATGTTACTCGTCTGCTCGGCAGACGACATCCTGAAATATGCTTTTCAGAGAAAGTAAGGTTTGAATTGCATGTTACTCGTCTGCTCGGCAAACGATTCATGTGAAATGCCAAGTCTTATTTTCTCTAAAAACTAGAAGAAATGTAAATGGCATTTGCTAGATTTTTGCATGGCACATACATTTTTTTTTCTTTGAGGAGTAATGGTCTACATCATCAGTACACAGGTTTTGCATCCGAGACTTCATGTATCCTTCTTTAAGTTCTAACAACTGGCATCTGCCACATCTAGTTAATCAAAGTTTAGCAGCTTTAGCCAGTAAACGACACAGGCTTTATGTGACGTCTTTTCTAAACCATTTAAAGGCTAACAAAACATTTTCTCAGGCTGACAGATGTTGCATCATGCAATTATGTGGGAGGTCGATTAGTAACGCTCGTTCGATCATTACTTTTAGCTCACCCGAGCCACTGCCGCCATAGTATTTATAGTTCAGTAATAAGTACAAGAATTAATTATTGATTAAAAATATCATTAAAATATAAACTGTAATAAAGTTTCCTTTCAAAATGAAAGGCTTGCCAAGTTTTATCAGTGCATGCTTATAGGAATGCAGATGTTACAAACAATGATTATAGTTTGTTCACACAGTTCTCTATATTCCAAACAAAGGCGACACCTATTTAACCTGTCTCTCATACCAACCAACCAAGAATCATCAAACTATCTCAAAGTGTACCGCAGTTATTGAGCGTACACAATTCCATACAGTCAAACTTCAATGGCTCGAACACCTTTGGGACCATGGAAAAGTGTTCGAGCCATGGGTAGTTCGAGCCAATGAAGGTTAATCATGGCGCCAGGTTGGGAAGCAAATATCGCTAATTCTGGGAAATCTGTCGATCTTCTACACAATAATTGTATGTTGAGTGTACTCATTAGAATCGCCTCGAATTATTACGCACAACATACAATTTTGTGATAAAATAAGAAAATTTCCTTAAATATTTGTTTTATTAAGCTATCGGAAGAATTTCGTAGGTACTCAAAAACGAGTTCGAATTAGCCATGGTAAACGAGCCATCGTGTTCGAACTATCGAGGTTTGACTGTAACTAATTAATCCGAGGGGTAGTAACTCGAAAACTAAGGCAATGTGAATTACCATTCTTGAACACGACACATAGTTTTTTCCTACATTCCATATATCATCTTAAATTATATACCTAAGTATTACCAGGGGATGCCATACGTTTTGTTATAATTCAACCAGCCATTCATGCAAAGCAGTTGGTAGAAATGGTCCAGTCTTTCCAGTTCACTGCAATATGATTTCCCTTCTGCATGAATAAACCGCATCCCCTTATGCTTTCGTTCTAATCCTAAACATTTCGGAAATAAATATGTTTAAACCAAACCGCAACCTCTATTTGTGAGTCTGATAGATTTTACAGCAGTGACATCTCTTTCCTACTTCTGTGTACAGTGCAAAGACAGTAATTCCGATCACCACGAGGGTTTTCAAACAAAGCAGGACTCGAAAAAAAAAACAAATCCATATATACATGTAGGAGTTTCCTTTCAATTTGTTTGTCAGATCTTGTACCACTCGAACACCCTCCCCCGTGTTTGCCGGTATAAATCTGAAGTTCATGCAAACAGCCACTTTGCTCCTTGCTACACGTTAATTTTAAATTTTGCCAGCTTTGCTGGAAATACTACTTGAACGTGAGTCAGTTCTTAATCATCCTATCGTAGGCTGCCTGCGCCCGTAGTTATGTAAACTTGACCTTAGAAACTGCATCCTGTAATGTCCTTATGCGACAAAGCTTGTCGTTACTAGGCTGGTCTACGAGGAGAATTTCACTTGTGACATTCTTGGGCATCCTTTTTTTTTCAAAGCGTCTCCTTGTTATTATTATTATTTCTATTTTATTTTTATTTTTTTTATTTGAGTTTTACGCCCCTTTCAAGAACATTTCACTTATATCGAGCCGATCGTTCATCAAAGGTGGGCGAAAACCGGAGAACCAAGGGGAAAACCACCTGACTATCCTTAACCAGAACTTGACTTTCCCACATGTGACCAGAGCGAGGCTCGAACCACAACGGTGAGAAACCTAATGGATTAAGAGTCAACTGACGCAAAGGTTCTAAGGGAAAGATTTTCGAAAGGTGGCCGATATGCCCCGGCACTACTCTCCTTTTTCCGATAGCATGCTTTCTAGTCGATCCGTTCTCAGAGTGAGTAATGGGTTATACTGTAAACATGATAAACATGGGCACATTATGTGATAAATGTAATTATGGAACAGAAAAACAACGGGACCTTGAAGAAAAAGTATACCACGAAACATCATGTTATACAATGGCGTTGCTGATAGTATTTTATTTTTTTTAATACTTAAGTTTTCGGTAAAATATACAGGAAAAAAAAACCTATTTATTATATATATTAAGGGCAGATAAGAACTTAAATGACAAAAGAAGTGGCCATTGTCATTAGTATTCTTTACAGTCTAAAACTTTATTAAGATATTCCATAAAAGAACTTGGACCAAAACTGATTTTTTTTACATATATCAAGGGCTGATAACTCAAAAACCAGAATATTCAACTTATACTATTCTTTATATCTATAAAACCTTATCAAAATATTCCATATAGTAATCGAGCTACTGGTCAAAATGTATGTTTCATATACGGCCGCTGTGACAACAGCCGCAAGTTATTCACCCGTCTTCCAGTTATCCGACACCTTATATACCCGGCAGCCGTGTGAATATACACGGCCGTCGTATCAATGACTTTTGACGGCAGTAGACGGGGTTTCCGGCTATTCCTGTTTCTAAAGATGACTGAGCCCTGAAAACGAGGACAAATACAGACTAAAACCGGAACGAGCTTTCCATTCTAAATGGCTTGCGCAAGCCAAAAACATTTGTCACAAAGTCTAAATTACAGGTAACCGATGGCTCGTCTACCGTGGCCGAATTCTTCCGACAGCTCAAGAAAACTAAGACTTTTAAGGAAATTTTCTTATTTTATCATGAAATCGTATGTTTTATGTACTCATTAGAATCGCATCACCAAAGCGATTATTATGAGTACACACAACATATGCATTGTTTCATAGAAGCTCGACAAGACATTTCTAAACTATCCACTTTTGCCTCCTTTGTCCACATGATTAACCCTAGTGGCTCGAACTACACATTTCTAGAACAAATTTCCATGATCCCACAGTAGTTCGAGCCATTGAAGTTCGTCTGTTCTGAAAAAAAAAAGCATCAATTAGAATTAAATACATCAACACTTTTATTGACGGGGCAAATCTTCAAAGAAGTTGTCGATTTTGTCCATTAAAAGGCTCCATATTCCTCAAAAGTTGACATTTTATTATCCAAGAAAGGTTTTATAAATTAGTATATGGTATTAACACAATAATAAACTGTGACACCTGACAGCCTGTAAAATTTTAGTTAGTCTCTCATTCTTGAAATGAAATGAATTTTACCTATCTCTAAATTAATGTTGCCAACATTAATTCAGAGATACGATAAAAAAAATCATTTCATTTTTTATCCAGTTCAAAAATAAGAGACGAACTGAAATTTTACAGTTCGTCAGATCATGCGGCCACATTTTATGATCGTATTAATACGATATATGAATTTATTAAGCCTTTCTTGGATAAAAATGTCTATATTTGAGGAATATGGAGCCTTTAAGAAGTTATATTATTTTTGATAAAAATACAATGTCATTGTCTTATGACAGCCATGTCAGGAAGTCCTTTTTCAACAGCGACCAGAAATCAACATCAGTTTTTAGTGTAGATATACATTTCCTACAAGATTGCCTGTGCGCCGAGCGAAAACTCATATCAACCTGTGCATTCACTGTCCGCCTGAAGACGCTTTGGATCTTTAGCCATTACGAAAACGCGCCTATTCAAATATATAGAAAATTTCACCGCCAAAAAAACTGAACAATTTCAGATAAACATCTCTGACATTTTTCATATTTCTGCTCAAAACATCGAATGTAGGTACTCGTTAGAACCGCCTCGGCGAGGCGGTTCTAACGAATACCCACAATCTATGTTTTTTAAGCAGAAATAAGAAAAGAATAATATATACCTGTAAACCCTAATTTTATTATATAAAAGTGGGACTTAAGGGGGTCAAAATTATATAGGCATGTTTTCGTGATGGAATACTCTGTTTAAACTAAACGGGTGCACAGGCTGATCTGAGGTTTCGCTGGGCACACATGCAATGTGATAGGAAATGCTGTGCCCCAGCGCATATGCTGACGCATAGACCAAACGTGCAGCATGGACAAATGCATTATTTCCCAAATGCAGAATACACGGAGTACAAACTATTCGTTCCAACAATCTTGGAAACGACTTATATGGACCGCGTCAGTCGAAAAAAAATACCTTGGAACACTCGCCAAATGCGCAGCCTTAGATCACATACGCAAAATATCATCCGGACCATTGCTCTCCAGTCATACATTCTGCAGTAGCCAATGATTCTGTTAGCGGACAGTGAAGGCCCTGATCAGACTTCCTGCATAGGCCTAACCCCCCCCCCCCCCCCCCGGTGGTTTACTCTACTGACCGTTCTAAGGCGGTCGTCCCGGTGTTAGTCTTACTCTTTGTTGCTTTGTGGTTTATTCTACGAGGCGATTTGTTGTATGTCTTTCCGTGTGTCATTTTGTTCTTGTGTTTTTCAGTCCTTTTAGTATTGCGATTACCTCGCTTGGGGAAGAGAGAGCTACTCTTAGTGCTTTTCGTACGTTTGTTCGATTTGTGCTTGTTTGGATTTGTCGGGTTCCTCTTCCTCTTGGGGTCTGGGAAGGGCTTCGGTTTGTGATTGTGGCACTCTCTGGACTTTTCTGTAACCCTTTTTTTATATGGGCCTTCACTGTCCGCATATGCCCGAAGACACGATTTTGTATGAAGCGGCCCATATAAGCTTCAGCTTACCGTCAGATCTTGACATTTTATCTGTTGCAGCATTGGTATCCATGTAGTTTGAAAGAATGAAATGTTGGCCAAGGGAAATTATTGTTACTCTCGGGTAACACTACCTGCCTCGGATGAACAAATCATCCTTTTAAATCATTCTTTTACCCTTGCACAAGGGCAATAATTGTATTTTGTTACGTTTACAAAGCGAAGACTGTCAAAATTGTTTTGCCTTCCTTTTGAAAAAAGAGTCTCTTTAAAAGAAAATAATTTTTAAAAGAAAATAATTTGCATCCCCGTGGGAGCAAATTCTTTCTTTTTGAAGTAGACCCCAGTTCAGTAGAGGCTTTGTATGCAGGAAAGTAAATAGCAAGATACAAAAGTTGTCTGTCTCGTAATAATGACAGTTTCATGATCTACCAAGTGTTTTCAGTCTTATAAGCGGCGTCTGATCCGGATATACACTGTTTGCTACTTACAGACACACCAACAGACTGCTCAGTAGTAATAGACTGCTCAAATAACAATTATGGTAAGGAGAAAAGGAATTGGTTATATCAAACTAACAGTAACGGAAAAGACACGGTCGCAATGTTCTATTTGAAATACCGTAATAGCCCTAAGTAGTGGGACAGACAGTCCTCTGCAAACAGTGCAGACCTAGATCAGACACCACAGAATGCTACATCTGATCAGGGACTATACTCTGTTTGCCATATAGCAATTTTATAAACACATCAACAGGTGGTAGAATTGACTATTTCATATTTTGGGACAAGTATGGTGAGTAGATAAGGTGTTCCAATACAAAAGGTAAATACGGTATTAACCATAGGACAAGAGAAAATTTAACGCAGACACTGTCGCTAAATTTACAACACGTGAAAATTACCCGGCATATGGTACTTTATTTATTGAATTTTTACTATATAGATGAAAGAACTATAACTATGAAACATTTGAATAGAGTAAAGCGGACTTGAGTGACATTTGTTGGAGGTATAGTTTAAACCTAAATCGTAAGTTATTATATTCAAATACAGAAACTGAATTTTCTATAGTGCAAGAAAATGGCTATTTTGCCTCCATTTTTTTTTTCTTTTTTTTTTTTTAATTATCCACACAAAATGTTAATATATCTGTACATTGATATCTCTTAGGAGACAAATGTTACCGAAATTTCACTTTCAGGAGAATCGTTGTCTAAAGCAAATGTTAAGCAGTTCGGTCCAGTTGCTAGATTTTTAATGCTACAAGGGATCCAAAGCACATGGAAGCAACATCTTTGAAGCAGTATATGAGTCGCAACGTCAGAAAATGTACCTTCGTACATGTGCGCCCAGCTTTCGCGCAGTCGGATCAAAATCTTCGCTGGGTGCATTTTGGATAGCCAAGGATGCACTGATTTGAGTTTAAGCTGGGCTGATATGTCAGGAACTAACATGTCCGCCCACCTAAGACTCTAATCAACGCAGGCTGATTTGAGTCTTAGGTGGGCGGACATGTCAGGAAGTATGTTTTCTCTCGTTGCAGTCCATGTTGGGATGATTCTCTGTGATTTTTGACTATGAACACTTCGATCTTTAACGCGAGCATACTGGGAAAAATTCAACAGACGACATTTAAAATATTTTTTCTTATTTTTACGCCAAAGATAGGCATTGTGACTTATCATGCATATTCTTTCCTAAGGATATAATTTCTGGGGGAAAAATATCAGTTTGTCGTCGGCTGAATTTCCCAGGATGTGGTATAGCTTAGATCTGGTGATTGCAGTACTATTGTTTTGCATGTTTTCTTTGATAACTGATTAGACCAATCTTAGCTCTGAACTGCCTGTTGCATACTGTGCAAGAATTCTCCAACAGTGATGCATTGGCTCTGACTTTCCGCTGTTGGTTTTTTCTCTCAGTTTCACAGATTCTCTTTGCTTTGTGATCATCTGCTCCTTTTCTGATGAGGCAGCGCCACTTTGCTTATTCATGTGCATTCTCTTCTCAAGACAGTACTCGGGGGTACACGACCTTTATACAACGTCGATTAAAATCCATGACGTTAATACGACGTTATAGTTACATTTTAAATGTAATTGTCTACGATAAAACAGTCATTCGTGTTGCAGTTCATTTCTCAACGCTATCACGTGATCTAGGCCGCGCATTGGGGCGGGGCTGTGTGAGTGTCTCCCTCTTATGTCCTTTGTTTACATACTTTTGCGTAACGTCGGTCACGTATCTCCATGATGTTAAGCACGAAAAATCCGTGCTGGGCTGTTCCAAGACCTCCGTTAAGTGAAAGTTTATTCCAAATATAAGGAAAGCAAGCGAATTTAAATGTAAGGTAAGAGCTGATAATGGATTGATAATATATAATATAAAGTATAAGAATTGACATTCAGATTGCACTGGATGATGAAAAAAGTTAAGCTTTCGTCTCCCAGAAGCTCTTCGGGCTTCACAGACATTAAAATAGCCTAATGTTTTTTCACCACACATTGCAAGCTCAAAATCTGAATTTCAGTTCTTAAGTATAAACGTTGTGTGCCCGCTGGGTTAGTGTATGTTGAAGTCCTTGAGGGAGGATTTTAGGATATCCTCGTAGTGTTTCTTCTGGTCACCCTTGAATCGGTTTCCTACCTGAAGTTCTCATTAGATTTTCTTAGGGAAGCATTCATCAACATTACGGTTACATTGCCGGCCCATCTTATGCACCAGTCATTTGTATCCACTGTCCCGTAACCCACGGGGAATAACGGAAACAGCGCCTTTCCCTCCATCACATCCCTAATAAATACACCGCACTGCGGGGACAATTGGACAGTAATAGCCCAGCTTCTTTTTTGTTTTGCCCCGTCATTTAGGACATTGAAAAATAAGAATTAAGTAAATATAAAATCTTAGTAGTCCCCGCCATTTTGGCTTGAAATCACAACCCCGGTACTTTTCCGGCACTGCAGAGCATTCAAAAGGTTCCAGTCCCGCGTATTATACCCGGCTATTCCCCACATTTCCCGGTAGGTGCGGGTTGTGGGTGTGGGGTATGTTCAAGTACAGTGGGTATAAATGACTGGTGCACTAGTTGTAGTTTTAGAAGAGTATGTATGTTACACAGCCCTGCATAATTCCTCTGCAGGAGTGCTTTATCAGGGATCTTATAATGCCACCTGACCTTTGAGCCGGGGCACAGCATTTCTAAGAAGACTGTCTGAGCGCCCAATGAAGACTCAGATCAGCCTGAGCACTCCGCACAGTCTGATCAGTCTTCACAGGGCACCCTCTGAATAGCCAATGATCCAAAGTGTTTTAGGCGGCCAGCGAAGACTCAGATCAGCCTAGAATTCCGCACAGTCTGATCATCTTCACAGGGCACCCTTTGAGTAGCCAATGATCCAAAGTGTTTTTAGGCGGACATCGCGGATGCGCAGTCTGATCTGAGTCTTCGCTGGACGCACATGCAATTTTGCTGGAAAGGCTGTGCCCCGGCTCATTTAGGAGTTTCCTCAGGCAGCGTGTGTGAATGTAAATCTGGTAATCGACCAGGTCTCACATGCCAATGGGAGTATTGAGCACAGCTTCACAGACTTTCAGCTTTGTATCCAGCCTGATTCCACTTCGACCCCAAACATTTCCACGTAACCTGCGAAATGCTGCTCTAACTTTAGCAATCATCATCAATCTTGGTATTTATGCTGTTTTCTCCAATTATCGTACATCTTTCCAGTATTACCATTACACTGTCTGTGAGAATTCAAACTCAGACTACTTTACCTCAGCGTTTGGTATGTTTTGAATGATGTCTTCAAGCATTTACAAGACATTCTGTCGTTTTCATATTTTCCCAGCTTTTACACGCTTCTCATGTTATCGTCCATCCCAAATACATTATTCAAAATAAATACCAAAAGCAAAACAAACTTGCATTTGTTAAGTTCGTTCTACAGAGCCATCAATCATACCAACTGCGTGGGCTTTTTTATCGCACCTGCTTGTAGCAGGGTGCGATATAGGCGTCCGATTTTCCGTCCGTCCGTCCGTCAGTCAGTCCGTCCGTCCGTCCGTCCGTCTGTCAACATTTATGTCGACGTTCGACATTTATGTCAAAGTTAGTATTCTAATCAACTACAAGACTAAACAACCATCAAATCTTGTGTGAAACATCTCCCTGACCTCCTGACTTTGCGACATAGACATCTGCTTTTCTGTTCGTCTGTCCGTTCGTCCGTCCGTCTGTCAACATTTATGTCATAGTTCGACATTTATGTCAAAGTTAGTATTCTTATCAACTACAAGACTAAACAACCGTCAAACCTTGCATGAAACATCTCCCTGACCTCCAGACTTTGCAATATAGGTGCCTGCTTTTCCATTCGTCTGTCCGTTTGTCTGCCTGTCTGTCCGTCTGTTAACAGTTCTGTTATGTCGAAGTTCGACATTTATGTCAAAGTTAGTATTCTAATCAACTACAAGACTAAACAACCATCAAACCTTGCGTGAAACATCTCCCTTACCTCCTGACTTTGCGACATAGGCGTCCGCTTTTCCGTTTGTCTGTCCGTTCATCCGTCCGTCTGTCAACATTTATGTCGAAGTTCGACATTTATGTCAAATTTAGTATTCTTATCAACTACAAGACTAAACAACCATCAAACCTTGCATGAAACATCTCCCTGACCTCCAGACTTTGCGACAAAGGTGCCCACATTTCAATTCGTCAGTCCATTCGTCCATCTGTCTGTCCGTCTGTCTGTTGACAGTTCTGTTATGTCGAAGTTCGACATTTATGTCAAAGTTAGTATTCCAATCAACTACAAGACTAAACAACCATCAAACCTTGTATGAAACATCTCCCTGACCTCCTGACTTTGCGACATAGATGCCCGCTTTTCCATTCGTCTGTCCGTTTGTCTGTCTGTCGTCTGTTAACAGTTCTGTTATGTCGAAGTTCGACATTTACGTCAAAGTTAGTATTCTGATCAATTACAATTCTACAACAACCATCATCCCTTGCATGACACATCTCCCTGACCTCCAGACTTGGCAGGTACATTGACCCAGTGACCTTGACCTATATTTTGTGCTCCATTGACTTTGACATAATTTACGTTGACGTTCCAGATCTTCTCAACTATAAGGCGTACAACTATTAAATCTTGCATAGGGCTTCTCCTAGATGTACTGACTCGGCAGGTACCTTGACCTAGTGACCTTGACCTATATTTTGCGCTCCAGTGACTTTGACACATTTTGCGTCGACGTTCGATATCTCCTCAATTATGAGACCTACAACCGTCAAACCTTGCAAAGTGCTTCTTCTCAATGTACTGACTCTGCAGATACCTTGACCTGGTGACCTTGACCTATATTTTGGCTGCAGTGACTTTGACATAATTTACGTCAACGTTCCAGATCTCCTCAAGTGTAAGACCTCTAGCCACCAAACCTTGCATAGTGCTTCTCCTAGATATACTGACTTGGCAGGTATCTTGACCTGGTGACCTTGACCTATATTTTTCGCTCCAGTGCCTTTTACACATTTTACGTCGACGTTCAATATCTCCTCAACTATAAGGCCTACAACCATCAAACCTCACATAGTGCTTCTCCTCAATGTACAGACTCTGCAGGTACCTTGACTGGGTGACCTTGACCTATATTTCGCGCTCCATTGACTTTTACACATTTTACGTCGCCTTTCCATATGTCCTCAACTGTAAGGCCTTCAACCACCAAATCTTATATAGTGCTTCTTCTCGATGTACTGACTCGGCAGGTACCTTGACCTGGTGGCCTTGACCTATATTTTGCACTCCAGTGACTTTGACACATTTTATGTTGATGTCGGTATCTCCTCAATTATAAGACCTACAACCACGAAACCTTGCATAGTGCTTCATCTTAGTGCACTGGCTTGGCAGGTACCTTGACCCGGTGACCTTGACCTATATTTGACACATTTTACATTGATGTTTGATAACTCCTCAACTATAAGGCCTACAACCACCATACCTTGCAAAATGCTTCTCCTTGATGTACTGAATTAGCAGGTACCTTGACCCATGACCTTGACCTATATTTCACGCTCCAGTGACTTTTACACATTTTACGTCGACGTTCCATTATCAATGGGCTGAATAATATGAAAAGTCAGTGCTGAAGATATAGCCATTAGAGGGAATGGGACTGGCCTGGAATATATGTGCCCCACATGGCACTTTGTCTACATTTTTTTCAACCCAGTTTTCCAAGTAAGCACTGCTAAGAATGAAATAAACTTATTTGATAACCACATTCTGATTGTGGCTCCTGTGACTTTTGCCCCAGCAGGTGCGATGACGCCTTCCGCGGATTTCTTGTCATTTTAGAACATGACATTTTGTTATAAAATGTCAATTGTTAGGGGTACCCTCTTGAAAATTAGGAAATTTTGCATAGTTCACATTTTGGCTACAGAAAGTGTTTGGAAATAATATTGTGCAAACAATTCAGTAATAAAGATTATTATTTTAGCTATGTAGAATTTACTTGTAAACTTACTTTGACGTGTGGGCTATTTTCCTGTATTAGTATTGACGGGTGGACGATAACATGAGAATGGACGATAATATGTGAATGAGGGAAGTCTGGCTGTAATGATTATGTGTATTGTTTCTCTATCCTTTCTGAATCCACATTGATGGACTGTCTGTAATAAGCCCATTCTGATCAAGATGTACATTCAGTCAATTTGACAGACCTCTTGTAGCTGGGCAGATAAAATCAATATTCAAGTAAAACTGTGCATTTAGTGAAACAAACATGTACTCATATGGAGGTACTGTTAATAAAAAGAACATTGGCCAATTAAAAATTCAAAATGACGGCCATTTTCCAAGATGGCCGCCATTTTTGTTCTTTTTAATCCCACGTGTCAATGTTACTGAAGAATAATATTATATAAGCAGTAAATTACTTATATGAAACTTTAGCTTGTTTGTGTTGAGGCTTTACGGCCCAAGTCAACCCAACGGAGTCATGTCGAGCGCACCACACATTACTGGGTAGGCATAGTCCTCTAAGCAGGTAACCAATATTGTGCACATTCCTGCGCCAGAGATTGACAACTGCCCTTCTTGGCGGAAGGGAGAGAATGTCCGTAGAAAATATTTTATGATCAAATCTCCACATGAAACTTTAGTCTGATTATGGCCATTAGTCCTAAAAACGCGTTTTTCCAAAACTATTTTAGCAATGCAGGAAGTGATTAACGGTTGTTAGAATTTATGATTTCACCAGTTAACTAATAATCAAATCTGTCTGTTGCAGATGATTTTTTTCTTTAAAATTCTATCATTTTAACAGAGAAAAGAGTGATTTCAATCATTGTCAATCACACCTAGTGTACATCAATGACATTAAGTACTGCTGTAAAACTCCACATGGGGTCTAGTGTCGGATGACGAGAATTCCAAAAATATGTATGCTTAGGAAAGGCAAAGTGTCCGAAATGCTATCTGATCATCAACATACAACATATCCTTTTGGTATTAGATTTAAAATCTCCATCGGCCCGAACTACTGCAGAGGATGGCTGTTCGAAGTTAGGGACAAGACTGTATTCCCCTTTTATAAGCGTTCAACCAGCAGCCTATGATGTTGGATCCCAGCAGATTAGATGAGGGTAGGGGTACTGAAGCAACTCTGAGGACTTACAATGCTAAAACCAAAATAAATGAAAATAAAGAGTATTTTTAAAAACACAATCTTCTTCTAAAACACTATAAGGAAGCTTGATATTTTGCCTGTAGAATAACCTTATAGTGTAGAAGTGAATTCATTATATTCTTGGCCTGTGATCAGACTTGCTCAACCTGCGGGCAAAAAATAAAGAAAAATAAAGAAAAACAAAAGCAATATGCCTTTCGAACTTCTTCGCAGTGCGCGGGGCTAATTTTTTATGTTCTGCGCTGGGCTATTTTTTTTAGAATGTAGCAATGAAACTGGCCCAAACTGGTCTCTTGCAGAATTTTCGCATTTCACAATAATTTGCTGCAGTTAACGCTATTCCCAGATCTTGTCATACAGGAGATAAATTATCTAAAGTATTTCATCAAAACAGCGTAATTTTATGCTAACAGGTTAAAAATTCTTGTCGTAGTCAATGTTATCACAGCTTAGTTCCTGGATATAACGCATTTTATCGATTTACCGCGAGCATGCGGATAACCAATCTGGACGTGTTGGGGATGGGGTGAGTTTGTTTAGGGGAATAGCGTTATAAGGGAGGATGTTTACCTGATCGACTGAGCTGGTAAATTGTAGTTGTGTTCCTTATTTTTGTGCACGCTTCATGGTTTTCTGCATCAGTCACCAACTTTCGTTTTAGAAAGTGTCTTATCTTTACTTATAAGAGCCCTAATGGTGAAACTAACATTTCTAAAACTTTGTCTAGAAGTTTAAACACATTTTTATGACCATCAGAAGTGATCAAATTATAATTAAATGCAAAAATTCGTTTGAAATATCTATGCAAGTTACCATATTTACCGTATGTATTTCAGTCAGATAGGCCTAAGCAAATAGTGTAGACCCAGATGAGACGCCGCAGAACGTGGCGTTTCATCAGGGTCTACACTGTTTGCCACTCATGCAGCAATTTTTAGACATAACGTCGAGTAGTAAATTGTACTTGTTCAGATTTTAGAACAATTATGGTAAGAAGTTGAGGTGTCCGATTCCTTAGGGCAAATACGGTATCAGTTTGTTTCAAAACACTTTTACAGGACCCAAATTATCTTTGATGCAGAGGGCTGGTAAAGAAGGGGTGAATGGTTATATTTCTGGGTTAGGTTTTCTTATTTCTCCATGAAAACGTACAGTAGGTTGTTGGGCCCCCGGAAAAATCGTCACTAAATGCTCCCAGTCAGCATTCTACGTAAATCTATATCGGGCCGTCATCGGCCCGTCAGGGTAGCTGCATTTATGGTATATAAAAACAGAGCTGATTTGCCCACTTTCCTTTTTGTTTTACTAGTTGTGTTGTGATGCTAGCATTTTGGTCACCTTCAGCAACTGCCCATTTTGCTTTCTGTTTTACTAGTTGTGATTAAGAGTGGCATCGGGACCCAGGGTGAAGTTGGCTGGCCGTAAAAGTGCTTTAAACTCCCAGGTGGTTTAAGGCGGCGGTCCCGGTGTTAGCTTAGTCTTTGTTGCTTTGTGGTTTATTCTACGAGGCGATTTGTTTTATGCCGTACCTTGTGTTATTTTTTCTTGTGTTTTTCAGTCCTTTTAGCATTGCGATTACCTCGCTTGGGGAAGAGAGAGCTAATCGTAGTGCTTTTCGTACGTTTGTTCGATTTGTGCTTGTTTGGTTTTGTCTGTTTCCTCTTCCTCTTGGTGTCTTGGAAGGGCAGCGGTTTGTGACTGTGGCACCACCTGGACTTTTCTCTTACCTTTTTTTTCTAACCTCCAATCAGAGGGCAACAAGCTTCCTTCTCATTATAGACTACAGCTCGAATACGAATATTGAACGACTAAATAAACTTCATGAACGTTCAGCCACCATAATCTTAGAGCTGAATTCATGCCACCGTCCACAGACATGTTAAAAAGGTTACTGTACTTTTAAGAGCCTTTGGAATGCTTGATAAAAATGATTTGTGAATGACAATATCTTATCATGAACCATTTGTCTTCCACTGAATAGGTTTATCAGGATAGAATATCACATTATTCCAAATATTGATCAGGCATATCCAAAGGAACGTACACGTTTGGCTCTCATCAAGAACCAACATCAGAATGTGACCTTATCTCCTGACGTCACCCCAGATAGCATTCTTTATAAATCTATAGCGGGCCGTTATCGGTATACCAATAACGGCCCGCTATAGATTTATGTAGAATGCTTACTGGGACGAGACTTGGACTACTTACATGTACCACTAGACTGGGTCCTAGTGGTAAACAAAGGCATGTCGTTTACCACTCCCTCCGCCCCACCCCACCCCCTCCACACACACACACACACACACACACACACACACACACACACACACACACACACACACACACCACAGGGAGCAGTAATACTCCATACTCATTTCTTTTTTTTCAGATATGGCACCACATTTGCCACGAAGAACACGTTCATTCGTAGTGATTACTGTCGTTGTTAGCATTCTATCATTAGCATCGTTAAGTTTTATAGTAACCAATTCTAATGTACAATTTCACTTAAATCAAAATGCTGTGTTACCAGACAGAAGCATTTATGTCAACGACACACATGATCAAGCACATATTTTGGTCTCAGACCGGAATGAACACGAAGAAAGACGTCTGCGATACAAGACTCTATGGAGTAGAAGTCCCACAGCCTTTTGGAGTCAAATCGATCACATGATCAGTAATAACAAAAGTCTATATTCTTACAAATTCGATGTGACCATTGTCACAGATATACTGAAAACTGTGAAAATTGAACGGATAGACGTGTTCAATGAAAGATACTCTTTAAAATGGCTGTTAACTGTGGAAGGCGGACAAAGAATATTATTTAAACCGGCAACTGTGTAAGTTACTATTATTCTCTCTCTGCATTCATTCATCCATCAGTCATCATCCACACACCCACCTACCTGCCTGCCTACCTATGAAATCGATCGATTGAACCATTCATTCATGCATTAGTATATTCATGCAGCCAACAATCTGTTATAGCGTCAAACACATAGCCTTGACATAGGAGTTTATATATTTATTCAGTAGACGACAAATTGATAATATTCTTCATATTTTTCAGAAAATTGACTTTGACATTTCTTGCAAATTGTCTACTTTGCAAGAAATGTCAAGCCTTTTTTCCTGAAAAAAAAAAAAGAAATAAGAAAAATATTTCAAAATGTCGTCTGCTGATTTTTTTACCAAAAGTGCTAAGCGTTAAACTCTTATGTGGAGACAGCGTGCCGATACCATAACATGAGATAGACTGTACCACTGTGTGGAATTGTACGGTGAAAGAAAAATCAAGATCTAAAAGGGTGCCTTTGGAGACGTAGAAGACTAAAAGAACGAAAATCAGAGACTCGGTTTTATTAAGTCTTTTCATATACAGCAATGTATACCATCCTCCACTCCCTCCGCCCCCGTCCCCCCTCCCCCCCCCCCACCACACACACACCCACCCCTAACGCCAGCTTAAGCGATATTGGATTTTCAAAATAACCAGGATGGGCTCAATGATCCCAAAGGAAATAAAAATATAATCTGCACTATGAAGTACGGGGGTGGAGGTGGGGAGGGCGGGGGGGGGGGGGGGGCAGAGAACGTTTTACGGCTGCCACACGGCATTTAACACCAACTACTTTTAAAGTAGAACAAAAATCTAAGGTTCCTTTTGGAACAAAGAACACATAAAAGAACAAAAATCAGAGACTCGGTTTTATCAAATACAGTCGACTCTAGTTATCTCGAAATCCAAGGAATTCTCTGAAATACTTCGAGATATCTGTACCTCGACATATCAGATTTGCAGAATTGAGGAAAAATAAATCGAATAACCACATTTAATAAAAGATTATGTAATTTGTTTTAAACAAATTTTATTTCAAAATAACAATGATTATACAAACATACATGACATATACACAAAAGAAAGGATTAGAACGGAATAGATTGGAAGCATAAGCTTATTTAGTTCTTCTCCTAATACACATATATAAATTGTATTACATCATGGATGTTTATCATTATTACAAGAAGTACTTATGTATCGTTAATTATGAGATATATGAACAGAGACTCAACCAATCATTATAGTAGAATAAAGTAAAACAACTATGAGGTAACGAAGGAGAACATAATACCACAGTGATGGTTTGAGCGACAATGAAAAAGAAACAAAGAAAAAGGAAAATGAAGACAATAGAAAAAATAGAAAAAAATAATCCGGATCGAGAGGGAGCGGAAGGGGTGGAAGGCTATCACTTGATAATTTCCAATTATATCGTAGACAGAAATATACTGACCTCAGATAGCACCAGCTCCGATTTATTCTGATTAGATGATACTAGTATCACCTACAGGCAAGTGCTCAAAATCTTTTGCTGTCTTGTACTTGTAACAGCTTGAAAATGCCTTGATTTGTTTCATAAGGGAGTGACCCATCACCATGTAGAAATACATGTAGAGACGCATTACAATATTGAGACACTATCTGAAAAAGTTCGATTCGATGATCTCGATAGAAGTTAAAAGAGGGAATAAGTGATGAAAGATAACCAGGAGTTAAGTTATTGTACATCTTGTAAAACAGTACCAGCTTATGATTAACTCTTCTTTTTTTCGAGAGTTTCCCAACAATCTCATTGTAAAGATTATTAATCGATATGAGTTTAGTAGCACCAGTAGCTATTCTAGCTGCTTCTATCCGTATTTTTTTTTTCGAGTTCCTGTTTTTCATAATCGCTGCAGTTATCCCAAATAACATCCGCATATTCTAAAATAGGTCGTATAAATGTTGTATAAATTATTTCTAAAGTTTTCCTGTCTAGTTCATATTTTAATCTACGCATACTATTAATTACTGTCCAAGCTTTTTCTTAAATATAGTCGATATGTTTAAGCCAAGAGCCATCATTTGAAAAATAAATTCCGAAGTGCTGATGAAATTCAACTTCATTGATTTGCTGCCCTCACATGATTAAGGAGAGGGGTTTGTTGATTTTTTGGCTATCAAAAGTGTTTCCGTTTTTAAAGGATTGAAGGTTAGTAATATTCAACTAAAGCTTGGTTAGTCTTTAGCCTATTTAGCTCTTTTTACAAGATCTGTATTAAGAATTTATGCAGCAGCGTTTGGATTATCGACAATTATGGAAAGACTGGTATCGTCAGCAAAAAGACAAATGTTAGATCCAATTTCAGTTACTATATCATTTATAAAAAAAAAGTAAGAAAAGAAGTGGTCCTAGTATTGATCCTTGAGGAACGCCTGCCTTGATATAATTCCATTTTGATTCAACACGTTGTTTTCTACTATCAAGATAACTAGAAAACCATTTAAATAGCTCACCAGAGATTTCAGTTGATTTAAGTTTCTGAAAAAAAAAACCCGACATGCTAAACACGGTCAAAAGCTTTACTTATGTCACAAAATACAGCCCGAACTTCTTTGCCAGCATCAGTTGCTTGGCAAAATGTATTATACAAGAAAGTGAGTTAGTTAGTAGTAGAGTCTCCAGGTATGAAATCAAAATGAAAAGGTGTAAGAATGTTATTATCACGGAGATGATTAAACAGATGTAAAAATAGAAGTCTTTCGAAGACTTTGTCAAGATTACTCAATAAAAAAAATAGGTCGACAATTAAAGACGTCAGAAGCAACACCTCCGCCTTTAGGTACAAGACAAACGTTAGCTATTTTAAAACTTATTGGAACTTCTCTTTGGTGTGCGGACTGATTGAATGAAGAAGCTAGTAGTGTAGACATTTCATTGGCTACTTCACGAAGAATGCGGTTATTCCATCAGGACCGACGGCTTTACCCACCGGAAGCGTTCTAAGTATTGCTTTGACCTCATCAGTAGTAAATACAAATGAGCTTAATGGTTCATTAACAATATTAACAATATAATTGTGGATAGCAGGAAGTGTGACATTACCTTTATCTAATAAAGTTTGATCTCTAAAATAATCATTAAAAAAATATTTAATTTTTCAACTTCGTCGGAATATACCAAGCCATTTCTTTCCAGTGGGGGAATAGCAGAAGTAGAATTGGGAGAAATAAATATTTTTAAAACAGTCCACCTTGTTTTGAAGATAGCCTTTCAGATGTTTGCTTATTAGAGAGGGAGTCTACAGGTCTATGTACGATTTGTTTTGTGTTGCGAATCGTTGTAGTAATTTCATTACCAAGACACCTAAACCTTTCCCGGTTAGATTGTGTATTTGTTCGTTTTGCTTTTAATACGCTCATTTACGTATACGTATATGTTTCTTAATTAAAGTGGTTATCCACGGTTGCTCAGTCGGTCGTATTGTGACTTGTCTGTTTGGAATACAAGAATCGGTAATTTCAGTTAAAAGATTATAGAAGTTGTTAGTATATACATTTATATCAAGATTTTGAATTCCAATCATAAGAAGAAGATGCTTTCTGCCTTAAAGATCATAATCGCCCTGGTCGTATTGTCATACACGATGCTTAAAACATTTAATTTTAGGTTTTGAGACATTGAATACACCAACTATAGGTCAATGATGGCGAAGGTCTTGTGTAGGAAGGGGTCGCCAACTCCACTAAATAGTATTCGATCTTTGTTGCTTACTAGCAATAAGTCAATGAGAGAGGACGAATTTTCCGTGAAGTGGGTAGGCTCACTGATAGACTGGTATAAGGAAAACTGTTGACACAATGAGTTAAACATTTCGAGATAAGCGGTTATTCGAGATAAGCGATAACGAGAGTCGACTAAACCTAACTCTTAGCAGACGACATAAAAGAGCGAAAACCAGATACTCGGTTTTATTAAGTACCTAACGCTTTCAGCAATCGACATATTGATTTTTACTATTTTACTTTTCGCAGAAAAAATAGATTGGCATTTCGTACAAATTGCATGAAATATCAAACCTTTTTTTCTGGAAAAATTAAAAAAAATATCATCAACCTTTTGTCTGCTTAATTTGCCCTGCGAGCGCTTAAGGTCAATGGCATAACTGCACGGGCCTCAGTAAGCAAAAATGTGTCCGGATATATGCAGAAAACGTCGTGTGCAGTCTTATCACGAAAACATGCCTATGTAATGTTGACCCCCTTAAACCCAACTTTTATATAGTAAAACTGGAGTTTGAGTGTGTTTGTCGCTTACATCTTTTTGTTTTGGATAGCCGTTTGGCCACTTTGTGGGAAAGTAACTGTCCGTTTGGCTTTCTGCTAGTGATGTTTCCGTTAGAGTCTAGTTTATTTCGTGTTTGTGTTTCTTTCCCTTTGATGTCTCTGATGGGAGGAGTGGGATAATTGTATCGATTCCTGATCATTGCCTTCCCTTCTATTTTGCAGGTTTATACATAATTGTTCGTATTTCTGCTAAAAAAACATAGATTGTGAGTACTCGTTAGAACTACAACGGCGAGGCGATTCTAACGAGTACCACCAATCTATGTTTTGAGCAGAAAAAGAAAAATATCTGAATTTTTATCTGAAAGTCTTCATTTTTTGGTGATGAAATTTTCAATATATTTGAATCAGCGAGTTTTTGTAATTTGATCAGACCTTCGCTGGTTGCTTAGACAATCTGCGGAATTAATCTACATAGGTCAAAGCCCATCTATACGCCACTTAAAAGTTGATATCGGAGCGACATTTCATATAACCTGACTTTTTGTTGTCTGAAAATACTATTTCCAAATATAAAATGCTTCTGGGGACTGTGCTTATAGTTTCTAACTAGGCTATGTAGCCAAGTTGGGTCAAGGGAGATAAAACTGTTACCAATTAAATAGTGATTATAATCTTATAACTTTAAAAGTTTTTTGTATATTCGTATTTTTATGTAATTTTATGATAAGCATGACAACTTCTTTCACAATGAGTGCAGATTCTTCAAAACCTCAGTGAGAGCATAAAATTTTCATGAAACAAGCCCCATTTATAGGCATTAAGTTTACCCCTATAGGTAAATATTTGCCCCACCTTGTTAAATACCCACGTGGGCAAACGGTTGCGTCTATACGAGTTTCAAAAAGAAGGGGCAAATGATAGTTTTCTTTTTTTATTTAAAAGCTTATCTATAATAGCAACATTGTTTTGTTAACCTTTGCAACTATCTGAGAATATTTAGTAGACGACAAATTGACATTTTTCTTATGTTCTCAGAGATCTGGATTTGACATTTCATGCAAATTGTTTCCGTAATGGAGACAATCTGCATAAGATATCAAATCCAATATCCTGAGAAGAATAACAAAAATATTAAAAAATGTCATCTGCTGAAAATTTTACCCAGGGTGCTTAGCGTTAATCTGCATTATCGAAAATGAATTATTTGAAAAAGCTTCAGAGGCAATTTGCTGCAATACTCGTAAGTAGGGAAAGAAGGTTTTGGATAAAGAAAAAGTATTATTTGGTGTTCAGTAATATAATGTTCCCTATTTTACTACTGTATTCCAAAATGTTTTGCTAGTATTCCTCAGTAGCAAGATAGTGTAGCTCCACCAAGGTTTGGGCAAGATTTATAATATTCTACTGTAAACAAAGCAATTATGCCACCATACTATACATGTACTGTACATGTACATAGATATGTTCATCATAATCCAGGCTGACCCCATAATCATTTGAGGTGCTCTCTGGCCTTATGACATATGCAAAGAGGGTACACCCAGATCAGCGTGTGCATCCGCAAGGTCTATGCAAACAATGTAGAGCCTGATTAGACTGCCCAGATGTACAGGCCAATCTGCGTGTGTGCAGGTCACATATGTAATAAAGTTAGTTTCTATTTGGAGTAACTTATTTACATTTTCCCACTCATCAGCTATATACTTCAGACATGAAACACACACTAATTAATGGAACTAACTGGTAATAATCAAGAAAAGTGACAACCATAATACATACAAATAAATTATTTGACATGCTCTTTATAATTCAGGTTAAACCATATGATAATATTGAATGTTGGCACAGGATCTGAAACTGGGAATAATAGGGAACTCAATTCTGGTGATCTTTAATAAATGACTAGCAGACTTGGCCATTGCCATCCCACAGATCTGCACAGTCTGGTCAGGGTATTTCCTATTTACATATAAAGATGTTTATTGGTAATGATCATTGCAATCCATTTGCGGTGCTAGTATTTTGTGCGTTTCTAATTGGCTGTACTCAATGAAGTGATTACCACATATTGAACTGTTGAAATACCATGTGCTTGAATACATAAGACCATAATCAGATTGCACAGTCTATGGGTAAATTAGAAATTGTGTTTACATGACGAAATATACCCCTAGGGGTAAAATACCCCTATTTGCCCCTACCCTTGAGTAGGGTATTTTACCCAAATGCGTTTACATGACGATTTTACCCCTAGGAGTATATTTGCTCCGAGGTATAAATTTGCCCCTAGGGCAAACTTATGCATATAAACAGGGCATTAGAGTATCAGAGCACTTATCCTTGTTAATTTTACGGACAATATAATTGTAACAACAATCTGGGAAAATCAGTTTGAAACAAAAATGAAGCTCCTGTGATTTTCGTTACATCCATCACGAAAACATGCCTATATAATTTTGGCCCCTTAACCCCCACTTTTACCTAGTAAAACTGGAATTTACAGTGGTCTACATTATCTTTCTTATTTCTGCTCAAAAACAAAGATTGTGGGTACTCATTAGAACCGCCTCGGAGGGGGTATACATTTATTTTCTTATTTCTGCTCAAAAACAAAGCTTGTGGGTACTCGTTAGAACGAGCACCCACAATCTATGTTTTGGACAAATATCTGAAAAATATTAGAGTTTTTTATCTGAAATTTTCAAAATGTTCAGTTTTCAGAGGTGAAATTTTCTATATATTTGAATAGGCGTGTTTTCGTAATTTAAAATAGCTCTGGTATAAAATTTTATGGGAACTTGATACAACTGGTATATTTTTCGCCATTTTACAAGGGAGATAACTTTTGTGACTTCCTGTTTGCTTTCTTGCATATTATGCCCCCTCTGAAAAGTGGGCTTCTTTAAAAGGCAAGAATTTGCACCCAAAGGATACAAACTCTTTTCTGTTAAAGTACCCATCTTGGAGCAAATTATTTCCTTTTAAAGTAGACCCCTTTTAGAAGGGAGGTAAACACAATTGACAGAGTTGCCTCTCTGAAAGCCTACACAGTCGGCTTAAGTTGTTACATTCTTTCAGTTTGTTCAAGTAAGTAACAGGCCTGAAAATATTTGTATGTGTTTTCTAAAGAGAAACAGTTACATTGTCTAGTGGTATTAATCCCCTATGTAACATCTCGCAAGAAAGTGAATGCTTGACAAAGTTTTCGATCAATATAAGTAATGTTGTCCCGTTTTATAAAACGAATCACAACATCAGGAAACATACCATCGGACCTGTGCGCACATCGATGTTTCATATAGTTTTTACTAGAAAATGAGCCGCAACGGCAAAAAATGTACGCTCCAAAAAGTGCGCTCAGCGAGGAGTCAAATCAGAGCATTTGTGCATTCTGATCAAACTCCTCACTCATTACGATAACATGCCTATTCAATTATATTGAAAATTTTACCACCAAAAAATAAAAAAATTTCAGATAAAAAATTCTGATATTCTTCATATTTCTGCTCAAAACATAGATTGTGGGTACTCGTTAGAACCGCCTCAACAAGGCTATTTTAACGAGTACCCACAATCTATGTTTCGAGCAGAAATAAGAAAAATAATGTCTACCCCTGTAAACCCCAGTTTTACTATATAAAAGTGGGGTTTAAGGGGGTAAAAATTATATAGGCATGTTTTCGTGATATGAGCGCATTTTGGATAGCCAAGGAAGTCTCTTCATGCGGACAAGAAAGACTGTTTTTATCAGACTGTGTGGATGCGCAGGCTGATTTTGAGTCTTCAGTGGTCGCACATGTCAGAAAGTACGATTTCTCACATTTCGGCTTCAAAGTTTGTGTAGTAGCTCTAGATAAGACGTTTTCAGACAACAGTTACAACAACATTAATAAAACCGTTGCATACAATAATGGTTCGGATCCAGTTGCAGTTCGGCTCCGGTAGCCAGAATGGAATTCTTTGTACGCACATCGAAGAAAAATCTTGAAGAAGTAGGCTCAGAAACCATTATGAAACACGTCCACGCAAATATATTGAAAATTTTACAACAAAAAAAAAAAAAAAAAAAAAAAAAAAAAAAAAAGGAAAATTTTCAGATAAAAAAATCTGATATTTTATATATTTTTATAAAACATAGATTGTGGGTACTCCTTAGAACCGCATCGGTTCTAACAAGTACCCACATAATCTATGTTTTTAGCAAAATAAGAAAAATAATGTATACCCCTGTGAACCCCAGTTTTACTATATAAAAGTGGAGTTTAAGGTGGTCAAAATTATATAGACGTGTTTTCGTGATGTCTTCCAAAACAGGGGTTACTCTTAAAGGAAAGAATTTGCTCCCATAGGGAGCAAATTCTTTCCTTTAAGAGCAGCCCCTACAGTAAAGAAACAAAATATTTTATGCTAATGTCATTTTATTATAAATACTTTTCGTACGCATGTTATGCATGAGAGCTACGTATATGGACAAGCGAGCTAGAGCTCAACAAGCCGTAGAGTGATATTTAGAGGACTGTGCACAACGTTTCAGCAGTACTCATATGACTAATTAAGCGAGATCACCATCAGAGTAGATGATCGACGTCGACAAGGACATCAGCCTGTAACGTCAATGAAGCATAACTGTCATATCAACAGGCAACATACAGCGAGCCCCCACTACAGCTCGAGAGAAGCCGATAATAAGGAAAAATAATGTTTAGAAGATGTCCAGGAAGAGTCATAATCACAGAACAAAGCCTACCAATGACATCATGCGAAACCAAGGGCAACAACCTACGTCAGCAATATGGCCATATGCACATACCTGCGACTGTAACATTTGTTCGGATTCATGGCAAAATCGTGGAGTGCATAATGCAGCGGAACATTACTCTGTCCACCAAACATGTCCATTTCAGTACTGTACGTATTTTACTGGAAGTATTATCTCAATACATATTCTATTTATTATAGACACTACCACCAAATGTACTCAAATTATTAGTGTTACTGAATATCTACGAAAATGGTCGAAGTGCCTGAATATCCATTGCGCTTCTGAAACCCGGTATTTCGATAAGCAGACAGTGCATAGTGCAGAGCATTGTGTGCACTAAGTGAATGTTCTGAATTTCATAAAACCCTAATTAATTCAACAACATTCCGTGAAAACTAGTTACCGACAAACATATGTGTCTTTATTATCGATATGACGTAGGTTGTAGTGAGTGGGAACTGAGACAGACAGTAAATACATTTCTAAACGTGTTAGAATTTGACCTTGAAGCAGGCTAGAAAATTCATAAAAAGCGTTGTAGATTGTTGACGTATTTATGCGTAGCATTCCATAATATGCACTTTGGCAAACAATGCAGACTCTGATCAGACGCATCCCATAACAGTGCATTTGGAAAACAGTGCATCCCATAATGGTGACATTGGCAAGCAATGCGTACTATAACAGTAACACTGGCAAACACTGCGTCCATAGTGGCATTGGTAAACATGCGCCCCATAACAGTGACACCGGCAAACAGTTCAGACCTTGATCAGACGCATCCCATAATCTGACATTGGCAAACAGTGCGTCCCATAATAGTCATATTAGCAAACAGTGTGACCATAATAGTGACAGTCCCTGATCAGACACCGCAGAACTAAAGTAAATTTCTACAAAACATGGTAATGTTTTATTTTATTTATTGATACAATACTTGAAAAGGATACACAATTAGCGTCAAACGAAGCTTGTCTATCATGTGGTCCTCTATAACACACGAATATAAAATACATATGCAATAAATGATACAACATTGTAAAAGCAGAAATGTAGGAGATATGCAAATAAAAAAAAAATACAAACAATAAAAGTATAGTACATGCTAAATGTTTGGAACAAAAATAAAACATAATTTTATGAAAGATAGCTGTAAAACTGCATCATACAAGGCGAATAAAACATTTGTCACAGGTGTGTTATCTAGTAAATTATAATAAAAAATTACAATTTTAAAACACACCACATAAGAAGATGTAGCCATAAGAGACAAATATATATGCACATAAATATCATATCATTAAGATGTGAGCTAACTCTGCTCCACTACACCGAAACCCGGTGTACGAAAGAGCATGTGGCGGAAACCAATGTCCAAACAGCACGTCCTTCGCACCAGAAGTTGCCATTCGTGACACATTGGGCGCAACTGATACAGAGCAGGCCAAAGAACATGATGGATGTCAAGTTGGAGCAGCAGCTTCCTATGTTTGAAGAATGAACAGTAATAAAATAATTTTAGGATTAAAATGTTTCGGAATGAATCTTATTCCATCTAAAGCACTGTTTTAAGACATTTCTTAAAAGCAATTAATGTATCACAATTTCTGACTGGCTGAGGTAGGGAGCTGAGTATGAAAATAGTCCATTATAGAGCGTTGTACGTACTGTCGGTACATATAGGATCCCGTTTTCACTGGATGTCAAGTTTAAACAATGAATTCATGAGACAGGCTTTAACGTGCTTGATAGGTATTTTGGTGTCATATTATTCAACGCCTTATATGTTGGTATAGCTTTATGGTGCTTAATATATGTTGGTATAGCTTTATGGTGCTTAAGTCTACTTTCGACTGATAACCCCAAACTCTTTGAACATGCCTGCGGATGTTGTTCTGAAGTCTGTTTTTAGAATTATTCTCCCAGCTCGGTTTTGTAGTTTAAGGAGTCTTTCAAGACTTGACATGGACGTCAAGCCCCAGGCGACAGAACTATAATCTGTTAAAGGCATCATGTAACTTTGGTAAAACTTTTTTGAACTTCTAACGGTACATATTCAGATACTTGCCTTAATAATGACAATTTAGAAGAACCAGTTGAACACAGGTTATCAATATGTACAGACCAATTCAAGTTTTCATCAACATAAAAGCCTAGGAGCTTTTGTTTAGAAACGTGCTGAATGCAAACATCGTCTGATTTCAGCTCTATTTCACAAGAGTCGCCTGGTCGTTGTCATGTACCTACAGACATGTTTAATAACATCGACATTGTTACTATGTGTACGAAGAGTTGCATCACTGACAAAGAAAACTGCAAAGCAATGATTTAAAACAACTGGCCAGTATATATGAGCAATAATGTAGGGCCCAAGATCGATCCCTGAGGTACACCAGAAACTACATGTACGAATTTAGACAGACCGGTGTCGCTTGCTATTGCTTGTTTATGAGACGATAAGTAGGACTGGGACCAACGTAGGGATAGTGGGCTGAATTTGTACAAAGATAATTTGTTGATAAGTATAGAATGATCTACGAGATCGAAGGCTTTACGAAAGTCTACGAAAAGAGGACCTACTGTATCTCTTTTGTCGATGCATGAACGCCACTGATCAGCAAATTTTACCATCTGGTAATAATTTGCCAATTGTGTAAATAAGTTTGTGCTTATTAAGGAACCTATTTACTATTGGTTGAATTTTTTTAATGTTTTTATATACATGTAATCAGTTGATTCGATATCGGTATATAATTAGAGGAATCAGTTTCATTTCCACCTTTATGTATTGGGACACTTTTGCCAGCTTCATGTAGGAAGAAAAACACCCAGTTGATACACTTTTGTTTATCAGCATGGTTTTGGATGAAAATAATGTACTAGCTGCCGTTTTGATTAGTCTCAATACGTGTAGCTTTAGTAGAATCGAATTTATTAATAAACGACAAAACGTGGTCACATGCTATCAATGGAATCGTGAAATATGTTATGAGATATTTTGTTGTTGAAAAATTACTTAATATGTCATCTTCAAATATCTTTACTTCATCGGTATGCTCATACAGAACTTCAGCAATATCATCAGATGATAAAATCCAACAAGACCTAGCCTTCTATTGGAAAAGATTCATCAGTAAGGTGATGCCTATGTGTATCAGGACTGGCGGAAAGATGTGCACGCCGGGGCAAATTTTGACGGTCAAACGGCGTGGAGAGCGGTTATGTTCATCGACGATTCTCAGTTTTGCTTCAAGTGGGCGTTCTGACGAGCGATTATGACGTCGGACGTGGAAACGCTGGACAGCATGTAATGTTTGTCAAGTTTATTATTGAGCGCAGGTGGCATTATGGTATGCGCAGGTTCCATATGGTACTACAGAACTCCGCTGATAGTGACTGATGGCTGACGGCTGACGGCGAGGCATCATATTGACAAGCTGGTCGAACATCACGTTTTAACTTTCCACACCAGCACCCGAAATTCTAGTTGTACCGGTAGAGTAATGCACGGCTACACACTACCAGACCAACAACAGATTACTTATTCTGCTTTCGACATTTTACAGAAAGTCGTTTTTTGTCTGATACTTTACACAAAAGAATTAATGTTCAAACTTTTGTTATGATTTGATACAAAACCCTTTTGTCGTAGCTACTTATGCACAGAAAATTTTATTCTATTCATTAATTTTAAAATGAAATCGAATATTTGTATTGTTCTAATAACAATGGAGCAACCTGTGCAAAAATCGATAGAGTAGTAGTAGGTGGATTGGAGGCAGCTTTTCAAGTTCAGATTTTCTGACTGATTTTTTAAAAACTAATTTTACGGATCATCAGTAATTAGTAGAGAAAAAAGAAAATATTTGAAAATATAAAACAAGATAAAAAAAAATAAATAAATAAAATAAAAATAAACCGCGTTACTATTGAACTTGCATAGGTCAGACCACTTTTTGGTTGTTAATTTCATTTTAAGGTAAATATTTGATAACAAAGCGCAGAGAAAAGAAAAGACAATTGATACATAAAATGTAAAGTCAGAAGATTAACGTTCAAACAGGTGTGCCCAGCGAAGATTCATATCAGCCTGTGCATTTGCACAGACTGATCAAAATCTTCACTGGACATATTTTGGATAGCCAAGAATACAAAATTCTTTCATGTGGACAACGAAAACTCTAATCAGACTGCGCGGATGCGCAGGCTGATTTGAGTCTTCTTTGAGCGCTCATGTCAGAGGTACGAATTCTCATTTTACGACACAAATGTTTTCTGATATGATAAAACAAATCCTTTTCATTTTAAATAAAACGCCAAGCAAAAGCGTTTTTTTCCAAGTTTTGCCGAAAGGACAGTAGGCCAATTTAAAATTGACCGTCTTGCCTTGCCCACCATGCATGTTCGCCATGTTCGAGTCCTATTGATCACCTCTGGGACCAGTTTGAGTAAGCCGAATCCCGGCGTGCCGTCAGACCGACATCCTCAGAACCCAGGCTCACATAATAGGTTTTAGCGACTTTATTAGCAGAGAAACTTTCATGCTCATCTGTATTTAGCAAGACAGAATTTGCAGTTTTTAGACATTTGAGATTTATTAATAGAACAAATTTTATACTTAGCTGAATTGAATGAAAAAGATTTTATAACCTCGGGCCAGATTAATCATTTTGATACTGTGGTAGTGACAGCTTGTGATTACAGTTTCGTTTCACTGTGTTAGTACATTCCGGAATGTTGCCTTCTAATTGAGGAGTGTAACTAAGAAGCGTTATGACCCCATGTGGTGTTTGTAGTATACTCTCAAGCTGTGACAAGTAGCTTCAAAGTGCAAATCACAACTGCAGCTGTCGACATTAATCCTTTCCAAAATAAAAAGGAAAATTATCTCCGGCATATCTTCCACTACAGACATATCTCTATTTCCTCTTCAGTCATTTTCTAGAAAACATGGGCCATGTTTTCAGAAATATTGCACAAATATAATGTGGCAATAGAAGACTGGATAATGTCAAAAAAAAAAAAAAAAAAAAAAAAAACGAAAGAAAAAATGACCAACAAATATGTTCAGAAATTGCATTTATTCACATCTAAACGTATTAAAATTCATACAATTAAAACAGCCTTATGGAATTAATTACATTAAATTTTATATATTAAGAGTTTTGATAGTGAAAATGATAGCCAAGCAAAAAGATATGGATTTCATACAGTCCTTTTGGTAATGAAAATAAGTACAAAACAATATGTCTTGAAAAAATGTATGGAAATTCATACGATTGTTTCAACAGTGTAGAACTCAGCAACTTTATTAAGTACACTACTGTCCTAATGAAAAGGATATGAAAAAATCATACAATCGTTTTGCAAAGTCAAAATGAATAAATTTTAGATATAAATGGAATTTGTATAAAAGAAATGTATGAAATTCCATTCAATTATATCTCTTTTTGGTTGTGAAAATTGCTCATATTCAGCATTAAAAAACTTCTTCATTAATTTTGACTTTGCGAAATGATTGTCTGATTATCATATTGTTTTTTTCATTTGGACAGCAGAGTACATAACAAGGTTGATGACTTAAATTTTTATCAATGTCAAGACAGATCGTCTTGCGCTTAAAATGAACATTTTATTTTCACTACCAAAAGGATTGTATGAAATTTTACAGCCCATGGGATCTAATGGTATAAAACTTCATATAATTTTAGACAAGGTCCATTAAAATTTTACTTATTCATTTACTTTGACTTTGCAAAAACAAAGTATGATTTTGCATATCTTTTTCATTAGAATATTTGAGCACAAAATCGCTGACGTCTTTACTGTCAACTGAATTGTATGAATTTTATATATTTTCTGAGATTGTGTTGTGCTTAAAATGAGCACTTTATTTTCTCTACCATAAGGATTGTATGAATTTTCATATATTTTAGTTCACATCGTACATATTTTCTGTCTGGTTTTAATTGTATGAAATTTCATATCTTTTTTTAGACAAACCCCATTTATAAATCAGAGGACCAATGGTCCTAAACCGCTCACCTAAATGCTAAGTGTATATTCAAATGAATTTGAAGGTCATGATAGAATGTCCCATGGACCGTTAATATGCTTAGTGGTATGTGGCTGTAAAGATAGACATATACAAACGTTTTTGTACGGTGTCCTAGATTTTTACCTCCAACTCATCCAGGAAGACTCCACATGAAATTTGATTTCAATCAATTTTGTGGATTCAGAGGAGATGTTTGAAAATGTTCACAGACAACTGACTACAAACGACTACAACGGAGCCTTTTTTCTTCACACAAAAGCCCAAGTGACCGAATTTGACACTGACTTACAATAGGTCAATGTCCACCAAGGGTCACCATTTGAACAAACTTGGAAGCGCCCAATTCCCAATACTGCATAACAAGTTTCAAGGTCAGTTGTCATTCAGTTCCTGAGGAGAAGATTTTTAAAGGGTTTTTATCATACATAGGCATAGTGGTCATCTTGGTCATGTAACCAAGGTCCCATGAACAAACTTTCTTTTTTCTCATATTATACAGGCTCCACATATAATTTGCTTTCAATCAGCCTAGTGGTGTAAGAGGAGAAGACGTTAACATTACTCCTTTTTAGGCAACCAGTAAAAGGCCAGTAAAGTTCATTTAGCTGTTTGCATATATCAACTTTGATGTCACAGATTACAGTAGAATCTGAAAAATTCACAGGCCTTTTCTTCCATACAAAAGCTTAAGGGACTTTGACGTAACACAGTTTTAGGTCAACCAAGGGTCATCATTTGAGCAAACTTGGTAGGACCCGAAATCTCAATGCTGCATACCAAGTTTTAATGTCATTGTCCATTCTGTTTCTTAGCAGATTTTGAAGAGTCTTTATTATATATGATCATGACATCCATCTTGGTCATGTCACTTTGACGATTTGAACAAACGTGTGTCCCTCTGTGCTATAAAGGCTTTATATGAAATTGGTCTCAATCTGCCAAGCTTTTTTAGATATATAAATTAGTTTTGCTTTTAATATATGAGAGAACTTGGATCAAGGTCAATGAGTCTGTGATCTTGACATTTGGTACCGATACAGCTTTATTTACACATCTATCTAATTTCAGTTACCAACTTTATGTTTACAGGCAACAAAAGTTTTCGAAAACTTAACAATTTCCACTTTTCCAATATAAAAGCAAGTGTCCAAAATTTGACGGCGTAAAATAAGCCGAGACCAGCTTAGAATCATTATTTGACCAAATTATAATGGGTCTAAGTCCTCAATGCTACATACCCAGTTTCCAGGAAATCGGCTGAAAGGTGCCAGAGAAGAAGATTTTGAAGTGTTTTTACCATATATGGTCATGGCGCCCACTTTGTGATGTGAATTATTTGAAGAAACTTTAAGAAGGGTAGCTCCGCATGAAATTTGATTTCAAAATAGAAATATCGCATCGAAAGTTTTTATTTATTCAGTGATTTTAGAGGAGAAAATATTTGAGGTATACATATCTCAACTTATTAGATTCCCCAGAGCTTCTCCAAATCTTAGTGACTTTAAATGCCGTAATAAAGCCCTTACTGCAAAACGTCAGGCAGGCTATCGTTATTTTAAACTTCGTAAGGCGTTTTCGAAATTTTATCGCAGACACAGTGACCTGGTAGGAAAATATAATGTCAGTCTGAAAACACTTCTGCAATAAAGTATATCGGAACCAGAATTTTACGGATACTTAGTGTACAGATTTGGAATACTTGTGGGAAAATCAAACTTTTCGGAGCAATTCAGAAAACTAATTTACTGTTATAAAAGAATTGGCTATAGCCTGGATATTATGAGGCAGACTGCATGCCTAGTTATCAACTCAATCATTGTTGATGGCTATACTTCATTCTTTAATTGCACGACGGCGGTTCGGGCCTCAGACTCAATGACGGTCTCTTCGTAAAAAATTAACCGGTGGGTTGGGGCTTGACGATATGTCTTTGGCTTAGTCCGCCGTGGTTCAACAATTGGTTTTCATTTCCTCTGACACACAGTAGACTTGCCTTGCCATGAGTACTCGTATTTGTTTATCATAGTGATAAGTTTGACTTTTATGTTTTCGCTTTGATACATTGACTGAGTTGGGAACTTTTATGCGAACCAAGTTTTTATGTATTTCTGTATTAAGAGTAGCCTCGGGACCCAGGGTGAAGTTGGCTGGCCGTTAATATGCTTCAAACGCTCCACTCCCCAACCCCACCCCATTGGTTTATTTTTACTGACCGTTCTAAGGCGGTGGTCCCGGTGTTAGTCTTACTCTTTGTTGCTTTGTAGTTTATTCTACGAGGCGATTTGTTTTAAGTCTTGCCTTGTGTTATTTTGTTCTTGTATTTTTCAGCCCTTTTAGCATTGCCATTACATCGCTTGGGGAAGAGAGATCTAATCTTAGTGCTTTTTTGGTACGTTTGTTCTATTTGCGTTTTTTTTTTTTTTTTTTTTTTTTTTTTTTTTATTGTTTCCTCTTCTTCCTTGTGTCTGGGATGGGCTGCGGCTCGTGACTGTGGCACTCCTTAGACTTTTCTCTTCCCTTTTTTAAAATGTTGACAGACAACAGACGACGACAACGGATCCTTCTCATAAGTTCACCAGTGAGCCAAAGGCTCGGGTGAGCTAAGAAACCTAATACAACTTACTCATTCATTTTGATTTGCAAAAAAAAATGTATGATATTTATGCGCAACTTTTTCAAAGGGATGCATATTGGTTTGGCCTGGTCCGTCTGGGTTTCCATCCGTCTGTCCGTCTGCGCGTTACCACTTTTAGGTGCTTGTGTAACTAGAGAATGGCTTACGCTAGGAACTTGAAATTTTATATATGGCATGAGCACAAAAAAAAAAAAAAAAAAAAAAAAAAAAAAAAAAAATTAAGCGAACCCGTAATTTTTTTCCGTCCGACCTAGTTCGGCAATGTTATACCCATTTTTTAAACTCTATTCTGTTCTTTTCTACATGCACTGTAGCAATTGAAAACCTTGTCAACACGATACCTAGAGACACCTTTGGGGTAGCATTCTGATATTTGGCATACATGTTAGGATCAGCGTGTAGACAACCTGATCAACTTTTGACAATATTATGCCCCTTTTTGGACTTGTTATAGCAATAGAAAACCTTGTCAATACGATATCTAGAGAATCGCGTGAGTTAGGATTATTATTTTTGTATTGACTTTAGGATCAGTGTGTAGACGACCCGATTACATTTTGAGCAAATTCCATAAACTATTGACAGAGTTATGGCCCTTTTTCCGACTTTGTATAGCAACATAAAACCTTGTCAACACGATATCTAGAGAATCACTTAAGCTAAGATTCTTATATTTAGTATACAGTTTAGGATCAGCGTGTAGGCGATCTGATTAACTTTTTAGCGAATTCCGTGAAATATTGACAGAGTTATGCTCCTTTTCGAACTTTGCTATTATAACAATAGGAAAGCATTGTCAACACGATATCTAGAAGACCGCTTGAGCTAGGATCCTGATAGTTTGCATACTTTTTAGGATCAATGTTAAGTTAAGAAGACCTACTTACCTTTTGAGCGAAATTCGTAATAATTTGGCAGAGTTATGCCCCTTTCGACCGTACCTGTATTACAATGGGAACCTCCTTGTCAACATGATATCTAAAAAACCACATGAGATACGATTCTGATATTTGGCATGCAGTTTAGGATCAGTATATAGACGCCTTGATTAACTTTTGAGCCAATTCCAAAAAATATTGATAGAATTATGCCCCTTTTCGGACTGCTATTATAATGATAGGAAATCCTTTTCAACACGATATCTAGAGAACTACTTTAGCTATGATTCTGATATTTGGCATACTGTTTAAGATCAGTGTGTAGATAACTTGATTATCTTTTGAACACATTCCGTAAAATATTGATGGAGTTATGCTGACTTTGAATTTATATGTATTTATATAGCAAGAGTAGCATCGGGACCCAGGGTGAAGTTAGCTAGCTGTAAAAGTGCTTTAAACCCCCCGGTGGTTTGCTCTACCGACCGTTCTAAGGCGGTGGTCCCGGTGTTAGTCTTACTCCTTGTTGCTTTGTGGTTTATTCTACGAGGCGATTTGTTGTATGTCTTTCCGTGTGTCATTTTGTTCTTGTGTTTTTCAGTCCTTTTAGTATTGCGATTACCCCGCTTGGGGAAGAAAGAGCTAATCTTAGTGCTTTTAGTACGTTTGTTCGGTTTGTGCTTGTTTAGATTTGTCGGTTTTCTCTTCTCTTGGGGTCTGGGAAGGGCTGCGGTTTGTGATTGTGGCACTCCCTGGACTTTTCTCTTACTTTTTTTTTATTATTATATCAATAGAAAAAACTTGTCAACACGATATCTAGAGAATCGCTTGCGCTAGGATTCTTATATTCGATATACAGTTTGGGATCATTGTGTAAATGACTCGATTAATTTTTGAGCGAATTCCGTAAAATACTGACAGAATTATTCCCCTTTTCGGACTTTCATTTTATAACAATAGAAAAACCTTGACAACACGATATCTAGAGAAACATTTGAGCTAGGATCCTGATAATTTGCATATTGCTTAGGATCAATGTTAAGATGAACTGATTAACTTTTGAGCGAAATTTGCAAGAGGGCGTAATCAGTGTTGCAAACTTCATTACTGCTTATTAAGAGGCTCAATAAAAACCGAGACTCTAATTCTCTGATCTGTAGTGTGTTCTTTGTTTCAAAGGGCAATCTTATTGACGTTTATTTGTATAGCAATAGAAAACATTATCAACACAATATCTAGAAAATCGCCTGAGCTAGGATTCTGATGTATGGTATACATATTAGAATCAGTCCAGCGGACACATGACGTTAATACAACGTCGCCTCAACGTCGATGCAACGTCATCACGTTGCATCGACGTTGAGGCGACGCTGTATTAACGTCATATGCCCGCTGGGAGTGTGTAGACGTCCTGATTAATTTTGGAGCTACGGTAATTCTCTAGAATACTGACAGTTATGCTCCTTTTTGGACTTTGATATTATAACAATAATAATAATAAAAAAAAACCTTTTCATCACGACATTTAGAGAACCGTTTGAGCTAGGATTCTGATAGTTTGCATACTGTTTAGGATTAATGTTAAGATGACCTGATTAACTTTTGAACAAAATTTATAAACATTTGGCAGAGTTATGTCTCTTTCCAATTTGCCTGTATTATAGTGGGAAAACACTGTCAACATGATATTTAGAAAACCACATGAGCTATGAGTCTGATATTTGGCAAACAGTTTAGGATCAGTGTGTAGACGACCTCATTAACTTTTGAACGAATTCCGTAAAATATTAACAAAGATATGCGGATTGTATTATTATAACAATAGGAAAACCTTGTCAACATGATATCTAGAGACTCGCTTGTTCCTGATATTTTGCATTGCATTCTGATTAGGATCAATGTTTAGATGGCCTGAAAAACGTTTGAGTCGAATTAGTAAAAAAAACAAAAAACAAAAAAAACAAAAAAACAACTGAAATGCTCTTTCACTTTTCCTGTATTACAATGGGAAAACGTCGTTAACACGATCTCTAGAAAACCGCATGAGCTAGGAATCTGATATTTGGCATACAGTTTAGGATTAGTTTGTAGACTATCTGATTGACGTTTTAGCGAATTGATGAAGTTATGCAGACTTTGCTAGTATAACAGTATGAAAACCTTGTCAACACGATATCTAAAGAACCACTTGAGCTAGGAACCTGATATTTTGCATACTGTTGAGGATCAATGTTTAGATGACCTGATTAACTTTAGAGCCAAATTTGTAAAAACTTGGCAGGGTTTTGCTCCGTTTGCCTTTGCCTGTACCACAATGGGAAAACCTTACCAACATGATATCTGGAAAACCGCATGAGTTGCGATCCAGATATTTTGCATACAGTTTGGGATCCGTGTGTAGACACTGATTAACTTTTGAGGGAATTACGTAAAACGGAATTATGCCGCTTATCCGACTTAGCTATTATTACAATAGGAAAACCTTGCCAATACCTTTGAGTTAGGATCCTGATATTTAGTATATTGTTTAGGACAATGATTAGATGACCTGATTAACTTTTGAGAAAAATTCATAAAACAAATGGCAGATTTTTGCCCCTTTCGACTTTGCCTGTATTACAATAGGAAAACCTTGTCAGCATGATATCTATAAAACTGCATGAACTTTTGTCGACTTTTGAACTTAGCCATTTCTGTCCACCTATCCGTTACACTTTGCATCCAGTCAGGAAAACGGTTAGAGATGGGACCCTGAAACTTTATATATAGCATCAGCATGAAAAATAAGCGGACCCATAGTTTTTTTTTTTTTTTTTTTTTTTTTTTTTGCTTGTTTTTTTTTTTCATCGGGGTTCTCCTTGCGGAGTTATTCCCCCATTTTCGACTTATTCATTTGAAAGACAGATGGTAGGTTCCTCGTGTGCGCAACTCCTCGCAAAGCTTTCTATCAGTCCGTTTAAAACTTTGCAGCTCGTTTGTCATGGTGCGTACGCGTAGATGTGCATGCATGTGTTTTGGCGTAGTCATCAATTTAATATTTGTCACTTTTTTCGATCTTTGAACTTAACCATTTTTGGTGCTTAAGCATTACGGTCAATGCATGTTTAATGAAAAGTATATAGTTGGGGGCATAGTGTTTTACAAACACATTTTTAGTTTACATTTTTTTCGTTAGAATAACAGAGTATTTATCAGTTGCTAACGTATTCACTGTCAAAGCTACTGTATGAACGTTCATACATTTTCCGAAGACATTGTGTTGTGCGTAATATATATGAGCATTTTATTCTCACTACCAAAAGGAATGTACGACACGCGCAATCTGATCAGAGCCTTCACTGTCCGCTGAAAAAATCATTGGATACCACGGAATGTATGAATGGAGAGAAAATGGATGATGCTTTGCGCATGGGATGAATCTGAATGTGCATTTTGCGCAGGCTCGAAGACACCTTTTCGCTTGGCGTGGTCCATATAAAAGCTTTATTTTACTGCAGGTAAATATGAAATGAATGTTGTTTTGGCGTTTATATTTTCAGAGAAAAGTACACGCGAACTCGTAAATGTAATAGCGGATGTGAACAACCGGAGAATGAGGTTGCTGGTTTTACGGTAAACAGGTAATTCTAGCCCATTTTAGTCGGGTAAACCACCAAAAGATTAACCGGCAAACAGTGCAGACCAAGATCAGACGCAACAGAACGCGACGTCTGATCAGGGTCGACACAGTTTGCATTAAATACAAGAATTTCTATAATACATGGTAATAAAAAAATATAACCTGACACCCTGCCATTGGAAATAGACCATTCCAAAGAGTTGTGGTAGAAGAGTCCACTCGACGTAAGTGGATTAGTCTAACTTCTGATCGATCTTACATGTATTTCAATCATTATAGAAAAGTGACTCAACAAACCTTAGCCTGCTATTTTCGCTTTCATAAGTGCTTTTTTTTTTTTTTTTTTTTTTTTTTTTTTAAATCCATTCTTCTAAAAATAAATTTACCTTTACTATAGTTGGTGTTAAGTGCCATCCACGAAACGTCTCCCCGTTCTTCACCATAATGTCTATACTTCTGACCCTATTGAATCAATGGACATATTAAGAATGATTTGAGAACAGAATATCGCTTAAAGCGATGCTAGTGTGGCGAGCAGAAGTGCATAACTCTTCGTGAAAAGACAATAAAACCGAGTCAACATGTTATTTTCGTTTTCTGTAATGTCATTTGCTTTCCGAGACACTCCCTCCTCCTTCTCTTTCTCAATAAATATTTACTTATTTACATTACAGACCCAGATTAGTCACAACAGAACGCGGCATCTGATCTGAGTCAACGTTTTGCCACACGTCCAACAGTTTTAGACACGTCGTCAGGTAATTTAGCAGTCATGTTTACTTCAGAAGTAACACAATATTCGTTTGCATGGCCGTCTGAGAAAACATTTTTATGTCAGATAAGATTGGCGATCATTGTTCTGTTATTTGAAGTCTTTCCTTTGACTTGTGTTAGAAGTGACAGAGAAATAAAGTAGATAATATAAAAGCATAAAATGAAGAAACATTTTGATCTTTTGACAGCAACAGTAACACATTAAAGAAAGCGAAAATGGCAGAGTCGGTTTTATTGAGTCTGTTCGTGAATACTAATAAAACCCTGCTCACACCTCCCAGCATCGGTCGAAAATCTATTTTAAAATTATTTCAAATGAGTTCGTCATTCCCAGAGGACCAGGAAATATAAACTACACCATACCGGAAGTACACGGAGACTTTTGACTCTGTCAAAATTCATCAATTCCAGAGGAGCAGAAAGAAAAAAAAATACACTGTATCGGAAGTACAGGGAGACTTTTGAAACTATATCGCCGACATAGTGTCAAAAGTCTCCCTGGTACTTCTGACATAGTGTCAAATGTCTCCCTGTACTTCCGACATTGTGTAGTTTATACCACAACAGACGGCACTCAACTTTCTCTTGCCACATTTCCATTCTTATTTTTATCGACTGAAATTGGTGTGTTCTAACTCATTTATAATTTCTTAGCTTAGCTTAATCAAAGCACTGACAGCACCAGTGGGTCGTTGTCTCTGAGTGTAGCTGGAAAAATGGTCCTGGATGGGAACTTAAGGCTGTTTCACTTACCCCTTAATTCCCTGTAATTTAAGCAAACAGTACAGACCCTGATCCGACTCTGCGTTTTGTGGCTTCTGATCTGGGTCTGCACTAAATACCAATGTCCCAGTCAAAGTTGGTTTTACAGATCTATCTTTATACGACACGCTGACTTCAGTGACAAAAATAGCGCGGCTTGAATAATCGTTACCTGGATTTCGTAAAAACGCGCGATTTAACTTCATTGGTCAATGATAATCTCGTGGACAACAACCTTAAGGAAATTTTGGTGTATGTTAACTTTGGCTTGTTAGTAAACAATCGAACCAAAAATTGTAACTTATATTAGCTTGACAATGATAAAATGCCATGCTACTGCTGGGATGTACGAATAAAACAATATGGGTATTAAGTGTAGGTATAAATATAATGTTGTCCGATGACGTTTGGCTTTTGGTTTCTATTTGACGTAATACAGCTGGGGGCCAAAAGCCTCAGGTTATAACGTTTTTCATAAGCGCACAATATATATATTTTTTTAACACATATATTTTTGCACAGTTTATTTCACAATGAAATCTCAACGTTTCGGCTGATTAAAGCCTTTTTCAAGAGAGTTAAGTTCTTTCAATGCTACATCATCTTCTTATCAATACTGTCAACCATTTTGAATACAGATGTTATGCACAACGTTGTCACGACGTCACAATATCTGATTACTCTCGCCAAGACGTTGTACTACCATTCGGCACCAAAACTGGAGTTTAAGTGTTAAGACTTTTTCAACAATCAGACCACTAATGTGATGTAGTTCACAATGAAATAAACCAGTCCTTAGTAAATAGGAAAAAAAAAAAAAAAAAATAAAATAAATAAATAAATAAAACATAAATAAATAAATAAAATAAATAAATAAATGAATGAATGAAATAAAACAAAAAAAGTAAAATGTCAAGAACCATAGCTGTGAAATTAAAAGAATAAAAGCTGCCATGCACATCACCTTAAAAAATCAGTGTAGTAATACACAATGTACTACTTATATCATAGCCTGTTATAACATGGTTCATCCATTTTTCAGAGATAACCTGCCCCCCGAACCCGAGACCCAACTTTATCCCTCCCCCTGGAGAGAAAAAAAAAGAAAAAAAAAAGAAAACATAGCTTCTTTGTATGTGTAGGGGGGGGGGGTGGGTGCGGGGAATGGGGGGGGGGGGGGGGGGAAGGGGGGTAAAAATGTAATTAAAAATAAATAAAATAAAATAACATAAACAAACAAACCAAAATAATAAATAGATATATAATAAAATATAATATGGTAGAAAAAATATAATAATAATAATAAAATAATATATATATATGATCATAATAAAAGAACTAATAAATTCATAAATTATCAACCGCCTATATATATTTGCAGAAACATAGCTCATTGATAACTCTAACCAGTAAAAAATAAATAAATAAATAAAGTAAATAAGAAACAAATAAAAATAATAATGATAATAAAGAAATCACGATAATGCTTACAAATAGATATGCTATTTACCCCATATATATTTGCAGAATTACATCAAAAAAGTGTGTGTGTGTGTGGGGGGGGGGGGGGGGGGGGGGAAGGGGGGTGCGTGGGGAGGGAAAGGATTAATAATATTAGTGATAACAACCCATACATTCAAATCCTACTATACTGTATGTTTATAATATAGATTTGGATGTATCATGGCTCAAAGAGTGATACAGACCATACAGAACACATAGACCACAAGAGCCTATAGACCATATAGAAAATTACAATACACTCCTAAATAGTCATTCCTCCGTACAATCACCTCACCCCTGCATGAGTATAACACAGATATTTAACTAACACCATTAATGCCTTGAACCCTACCAGCATCGTTATAAAGAGATTGTAGTGTATTAACCACTGTCATGCTGAACACATCCAGACGCCAAGCCCACCCCCAAACCCCCAGCCAACCACACCACCTGATTCAGATGTTTGATATGAATTCACACACTCAATGACCAACAGTGCAAATCCAGACCAGTTGGCTTCTGAAGAAGCCAACCGATCTGGATCCTCACTGTGGGCAAAGGAAGACCTATCCGGCTTCAGCAGGACTTGGGCCAATACCATAAAACCCGTAATTACAGAATAGAATTATTTCAATAAGATGAAGCTAAATAAAGTATTCAGTAAAGTTAAGACTGTTGTAACCTAATTAATATGAGAATGAAGGCAACCTTATCTATGTCTATCCCTAAATTAGCTAAAGGCACCACCTCCCCCTACCCAGAATCGCGGCGGACAGTGAAGACCCGAACCAGCCTGCACTTACATACACAGTCCGATCAAAGTCCTCACTGCCCACAAGCCCGTCTCAGATCAATAGCCATTCTCCACATCTAGCACTGACTCCGTAGGTCTGCACTGGCCGACCTGAATCATGGCCAAAGAACATAGGTGGAGCTATGGGAAACACGGTACCTCAGCTCATTTAGCAGCACTACTTGGATTTGACGTTTACTCCAAATGGGGTGACTGTGTTCAGTTTGCTCATCCAAAAATTATTCTCTTATCTTTCTATAGTACAGACTGTTGTCTTTAATACTGACTATTACTTGTACTTCTAGGTCATCTTTTTTGTGTCCCTCTTGGTTAAAATGTACAGCAACAGGCTTATCCTTATTCCCTCGGATGTCCCACAAATGTTCCATAACCTGTTGCTTCACCGCTCTTTCCGTTTCACCAACATACACTGACTTTTTACACATCTTGCAGGACAACAAGTAGACAACATTCCTAGTGTTGCAGTCACCTCCCTTCAGTATCTCATACTCATCTCCACTGGTAGAGTAGAAGCTTCTAGATGCGTTAAATGCGGACATACTCTACATCCTTCTTCCCCACACTTGTTACTGTCCTCCTTATTCACCATCGTGTTTAGTTTGCCATGTATTAGTACATCCGCAAGATTAGCTCCTCTACGGTATGCTACAAGAGGTCGTTTCTTGAAAACCTTCTTCATTTTCTCAGACCTATAGAGAAGATGCATCTTTGATCTTACTATATTGTGAATATCCGGTAAATAGCTTGAGTAAGTGAGAACCAACGGGACCCTATCATTTTGCTTCTTTCTATTCTTCCTCTTTAGGGCATCTTCTCTCTCCACCTTGTCCACCTTCTTACAGAAAAGGCCTGTCTCTATCTTTCCATCCTTACGTTTAACCCATGTATCGAGGAACTCTATCGTCTTTGCTCCATCTGAGGGTAACCTTTATTCTAGGATGTATTGAATTTGCATGATTTGCAAATTCCAGTAAGCTTTTCTCACCTTCCGTCCAAATCCCTATGCCATCATCAATGTACCGCTTGTAAAGATATGGCTTCTGAGGAAACTTCAGTAACTGCTCATCCCATTTTCTCATATATGAGCAGGCATAGTTTTTGCCTCGTCGTGATCCTATTGCCGTGCCATCTACCTGCATGTAATGTTGACCATTAAATTCAAAGTTATTATTTTCTAACACCAGTCTCACCATGCTTATCACATCCTCATCTCTTATCCATTTTGTTGTTCGTGAAGCCACTGTCTCCCTACACGCCTCCAATCCTTCTTCTTTTGGGATAAAAGGGTATAGTTTACAAACATCAAAACAGAAAAGAATTGTATCAACAGGTAGGTCTATGATATCTTTGATCTGGTTAATGAAATCTGTGGTATTCCGTATGTAGCTTGGACTTCTTACTACAAATTCTTCCAACTCCCCTTCTGCCACTTCCACCAACTTCTCTGTAGCTGTACCTATTCAACTTATTATTGACTTCATGAGGTTCCCTGCTTTATGTATTTTGGGATTCCCTTTCAGTCGCCCAGGGTGACATGTACTTGGTAAAAGATACTGCCTAAGCTCGGAAGATATTGTTCCCTGTTTGTACATTTTATTGACTAGCCTACGAACCTTTGAGTTTATCTGTTTTGTTAAGTCCTCATCTGTTTGTTTATATGTCTTGCTGTCTTTCAACTCTGCATGTAATCCTCCCTGTCTAATACCACAACTCCTGACCCCTTGTTTGCCTGTCGGATTACTATAGTATCATCTGACAAAAGCTCTTTCATTGCAATCTCCTCCTCCTTTGTGATATTCCACTTTACATTCGCTTTCAATCCGGAAATGATATCTTCTCTAACACAGTCTATGTATGTATCCAACCATCTGTCACGCCCACTTCCTGATGTGAAATTGCTGCTTTTCTTCTTCTTATCCCATTTCTCTCCCTCTTTTTCTTCTTCCTCTGCTATAGGGTCTTTGTCTTCCTGAAAAAAGTATTCCCTTAGCCTCATCCGCCTTTCCCACTCCTTAATATTACTTTGTCAGATCTGTCTTTCTGTTATTTGGTATAAATTTGTTTCCTCTGGATAACAGACATCTGTCCTGGAGTTAATGCATTTGCTGACAAATTGGTAAATAAATCATTTGTTTCCTTATCTGCATAGGTTTCATCATTCTTCCTGGAAGCTGATTGTTTCTTCCAAATCTTTCTTAGTGTCCCTTTGACCTTCCTACTCTCCTTCTTCTGACCTTTTTCCAGCTCTGGCTTCTCTTGCTGTCCACCTCCACTCATTCAAACCAACAATAGTTTTCCTCTACATCAGACCTGTCAATTTGCAGTTCTCTACTTTCCACACCAGCTGTCTCTTTTGCTAGTTCCTGCTGTCCACATTTATTGTGTCCATGATTATGTATTGGGATGAGCAGTTTGAAATGGTCCTGGTCATGCCATAAATGTATATCCACTCCATTCTTTACAAAATCTGTAAGAGGTGAATAACACAAGGTACTATTCTGTGTAGCCACTTTGATCTGACATCCTGTTCTTGAAGAAACTGCATATATCTGTGCCTCTGTAGCCCATGATTGTAGCGACCCATCTGCTGCTGACTGATTCTCTACGTACTCTTCATAGTTTCCATCCACGTATGCTAGATAAATATCTTGATTGTCCTGCATATGCTTGGTTACCTTCCTTCTAATTTGAAGGTGATAATCCTCTGTACCTGTTAAAAACTTACTAATACACCGGTAGAAGCAGTTACACATCACCCTGTACATTGATACACACTTTATCCCCAACTTTGCAGCTAGAATCCAACTGTTTTCCTGTCAATTTATACTCAAATTCAATGCCGAACTTTTCCTGCAACATTTTGGCAGTCCTGGAAGATAATGTATTGAAAGTGTGTCTACTTATGCCTACAACCGCACGACTAAATTGAGCCTCTTGTAATGACTTCAGTTTATTTCCTTTCCTTCTAGCTAATTTACCCCGTAAGCTATCAACATACCCAGGAATACTAATGTCAGTATTTTTACAAATTAAGCCACCCTGAATCCGGTTTATCTTAACAGCTGCTGCATCTTTTGTCAACTGCATCAAGTTAATTTGCGCATCACGTTTGATTTTTTCGCTCGTCTCCAAATATTCTGGATCTGCATCTAAACACATCCGCCATCTCCAGTTGAAACCTTTAGGTACAATGTCATCATGCAAACAAGTCTCTAAATATGCAAAATGTGACTCATACCTGACTAGTTTCTTGTAATCTGCCTTGATCTTCTTGATAGACCCCATCTAAAACTCTTCCATTGAAAGAAAACTCCAAAGTTGTAAAGGATATTCAAATGAATCGCATAATTCTAATTTTAATTCAGGTCGGCCAGTGTAGACCTACGGAGTCAGTGCTATATGTGGGGAATGGCTATTGATCTGAGTGCTAGATGTGGGGAATGGCAGTTAATCCAGGTCGGCCAGTGCAGACCTACGGAGTCAATGCTAGATGTGGGGAATGGCTATTGATCTGAGACCGGCTTGTGGGCAGTGAGGACTTTGATCGGATTGTGTATATAAGTGCAGGCTGGTTCGGGTCTTCACTGTCTGCCGCGATTCTGGGTGGGGGAGGTATGCCTTTAGCTCATTTAGGGATAGACATAGATAGGGTTGCCTTCATTCTCATATTAATTAGGTTACAACAGTCTTAACTTTACTGAACACTTTTAGTTAGCTTCATCTTATTGAAATAACTCTATTCGGTAATTACAGGTTTTATGGTATTGGCCCAAGTCCTGCTGAAGCCGGATCGGTCTTTCTTTTGCCAACAGTGAGGATCTAGATTGGTTCTTCAGAAGCAAACTGGTCTGGATTTGCACTGTTGGTCATTGAGTGTTTGAATTCATATCAAGCATCTGAATCAGGTGGTGTGGTTGGCTGGGGGTTTCGGGTGGGCTTGGCGTCTGGATGTGTTCAGCATGACAGGGGTTAAAACACTACAATCTCTTTAAAACAGTGCTGGTAGGGTTCAAGGCATTAATGGTGTTAGTTAAATATCTGTTATACTCATGCAGGGTTGAGGTGATTGTACGGAGGAATGACTATTTAGGAGTGTATGGTAATTTTCTATATGGTCTATATGCTCTTGTGGTCTATGTGTTCTGTATGGTCTATATCACTCTTTGAACCATGATACATCCAAATCTATATTATAAACATACAGTAAAGTAGGATTTGAATGTATGGGTTGTTATCACCTTTCCCTCCCCCCCCCCCCCCCAACCCCCCCGCCCCCGCCCCTTTTTTATATAATTCTGCAAATATATAGGGGGTAAATAGCATATCTATTTGTAAGCATTATCATGATTTCTTTATTATTATTATTATTATTATTTTTATTTGTTTCTTATTTACCTTATTTATTTATTTATCTTTTATTGGTTAGAGTTATCAATGAGCTATGTTTCTGCAAATATATATAGGCGGTAGATAATTTATGAATTTATTAGTTATTTTATTATGATCATATTATATATTATTTTTTATTATTATTATATTTTTCTTCCATATTATATTTTATTATATATCTATTTATTATTTTGGTTTGTTTGTTTATGTTATTTTATTTATATATTTTTAATTACATTGTTTTATCCCCCTTTCCCCCCTCCTCCCACCCCCCACCCCGCCCACAAAGAAGCTATGTTTATTATACCATAGCTTCTTTGTGGCATAGTGGCTTGGGTCACCCACAAAAAAAAAAAAAAAAAAAAAAAAAAAAAAAACATTAGTTTTCTTTTTTTTTTTTTTTTTTTTTTTCTCCAGGGGGAGGGGTAAAGTTGGGCCTGGGGTGGGGGGTTATCTCTGAAAAATGGATGAACCATGTTATAACAGGCTATAATATAAGTAGTACATTGTGTATTACTACACTGAATTTTTAAGGTGTGCAGGCAGCTTTCATTATTTTAATTTCACAGCTATGGTTCTTTACTTTTTACTTTTTGTTTTGTTTTATTATTTATTTTATTTATTTTTTTTTTTTATTTTTTTTTTTATTTTTTTTTTCTTATTTACTAAGGACTGGTTTATTTCATTTTGAACTGCATCACATTAGTGGTCTGATTGTTGAAAAAGTCTAAACACTTTTACACCAGTTTTGGCGCCGAATGGTAGTACAACGTCTTGGCGAGAGTAATCAGATGTTGTGACGTCGTGACAACGTTGTGCATAACATCTGTATTCAAAATGGTTGACAGTATTGATAAGAAGATGGTGTAGTATTGAAAGAACTTAACTCTCTTGAAAAAGGCTTTAATCAGCCGAAACGTTGAGATTTAATTGTGAAATAAACTGTGCAAAAATATATAATGTTTTTGCCATGTACAGCGACGCTGTTTCGAGACATGTAGAGATAGACCAGATTGATCTGTCGCTTTGACCTTTACATAAAATATCATTAGGACACATCAAGTGGCATATAAGAAGAGGGCTACCAATTCTCTAAATAACCAAAGAGACCAGCTGATTAGTGTGAATATCTTCAGAACCCTGCTCATTGGCTTTAAAACTTACAGTAATATGCTGTGAAAGTAGCTATCTGCAATGATTTGTTTTGAGATGAAACATTAATCTGCCATTCATTGCTATTATATATTTTTGGCCCCTATCAGTTAGCATACATGCACTAAAAGGTACCTTTTCTCCTTTTCAATACATACCATGCTTTCATAAGGCTGTTTATGCAGATTTATATATGTAATTCAGTTTGATAAATTTTATATCTCTGCTTGGAGACAGTAATAACACCTTGAAAGAATCACAGTTGTTTTGATGGTCACAGTTTGGTCATACATGGCTGAAAAGTGCTTTTTCACGCAAACCAACCCTTTTTCACTAGCATCACCTTTGTGCATCTGGCAATTATCATGAGCATAACAGAATGACATTTATTGTTTATTCAAGACTAGAGTGTTGCTTGCTGGCAGATAAAAACATAATTTTAACCAATCAGAAAAGGGGCATCACTACCCTTCTGAGATTTTACTTAGCCATCTTCTTATATGTCATTTGGATACATCCATTAACACTACTTAGACATAACTGTAAGAAAATCCTACTTTCCACGTAAAACAAGCATTTGCTTACTTGTATAAATTTCGCAGGAAACAGTCTCTTAAGATATTATGATCAGAATATGGCAAGCTGTTTTACTATTTATTATGCAAAACATATATCTTATATAATATATCAGATATCTTATATAGGATATAAAAGATATAAGATATCTAATATAGAATATAAGATATCTGATATACTAATTCAGATATCTTATATCCTATATTAGATATCTTATAACCAATTAACATATCTGATATAATATATGAGATATTTTATTTAATTCCGCGTATAAGCTATCTAATTTGCCATATAAGATATCTTATTTGTTACAAAAGATATCTTATATATTAATATAGATATCTGATACGCGATATAAGATATCTGATATACGAAATTATATATCTCATTTGATTGAATAAATTAAATCTCTTCTTTAGTAAATAAGATATCTTATATCCTATCTCAGATATCGTATATAGCATATCAGATATCTTATATAGCATATTAGATTTCTTATATGTCGATTCAGGTATCTTATATAGCATATAAGATACCTTAATTGAAATATAAGATATCTTATTTATATAAGACATCTGATATAATATATCAGATATCTTATTTTTATATAAGATATCTGATATATTAAATCAGATAACTGAATTACTTTATCAGATATCTATATCCTATATTAGATATCTTATATCTTATATGAGATATCTGATATATCATATTAGATATCTTATTTATTTCCACATATATCTTATTTAGCATATAATCTTTTTATTTTTTGTTTAATAGGATATCATATCTTAATATAGATATCTGATACACTAAATAAGATATCTGTAATACTAAATGAGATATCTTATTTAATGGAATAAATGAAACGTCATCTTTAGTAAATGATACCTTATATTCTATATAAGATATCTTATATAGCGCATATCCTATATGTCAATTAAGATATCTTTTATAGCATATCAGATATCTTATATAGCATATAAGATATCTTATAAGATATCTCTTTATTTATATATCTGATATATTAAATCAGATATCTGATTTATAGAATAAATAGTAAAACGGATTGCCATATCTGAAGGTCAAAGCATCAGAACACTTGTTACATTTTTCTTCATTACAAATTTCTCTATAATTTTTACTTTTGTCTATTTTCTATGCGGTTATATAATGCACACAAATATGCGTTGATTAAACATTTTTTGCTTTTATAAAAATGGTAAATATACCTAAAGAAAACTACAAAAGCAATAACAACAGCAAAAATGCAGCATTACTTTGACGACACAAACTGAAGCTACATGCAAAACACAGGGCTTTACTCCAGTAGCACGAACGCTTAGCACTCTGGGTAAATTATCAGCAGACGACACATTGAAATACTATTCTTATGTTTCCTGGAAAACACGATTTGACATTTCATGTAAATTGTTTCCTTTGGAGACAATTTGCATAAAATGTGAAAGCCAGGTTTCTGGGAAAAATAAAAAAATATCAATTTGTTGTCTGCTGAGTTACCCCTAGAGTGATACAGGTTAAAAGTGATCATTGTAGTTATTTTTGTAAGCGTCCTCAGCCGTCAATACAGAAAAACAATCCGCAACCAGTCTATCAGCTGTCATTGCGCCCACACGTATGTCTGTATTTCTTTTCTTCTTCTTCTTTTTTTTTCTGGCCATACGCATGCCTGAATTTTGGTTCGATTGAGTACAGGAATAATATGAGGCAGTTTAAAGATAAGCGAAAATATATTTGTCTCCAGATAACCAGTAGAAGACTGTTATAGTACCGTTATTTTATTCTGACGTGTGTTCAATAATGAGAACATTTGCAGAGCGATCGCTTGCCCCCTTTCAGAACGCGATTGCCCCAAGTCGCTCGCTCGAGTGCCCACGAGTGCTCGCAAAAAGAAAGGTTTAGAGGTGTATTGCATTCAAGTTGTTTTTACAATATGGCGATATACCTGATTTGCTAGTTACAGCACGAATTTCCTTAGAGATGGGTTTTGATTATAAGCATTTAATTTCAAACGAAACGGCACGAAAGATTCATTTTTGAAATATTTGCGCTCAGAATAAGCAGTGTAAATGTATATATAATTAAAGTATTGACCGATCACCCACTGTGGTTCAAAAATATTTTCGGTCATTCGAGCGCTCGAGAGAGCTCTCTCTTTGTTGATTACACCTCAGGTCAAGCTAGAATATACATGTAAAATAATGATAGCAATTCATCCGATTTTTAAACTAACTCTTACAAATGTTTCAGTCATAAAATAGATACCAGCGGACACACAACTTTGAGACAATTTCGTATCAACGTCGATGCAACGTTGATACGACATTGTTTTAAAGTTTTGTGTCTACTGGGATTTGACTTTAATCTGGAAATCAGATTGTTTAAATAGCTATATTTATAATGTCGAATTCCACTACATCACCAGTGTTAACTATGTTTTCAGGTTACTTGATTTACGAAACTTTCCTTTTACCGCCGGTCGCAAATTAAACTGGACCACAGAAGTATTTCCGATTGCCAGCCAAAGCCTGTTAAACATGACGAAGTTTTCTGACGGTATAAAATATTTGAGCCACAACGTGAGAAATGGTACCTTTTGATATGTGCGCACAATGAAGACTCAAATCAGACTGCGCATTCGCATGAAGAAACTTTGCATCCTTGGCGACCCAAAACGCGCAGTCTTATCTGACACCTCGCTGTGCGTACGTGTCCGAAGGTACAGTTCTGCCGTTACGGTTCCTTTTATACAAATATCTATAGCCTAATTCACCTTTTGTGGACATGCATTTCCGCTTCTTGAATACTGAAACATCCATTATTTGCTATAAGTGTAATAAACCTATTTGTAACATACTTGTAATATTCAATTTCAACAGGCTAGTTTCCGGTTTCGATATTGAAATTAATACCCTAAATTCCTAAGAATATGTATATTCTAAATTCTTTTGTACAACAGTTAGTCGCATAATTACCTGCAATTCGACCATCATTTCCTATTATTGCATAAAGAGCAGTGTCGCAAGTTATCAACAGCAGTGTATTAACCGGCGAAAAGCCGTATATTTACAAGGCAATTCACGCGTTGTTAATGCACGGCTACGCAACTTTCAATATGCTCGTACCGGGGCCATAGATTTGCTGCCGTTACGGGATGTGTACTGTCCGGCCCTTTAACGAGCATAGTCCGTGGAAATTGCGTTCACGCGACATCGGTGAAAAGGCGAAACAAAATAGTGCAAGAAATAACGCGAAATGTAGCAAAATTTTTCAGTTTTTATGCAATAATAGCGATCGAACATGGTTTTTCAATGCATTAATATTCGCCAGGTCCCTTGGGAGGTGTTGGGACCCTTGGGCCTCGGTTTTCAACACCTCCCACGGGACCTGGCGACTGTTAATGCATGAAAAACCATGTTTGATTATAGAACTTGGTCTATTTATCTCTAATGTATCAAACTATAAATATTTCTCTGATGCGGTAGAGGGCGCCTGTACCCCGGCCTGTGCGGACCAAACATATGTTTATAATTTGGAGCTATATAACAATTAAGGTCAAAATTTCGCGCGAGTAAAACTAGGGTAAGCCCCAACCCAATCCTACACCATAGTAATTTTTCTAGTGTCCATGCCTATTTCATGTGTCGGTGGTTTCATATATGGCGTTTGTTTTGTCATTGTTTGTTCCTCATCTCTTATTCTTTTTATGCCTCGCAAAAGCTGTTCTACGTGATTGTGGCATTTCCTGGGTATCTTCACTATTTCCCCAACCCCACCCCACACTTTTATGCACGTAGTACCATTTTACTCTAGTAATCAAAAAATATATGTATACACGAACCATGTATCTAGCAAACCTAAGTTTTCTATTCGACATCTGAAGCAAAGTGTCCGGGATTTCCATAAGAAAATAATCTTTTGGTTCTAGCTGACAAGCCCCAAACTGTGTTATCATCGCGTAACGTTTCCGTTATATCAATACTTTAATTAAGTCAAATTAAGCCACTGATGCCTAGCGTCCCGCCCCCAGTAACACTGACCAACAGTGTAGACCCAAATCAGACGTCGCAGAACATGGCGTTTTATCAGGGTTTACACTGTCTGCATTAAGTACACGAATAAAAAAAACACAAAACAAAAAAAAAAAAAAAAAAAAAAAAAAAAAAAAAAAATCAATAAAAATATCCAGACAAGCGTTCTATTGGAAATACACACGACCAAATAGTTGGAGTCGGAGATTCTGATCGGCATGAGTGGGTTAAAAGGGAAATCTGGCAGAACAAAAGCATGTGTGCCAATTTTCAAAGACGCAAAGCCCCCCTTCTCGACAGTAATAATAATCAGTCTGTCAAGTTTGAGGTGAAAATGCTTTCCTTCAAGAGTAAACCCCTTTTCAAAAGGGAGGTAAAAGAATTCTGATAGAGCTGTCTCCTCCGAATGTGTATCAGTTCGTCTTAACTTCATCTGAATGTCACGACGCATGTAGATTTTACGATAGCCAAATGGGCACATGACGTTATACAAGGTCGCTTTAACGTCGATGCAATATTATGACGTTGTATAAACGTCATGGACCCTCTGGCTCGCACATGACGTTTGTATATTGCATATCTACTTTAAGTAATTTCTGCGGGAGTTATAATTTATAATTCCTTGGAGGAAATATTTACTCCTAAATGAAAGAACTATTTCCTTTAGAACTCTGTATAACGCCGCGCGACGAGTGCAGATAACGTAGCGTGACAAAACTCATTGACATCATTTGACAACGTCAATAATATAAAACAGAATCTGAAGAAAAAATCATTTTAATATGTAACATATAAACTGATGCACCTTAAGTTTAAAATACAGAAAATATTTCGCAAATCTGATCAACAACTCGCGCTAATGCACCCGTTTGTTTATCGGATCTGCAAATCTCTCGTGAAATATTTCCCGTATTTCCAACTCAAGGTGTATTAACGCATTAACGTCAGTGCAATGTCATGTCGATGTAATGTCATGACGTTGCACCGACGTTACTGCGACGTTGTATAAATGTCCTGTTTCCACTTGGTGTATTTCAGACGGAGATATATGTATAAGCCCAACGAGGTGTCTGACGAGGGAGAAGGGCAACTATTGCTACGAAGGCGGTGTTATACGCGGTGCTATGATATATTTCCTAAATAGGAAAATCCACCACTTGATCGAGTCAGATCACAGAGATTACCACATGTATTACCCCAAACCAGACTGGGAGGAAAAACCAAAAGAGTAGGTTGATTCTTAGCAAACATAAAAAGTCACTATAATGTTATTTAGATATACGCGTGATGACATGATACCGTTCTACGTTCTGTATTTACTGGGTAAGAAGCCTTCTTGTCGGTTTAAGTCAAAACAATGTTTTTCACCTTCCTAAGCTTTATTTGAGATTTATTCGTTCTTCTTGGCTTCTGTCAAGCATGTTTTAGTTCAGGCTCGCTGTCTTTTGTCGCTCTTTCCAAGTTAAAACATTTTGAAAAACGTGCCTGTTACAAAAAGCACTGGTCAAACATCGGCGTTAGACGGCTCAATTCTTTAAACCTTTCACCCTTGAGTTTCTGAAGTGGACTCTTCCGTTTTCGACTCTGGACACATCAATTGTTGCAAACAGAGCTGGATGTCAAACAAAAAGAACAGAATAGCAAACAGTGAAGATTCAGATGAGACGGCTCGAACAAGCCGTCTCATCTGGATCTACACTTATTGCAAAGGTATCTATTTGGACTGCAGGACTGAAAGGATTAAATTTTTGGTGCAAAATTTCATCAGCAGTTTTTTTTTTTTTTTTTGTTTTTTTTTTTTTTTTTGTTTGTTTGTTTTTTAATATAAGTTTGCATCTAGAATCCATCCCTTATTTCTGGGAATCCATCACGAAAACATACCTATTTGACCCCCTGAAACCCCACTTTTACATAGTAAAACTGGGGTTTACAGGGGTACACATTATTTGTTTATTTCTGCTCAAAAACATAGATTGTGGGTACTCGTTAGAACCGCCTCGCCGAGGCGGTTCTAACGAGTACCCACAATCTATGTTTTGAGCAGAAATATGAAAAATACCAGAATTTTTTATCTGAAAATTTTCATTTTTTGGTGGTAAAATTTTCAGTATATTTGAATAGGCTTGTTTTCGTAATGTAATTATTCTGACAGACAGCCTAAGCAAAACACTGCATCTGATCAGAATCCACGTAGTTTATCACTCATCCAGTAATTTTGGACACATTGCGGTTTACGGGGATTGCTAGGTTTACAATATAACAGGGGAGATAACTTTTGTTACTTCCTGTTTGTTTTCCTGCAAACCAGAAAAGTGGTCTACTACAAAAATAACATATTTGTTCCCATTGGGAGCAAATTATTTCCTTTTAAGGCAAACTCCTTTGAAGAGGAGCAAGAAGAGGTCACAGTGAAAGAGTCGCCTCCCACGAAATGGCATTCCTTCCGATTACATTTGTAACATGTAGTCTAATGGATCTGTTAAATCAAAGCACGGGCAGCACTTATGGATTGATTGTCTATGAGTGTTGACTTGGGAAAATGGTCCGGATTTCATTTAACCCTTAAGTTCCTGTAATTTAAGAAAACAGTGCAGACCCTGAACAGACACCGCGTTCTGCGGCGTCTGATTTAGGTCTACATTTTTTGCCAACGTCCCAGTCCAGGTTTTACAGAAAACCCTCTTTACACAGCACTCTGACGTCACAGTGACAAGATTAGCGCGGCTATAAATAACCGTAATCTGGATTTCGTACAAACATGCGCGGTTCGATTGCTTTGGCCAATGATAATCACGTGTAAAACAATATAAGAATCTATCATTGGTGTGAGGGGTAGACAGACACTAGAAATGTGTCAATATGACACAGATGCCCCTGCCCAGGGACCACTCTTGTCCGTGAATAAGCAATTTGCAAAAAATTGAAATTGAAAAAGGGATATTAAAGGCTCAAAATAATTTGTGGGGTTTACCCTAAATCGAACTTGGCGTGTATTTTAGAATTATATACTTGTGTATAAAATATGCATCCAATACAATAATCTTTTAAAAAGAAATCAAACGGAAATCATTTTTCGTAGTGAAAAACGGCCATAACTCCCATAAAACTCCGTGAATTTTACCCTTAATCAACTTGACCTGTATTTTAGGATCCTTTACCTTTATATAAAATATGAATCCTATACACTAATCTTTTCAAACGCTATCGAACGGAAAACATCTTTCGAAGTTAAAAAAGAGCCATAACTCCAATAATAATCAGTGGATTTTACCCTAAATCGAACTTGAACTATATTTTATGATTATATATCTGTGTATACAATATGAATCCAATACACTAATCCTTTCAAAAGATATCGACCGGAAACCATTTTTGTACGGGACGTACAGACGTATGGACGTACGTACGGAGAGCTGTGATACTATATGCACCCCCCATCCCCCATTGTAAATAACGGGGCATAAAAAAACGTCCCGAGGCTCACTGTCCGGCATGATTCTTTTACTTGTACACCTTTCATTTTTCAATAATGCAGTTATTTCGATTGCTGACCTCCGGCATATTGTGATGACTGACATTACTGTGGCGTTTAATGACGTCATCACATTCAATGTCGTAAACTTTAACGAAGGCGAACGTGACGTCCTTTACAACCAGTGCATATGAAAAATGTGATAATTCTTGTTTTTTTTTTCTTCTTTTTTTTCTTTTTTTTATCTTATCCTGGGTAGGATAACCTGAGTAGGATAAGAATTTTTATTCCAGGGTTTAATCTAGGAATTCCTTATCTGGTGTGCAAGAAATTTGGTGTATGTACACTAAAAAGAGATTGTAAACAATCGACCAATAATTGGTCAAGCATGGTAAGGAGTTAACGAGTTTGATATACTTGGTGAAGTTCCCGCCTAATTTAACAAGTGAGGCGTCTTTAGTGACCTCCTGTATGTCTTTTTGTTTACCGGGCTCTGTCTGAAAAGGGGTTTATTCTAAAAGGTAAAGGGGCGCAAATTCTTTCCTTTAAGTGTAGACCTCTTTCAAATAGGAGGCAACCAATTTTTAACCTTTTTTTCTCCTTTGAAAGTGTAACAAGTCCTTTAAAGGTGTCTGAACGTTTAGGAAAACTACATCTTTCAGGAAATCTTTCTTTTCCACATAGTAAGACTGTCTGCAAATTATGTAGAAATCTGTAGGGAGGGTTTTAACATGTTCCATTTGTTATTTTATTTTTATTTTGTTAATTTTGTTTTCTGAAATTTTCATAATGCTGTTGTGAAACATCAGCAATTAAAAATTAGCAAAGACAAATACTAAAACAAAATCTTACGTAAAAATTTTCCCTAAAAATCTCTATACTCTAGAAATAGCTAAGGTCAGACTAACGTTTGGCCGTATTATTTTAGGATAAATATATGAGAACAAAACACAGACGCAGAAAAGACATAATTATGTTTTCTGATAAGATATGGTCAGTCAGAATAAAATATTTTCATTTAAAATAAAACAACAAATAAAAATATTTTCTGAATGATGTCGAAAGGACAGCGAAGTATGTTTCCTTTTATTTACCTAGGCATATGATGAGACTTCCGGGAGATGACACGTTTTGTAAGGAATTTCGTCGCCTTGATCAGTACAAAAACATTTATGAGTACATCCTCGATTCTACCGTTATTAGCTTTATTACTAATCACAGGGACCAGAAGGTGCCATTAATGTCGTATGGATTGGAAAAAGTGCCTGTAATGTTTGATTATGGATTCGCGTAAGTATTTAATACAGATGATATCGGAGAGAGAGACTGGTTGAGGGAGTTCGATCACTCGAAAATCCTGGTTTGGTTGCTGTAATGTAAATTGGCTGTTACACCCTTAGCCAAAAAAATCTCATTAGTTTATCCGGGTGGATCGAGCTCAGTCTAGTTTTGTGTCTCCGGTTACTTGGGTCTAACCAGTGAAGAGTGCTGGTCGGTACTGTTTTCCTATCCACATCCTTCGCATGAAAAGGTAGGAATCAGTATTTTGTTTCGAGGCTTTCAATGTCCAAAAATTACACGCGTGGATAACGGCCGATTAAAAAACAGCAACCAAACCAGAATGGTCGACTGATCGAAGCCAGTTTCTCAAATGAGCCGGGACTCAGCGTTTCCTATAAGATCGCACGTCCGTCATTTGCACAGGCTGATCAAGTCTTTATTTTGCGTTTTATAGGTAGCCACACAAAACGATTTCTTTGGTGAGGTTCTGCTTAGAATGTAAGGATGCGCAGACTGTTCTGTGTTTTCACTGGGCGCACAAGCAATCTTGTAGGAAATGTTAAGCTCCGGCTCAAAATACTACTGTTTCCTGTAGATTACGGTGTCTGTTTTTGTCAAAATGTACATCGCTAGAAGCTCTACAACTTATTTGTAATCAAATAAACCTGCCTGGCCATTGCGTTTGAACCGTTGGATTTTTTTTCATATAATTTTTGGCATACGGATAGATACAGACAAGATGTTGCCAATGAACTTGCATTTGTGAGTTTTCGAGTTTTCATTGACAGAGGCTAAGCCGAGGCAAAAATTTGTACAAATGTGAAACTAGCCATAGCCCTTGAATCGTGCAAAATATTTTTATATCTTTTTACGTACCGATTGATGGCGACAAGATCTAGCCAATGGACGCCAAATGTTTGATTTTATTGACCCGAGGCTGAGTCGAGGCAAGTAAATGAGTGTATGATAATATTTACCATTTTTCACAACTTTCAACTGTTCAGTGCTGCGAGACAGTCATACGAGGGTGAGTCAATAAGTAACCAGCCTATCCCAGTTCCGATGGACCATCTCGGTCACGATTTTCATGCTTTGATTCAATATATGTTTTATACATGGGTACAAAATTGCACACGTATCGAGTCATTTTTTATAAGGTATTGAATGTCAAACATGGCTAGTGATGCAAAGTCATGCTTTTCATCTAAAGTCGAATACCGTGCTCTAATTCGGTACTTGTATTTAAAAGGTAAAACAGGCAAGGAAATACACGGCGAGTTAGCTGATGTTTATGTGTCTTCTGCACCATCTTATGCTTAGGTTAAATTCTGGGTAGGGGAATTCAAACGCAGTAGAACGTCTTTAGAAGATGATGCCAGGTCTGGACGCCCACTGGATGCCACCGACGAAGAAATGTGTAAAAAAGTTCGGGATCTGGTATACTCTGATAGGCGAATTTAGGTGCAAGAAATAGCGCAGGCATTAGGCATTTCACATGTTACCGTTTCAACAATCTTACATGATCGTTTAGGTATGCGCAAGCTAACAGCTCGTTGGGTTCCCAAATCCCTTAGCGATGAGCAAATGGCAACCAGAGCATCAGTACGCAGTGCCTTGCTGAAGCGTTTTAGGTCAAAAGACGACTTTCTTTTGCGTCTGGTGACTGTAGATGAGACTTGAGTTCGTTATTATGAGCCAGAGAATAAAGCTCAGAGTCGTCAGTGGGTAGGGCCTGGGTCCCCGAGGCCAAAGAAGTTCAAGACGCAACCATCTGCTGGCAAGATGATGGCCACAGTATTTTGGTACGCAAAAGGCGTTCTTATGTTGGACTTTTTACCCAACTGGAGTGTACTATGCAAACTTGTTAGACCAGCTGAGAACCGCCATCCGTGACAAACGCCGAGGTAAACTCTCTAAAGGTGTTTTGGTGTAACAGGACAACACGAGAGTCCACACTTGCAAAGTTGCAATGGATGCTGTAGAGCGAAACAGGTATGAATTAATACCACATCCTGCCTATTCGCCTGACCTAGCTCCTAGCGACTTCTTCTTAGTCCCAAACTTTAAAAAGGATATCTGTGGATTTCAATTCCGGTCTGATGAAGAAGTCGTGACGGCAGTTGAGGAGTGGGTCAATAAAAAGGACACTGACTTTTTCAGTTCTGGGCTGATGGCACTTGAACACCGCTGGTCTAAGTGCATCACACTAGAAGGCAATTACATCGAAAAAGAAGAGGTGGATCTCAACCGGAAATAAGTTAGGCTGGTTACTTATTGACTAACCCTCGTAGCATAACAGCGATTTTATACTAACAAAAAACAAGCCGTGCAAAGTGGGGGTTGCACCTCTGCTGAAAGCTGATTATTTCTTTCTTTAGAAATCTCTCGCACTCTTTTTTCTCAGTTGGAGTTATCAAACGTCTGATCTTTCGCAATTCTGCTTTAAGGAATTAAAATTGTTGGTGTGTGATATTACCATCTGATATATAAATACAGAACAGCACACAACAGCAAGAACAACAGTAAAGCATTATGTTTGACTTTGATTAAGTGAACTGGATCAGTATGGATTATGAAACCACGCGAACACATGAAGCAAATTCAGATAATTTACGTCCCTCGCCTTTTGAAAATCCTCCAAAAATGACCAGATCAACAAGGTACCAAAGTACCTATGTATACAATTTGATAAAAAAAAAAAAAACAGGATTATACACAACTCAGTTGCACATCTACAGACCATGATGAAAACACTTGTGACGTGTTAACTCTTTCGGCGCAAATTTCAGACGACAATTGTCATCTGCTTTTTAATTTTAACAAACTATCGTTTGGAAAGATGTTTATATGTAAAGTTGGATTAAACATATTTTATTTCACAAAGTATACATGGGTAAAAATATAATGTTGTGAAAATACATATTAAAGGATCAGAACGAAAGCAATGTTACTTATTTAGTTCGTCTCCTTAATAGTAACAACTGTGAAAAGAAGGCGAAGATCATGTACAAGTGATACTCTGAATTACTGTTCATATGCATTCAAACAAACAATATAAACTACGAAGGTTCACTGTATCACAGTGCAATTTACACCCAATCATTTAACATTTGCAAGGGTGTCATCTTGGGAGTCTTCAAAAATAATTTCAGTATCCATACAAATCATATCTGTTTGCAATGAAAAAGAAAATTTTCGTAAAGATGGGCAACAAAGGCCGATATAAGCCAATGTTAACCTGCACTTTCTCACAGTCTGGTAAGGCGCCTTTATTGTGCCTTACAGACTCGCTGGACGCTGTAGAAACCTACGAGCAGAGACGGCCCAGACTAGACGGTGCGTACGCCCAAGCTGATCTGGGCTTTGCTGTTTACTTATGGCAAAATGGCCTGTATCACTCATTGCAGTTCACTCATTGCAGTTCGTTTTATTTTCAGATTTTGTGATACAAGCAGTTACAATTTGGTATTAGCAGCGCCCATATATCAATGTTGCAAGTAAGTTATTACAATTTGAGTCTCAATGTAAGAAAACATGCCTACTGACACTTGTGCCCAACAAAGACTCAAATCAGCCTACGCATGCACGCGCAGTCTGATCAGATATTTTGCTGTCCGTACTGAAGAAACTTTGCATCCTTGGCTTGTGGCAAGTGAAGATTCTGATCATTCACGCAGGCTGATCTGAATCAAGTGTGAAGGTACTTTTTCTGACTGTGCGGATCGTTTGATTGTAGCAGTGGCCACATTTGCAGCGCCCATATATCAGTGTTGCAATAATTTGTAAGTTACAGTCTGACGGTAGCAACACCTACAAATTAGTGGTGCAGTACTATTAACTCACATATGCCTGGCGTCCCATGAAATGGACATTGGCAAACAGTGTAGACCCAGATCATTCGGTTCTGATCAGGGTCTACATTGTTTGTATTTAGGACAGGAGTTTCTATTAAACATTATATTAACAGAATATAGCAAGACACTCTTTTTATTATATACAAAGTAATGAAATATAGAGAATTCTTAATGAAATAAAATGCATATTTCGAAAAAATTATATTTTCACTAGTGAAAATATAAAACTAGTCCTCTGAGCAGTGAAAAATATAAGATTTGGAACTACTTTTTTTCTTATTTACATTAATGGTCAAGATTTGCATGATTTGCATCTCTTCTATCGAAAGTGATGTATATAATAAAAAGAAAATTCAAATGTTTGTTGTGAATATGACTTTTATTTCATCTCGTGAAGTGAAAAAATGTATATTTCATTCGTGCCTTCGGCACTCATGAAATATACATTTTTTTTCTTCGTGCCTTCGGCACTCATGAAATATACATTTTTTTTACTTCACTCGATGAAATAAAAGTCATATTCACTCCAAACATTTAAATATCCTCTATATATTCGAGATGGTCCGGTCCGAAGAATTATCTAGAAGAGTCCACTCTGCATAAATAGGTTAAAGTTTAATGGTTTAAGCAGCTATATATAAGAGTTCAAAATAAGTATTTAAAATCCGACAGTAGCAAAACCATAAGAGCAGTGTTGTAGTACCTTGTAGTTGATAATTAAAATTTGATAGAAACAGCATCCGTTTATCAAATTTTGCAAAACTAATATTATAACCATTTGATACTAAGATAGCGCCCATATATCAGTGTTGCAAGTACTTTATTACAGTTGATTATTAACAGCTCCCATATGAGCCAGGGCACGTTATTACCTTCAAGATTGCATGTGACTATCTAATTACTTAACGCATAAATGCAGATCCATATATTCTTTCAAGGTGAAGTAAGGGAGTTTTATGGCAATTGCCGCCACAATGAAGCTAGCATCTGCTGTGCCAATCTGTGATCATGTAGTGGCCACTGACTACTTTATGGTATAAATCGAAAAGAAAACAAATACTTTTAATTTTACATTACTTTATATCGTAAAACCACTAACCTGTATATTCTGGATACCCCAAAAATGGTGAATGGCAAACACTACAGACCAGATCAGACGCCACAGAATGATCAGGGGCTCCATTTTATGCAAAAGGATTTAGCCATTTTCTCTATGAATATATAGATCACATAGCCTGACATATCTACAGTTGAAGTTCTGCTCTTCCAGTATATAGTATGATGGTGTTTATTCAGTCTGAATGAGTTAGACAGAATAAAAAGTGACGGTTTAAGAACATATGCCAAACATACTGAGCTGTTAGAAAAAGACATTTTTTGTAAGTGTAAAAAACATTCACATTTAAATTGAGTTTATCCTTAAGTACCGCTGGGTAACACGTTACTTTTCTCATTGTCTTTCAGTATCAGAAAAAGTACCTATGAACGTTTACGAGACCTCAAAGATAATTTTTATTCCCAGTTCGATGATATGACACGGACAGACCCTTTGTACCCTCTTCTACAACAAGATCAACTAGATGACATAGTGAAAAGAATAAGCATGTTGCTGAGCCTGCTGGAATATTGTATTCTGTTAAAAGGATATGACAATGTTGTGAGAGAGTCATTTCCTCTCAATACTACGCTTAATAAGATTAATGTAACACAGCATATCGATTTTAATAAAGCACAGGAAATCAAGCTACATGCGGCACTGACAGATTAACCTAATCCATGCTGAATAAATTAAGATGCCACGCCTACTTCTAATTTTCAGCCAGTCAGATTACTTAATCCAGCTTAATGCAACAGAACATCACAAACGATATGCGGCACGAGCAGATAAACCCTTGCCATATTGAATAAATTAAGATGCCACGCCCTCTTATTTTCAACTAATCAGATTACCTCATCCAGTTTGTTAGTTTAATCATATTTATTGCAACTATACAATGCAAGGGGCTGGGCCACAAGTTCTCACAACATTAGTTACGGCCCTCTCCCTAACTGCGTATCCAATTTGTTCATACACATTAACATACTTAATGACAAACAGTAAAGATCCAGATCAGTTGGCTTCTGAAGAGGCCAACTGATCTGGATCTACACTGTTTGCAAAAGCAGGGCGTATCAGGGTTCAGCAGAATCAAGGTCAAACTGGAAAAAATAAACACCGCGTTAATAATTACCTTAAAAGGGGCTGGCTACATTTGGAAGGTTGTCCGGAGTTTTGTACAAGCCACAACTTTTGTGACTTCCTGTTCGCTTCCCTGCACTCCAAGAACCTTCGGGAAGGAGTCTACTCTAAACGGAATGAAATTGCTTTCTTGTGACTTCCCGTTTGCGTTTCTGCACATTAAGCCCCTTCTGAAAGGGCGTCTATTCTAAAAGGAAAGGTAAACTGACCGCGCTCGACATGACCCATTGGGTTGACTGGGCCGTAAACCCTCAACACAAACAAAAGGAAAGAATAAGGAGACAAAAAACAGTTTGACAGAGTTACCAACCCTGAATGTATAGCAATTCAATAGCTCGAATATCTTTATGACCATGGAAATTTGTTCCATGTGACATGGATGGTTAGAGTCACTGAGCGTTAATTATAGTGCCAGATCAGGTGGCAAATGTTTGGAATTTAGGGATGTCTTTTCGATCTTCTAACGGTTTGTTAAATGTACTCGGTCGTAAGCAAGGTAAAATATTCAACTTGGCATAAAATGATCATCGATTATTGCACCAAACCTCTGTTTTTTTGTCCATCATTACGAAAACACGCCTATTCAATTATATAGAAAATTTCACCTCCTAAAACGGAAAACAATTCAGATAAAAGACTGATATTTTTCATGTTTCTGCTCACAACATAGATTGGAGGTACTCGTTAGAACCGCCTCGGCGAGGCGATTCTAACGAATACTCACAATCTATGCTTTTTTAGCAAAGTAAGAATAATAATGTATACTATATATTTCTATATAAAAGTAGGGTTTAAGGGGGTCAAAATTATATATGCGTGTTTTCGTGATGTTCTAGACTCATTACAGCGTTGACTATTTTGAACATAAAGACTTTATAGCATCCATATAGTTTCTTCATTTTAGAGCTCTTTTACATGATGAAATCGATAAAGATTACCTTTGTAAACAAAGAAATGGGTTAATTTGACAGCAGTGTCGTATGCCCCAACCACGCCCACAGTACTGACTTAAAGGCTCCATATTCCTCAAATGTAGACATTTTATTACCCAAGAAAGGTTTAATAAATTGATACATTGTATTAATACAATCAGACTCTCAGATGCCACATTCTTTGATCGTATTAATAGTATATATCAATTTATTAAACCTTTCTTGGATAAAAATGCCTATTTTGAGGAATATGGAGCCTTTAACTCATGTATGTCGAGTGGTCTCTTCTAACGTCACTGTTCGGACAGGTCCATTTCCTATATAAGGGGTGTCTGGTTAGTTTCTGTTATGACCATGTTTATAGAAATTCCTGTATTTAATGCAAACAGTGTAGACCCTGCGGCGTCTGATCTGGGTCAACACAGTTTGCCAATGTCCCTTTTATGAAACAGTAGGCTTCAATGGGTTAATATGACAGCTATGTCGTTTCCAGGGTTGCATACGCCCAACCACGCCCACAGCACTGGCTCAAAGGCTCCAAATTTCTCGAAATAGACATTTTGTTATACAAGAAAGGTTGATTAATTGTTATACGGTATTAATACAATCATAACATGTGGCACCTGACAGCCTGTGAAATATCATTTAGTCTCTCGTGCTTGAAATGAAATGAATTTTTATCGTATCTCTGAATTTATGTTGCCAACATTAATTCAGAGATACGATAAAAAAAATCCTTTCTTTTTTGATCCAGTGCAAAAACGAGAGACTAACCGAAATTTCACCGGCTGTCTGATTGTATTAATACTACATATTAATTTGTTAAACTTTTCTTGAATAAAACAATGCCTACTTTTGAGGAATATGAAGTCTTTAATTCATTTATGCCGAATGGTCTCTTCTACCTTCACTGTTCGGACAGGTCCATTTCCTATATAAGGGGTGTCTGGGTAGTTTTTGTGTTATGACAACGTTTCATAGCAATTCCTGTATTTAATGAAAAAAGTATAGACCCTGATCAGACGCCGCGTTCTGGGTCTACACTGTTTGCCAGTGTCCCTTTTATGGGACGCTAGGCTTAAATGGGTTAGTCGTTTCCAGCGTTGCTAACGCCCCAGCCACACCCACAGCACTGGTTTAATCGGAAGTCGATTTTCTAAAATACTAGAATAAACCCAATAATTCCAAGGTAATTTATTTGGAAAAAAAAAACGTTAATGATCTTTTTGCAGTTGTCATACGGCATTTAACACTCCTCAAATACTATGAAAAAAAAAAAAAAAAAAAAAAAAAAATACTTACCCCTTTTTTCGATGTTCAAAGTTTTTGAACCGAGAACGGCACTCTTTAACGCTGTTGAACAATACTAGCCATGGCGTTGAACATATTTTTTGGCGAGTCTTCGCTATATGACACAAACGTTTTCATATTTGAGAACGTTCATTAGTACATTATGAATAAAATAAAATAAAGGCATTGTCCCATCATAATCGCATTGGTTTGTCATATGTTTACAGTGTGAGAGATGGTGTATGTAAGAACTGGTACATGTATATCTTTTTTCTCTCAATTACATTTGTTTGTCATATGTTTGCGGTATGTGAGATCATGTATGAACGACTGGTACATGCTTTTTTTTCTGATTCATGTAGTTTTAGGTTTAAATGCATGTCCTGGTGAATTTCTGTATATGTACATATCGGTAGTTAGTGAGTAATCATGGAAGATTAGTTGTTGCTAAATGTGTCACCCTCTTGAAATAAAGTCTGTTATTATTATTATTGTTATTATTATTATTATTATTATTTTGTCTTAGGTGCAAAGACACTCAGCCAACTATTTTTTTCTGATATCAGATATGTATAAAATTTGACAGCAGTTTGTTCACAAACAAAGTTGGCCTCACGCACCGGGGTCAGCTGAGGTCACGTGATATGTTCGGTATTTGTTTTTAATTTGCATTTTTGTTTAAATTCAGCAGATCTTATATTTATTCAAAAGCAACATTAAACAGGTTTATCAATAGTTACTTCTCATTTTTGGCTTATTCATGTGTCTACTTACCATGATGCCAAATTTAGGATGGCGAAAGTTTGCTACGAGATTCCACACGAGATTTGGGTGCCTAAGTATGTTTGTCAGTCTCTCTATAGTAATGTAAACACTTAGTGCGTTTGTTATTAAACGATTCAAACAATTATCAATTGAATAAGTACCGTTTATGCTCATATAGATTATTATGTTTCTTCTCCGTTTATGTGCCCTTTGTTCCATTTGGTTTGTTCTAGTTTTCCAACTGTTTTGTAACTATCATTTTTCCATAGTTTCGCCTTCTCATAATGGCAGTTAACAAATGCTGTATCGACATATGTCGGCTTTAAAAAATTGTATGTTTCATAGGTGACAAGATATCGTAGGGTCTGTTACTGTGCACGCTACTTCCACTCCAACTCTTTCACTGTTGCTCTTTTTGATAATACTCCTTGTATGTATTCTACTAGTATTCTCTTGTGTTAAATATATTCCAGCATTCTATATTATTGATACTGTCTGATCGATATTAATTACAGAACCACTCATATTTCAGTTACTTAAATGTTTTGTAATAGACGCATATCTTTACTTTCAATTTTCTTCCTTTTATGCATCCGATATCAGGGCTGCGTTCAAAAGTGTAAGTTACTCGCGAATGGTTTTGCCCTGGATCCCTGCTCCTGTTGGCGCTCGTCATTTGATACAGGGATCCAGGCAACAACATTTGCTGTCACTTTGCACTTCTGAACGCAGACCAGGTGTATGCTAAAAAGAAGTTGAAAGATCTGTTATTGTAACCTTAAGCGAAAAAAAAAATATTATAAATTTATATCATAAATTCATTAATGAGAGTTACCATTACGAAAACACGCATATTCAAATATATTGAAAATTTTACTACCAAAAAGGGAAAAGTTTCAGATACAAAATTCTGATATTTTTCATATTTCTGCTCAAAATGTAAATTGTGGATACTCATTAGAACCGCCTTGGTGAGGCGGCTCTAACGAGTGCCCACAATCTATGTGTGTTTAACAAAATAAGAAAAAGAATGTATACTCCTGTAAACCCCATACCTGGAGACTCGATCGTAATTCAATTGGTCGATATTTACAATACTTTTTGTAAGGCTTTAGACGAAGGCAAAGAAGTAAGAGCAGTCTTTTTAGACATAAGCAAAGCTTTTGATCGTGTATGGCATGAAAGTTTACTTTTTAAGTTGAAACAAAACCGGTAAAAATTCAAACCTTCTTCAATGGTTATCCAGTTATCTCTTTCCAGGTGGAAGCTCTAGCTGGTTACCCATCAAGGCAGGTGTCCCGCAAGGTTCCATTTTAGGACCTTTACTGTTCTTAATTTACATTAATGATATAGTTCTAAATGTTAATTCAACTGTTCGACTATTTGCAGACGATACCAGTCTATATCTTATTGTGGATAATCCAACTGAAGCTGCTAGATGTTTAAATTCAGATTTAGAACTTATGTACCAATGGGCTGAAAGCTGGTTGGTAAAATTAAATGCAAATAAGTCAGAAGCTCTTCTAATTTCAAGGAAAACAAATAGGCCTATACACCCCCAACTTTTAATGAATAACGAACCAATTAAAGAGGTTTCTTATCACAAACATTTAGGTATTCCAGTGATGGAACTTGACATGATCATATTAATAGCATTACTAGTAAAGCTTGGTTAAGGGTTAACTTAATGCGTAAGCTTAAATTTCTTTTAGATAGAATCTCATTAGAAATTATATACATATCTTTCATACGACCACTTTTGGAGTATGCGGATGTAGTGTGGGACAACTGCACATTATATGAAGTTAATGCACTTGAGAAGATACAACTGGAAGCAGCTCGTATAGTAACTGGAACTACCAAACTTGTATCCTTGGAAATGTTGTATAAGGAAACGGGATGGGAAACCCTTGAGGTCAGACGTTCTAAACATAAATTGTGTTTGTTTTACAAAATGAGTAATAATATTTCTCCAGAGTATCTATCTTCGTTAGTTCCACAACCTATTGAAAATACTACTCATTACGGTTTAAGGGACGCTTCTAATATACGGCCACCACTAGCGAGAACGCAGTTATACTATAAATCGTTTCTTCCTTCTACCATAAGATTATGGAATGATCTGTCCCCTGAAACGAGAGACGCGCTTACTCTTACGAGTTTTAAGTATCAAATGAATAAGAACATACAGAAACCACCTCGATATTTTACAGTTGGTTTTCGATTTGCTCAAATACAACACACACATCTTAGAACTTCTTGTAGTTCTTTGAACCATCACTTGTTTTCTAAAAATATAATAAACGACCAATACTGTCAACGTGGTTCAGTTGAAACCACCAAGCACTACCTTTTCGAATGCCAGAGATATAGTCAACTACGTCAGGAAATGTTAAACGAGATATCAAAATACTGTACGCCTAGTTTAGATTGTTTACTATTTGGAGACGATCATTTAAATCATAGTTGTAATTCTGATGTTTTTATGGCTGTGCAGAAGTTTATATTTGAAAGTAAACGTTTTAAGTCTTGAGAAACTCTCACTCTCTCTCTCTCTCTCTCTCTCTCTCTCTTCGTTATATGTACATGTATATTGGTTTGAACTCAAATTTTAAAGCATCACTCATAGTTATTTCTTTGTAAATGTCACCAGTTGATTGTAATTTTATGTTATATTGGGAAAAATTCGTATAAGCCTTTTGGCTTCTTTCTGAATCCCATTACTTATTCTCAATATTGTATGAATATATGTAGAATTCATTGAAATAAATATGTTTAAACAAACCCCAGTTTTACTATATAAAAGTGGGGTTTAAGGGGATCAAAATTATATAAGCGTGCATGCTTCCGTTCTGATCATGCTTCCGTTCTGATCATGCTTTCGTTCTTTAGTTGCTTATAATGTATGTTATGTAACGACAGTTCTGAATAAATATTTTTAAATCAAATCAAATTAATAAAGGATCCTCTTGAAACGAAGAACCAAAAAAAAAAAAAAAAAAAAAAAAAAAAACACAAAAGAATGAAATTCAGAGTCTCTGTTTTATTGGAACTCCTCATATGACAGCAATGTAGTTTGCAGAATTGCATTTGCTCCCCACTACCTCTATCCCCGCTTCCCTTTTAAACCAAACTCAATTTTACAAGATGATACAATGGGTTCACTGACCCCAAGGAAAATAAAACAAATGCACTATAATGTAAGACTCTCGCACGGCCGTAATCAAGTGACCCTACCTTCCAGCGGTTACATGACATACATGTACCGCATTAATAATAATTTCAAAATATTACCTAAAAATATGGGAAGTCGGAGGACAGTATTTGATTACTTGCGTTGATTCAATTTCCATTTGTTCACATAAATAAGTATTTAGGCAAAGTTCTGATTCGCATATAACTTGATCGGATATGGAAGGGTAAGAGTGCAAACAGGCACAGTTAGAATATCAAAGTCGAATATTTTTAAATAATTTTACTGATTAATCTTAGACTTGTTGGTGCCCTACTTTGTATTCCCCCTTTGTCATTTTACTTGTATACCTCAGTCAGTTAGAAAATTGTATTTTTCCCAAAATTATATCACTAATAAACCTTGAATGCAGACAAACGGAAGTGTGTTTATTTCCTCATTTGCATATTCCGTCCTATGCTGTGGAGCTGTCATTTAAGGGTATGTATCTGTCATAAAGATCTTGATATGCATTGAAGTGAACCTACCCGCGTAAACGTATATTTACAGTTATTGCAGTTTAAGAATAAATTAAAATCAAGTAAGTTAGGACCGTGTAAATATACATGAATACTTTTTTGTGGTATCAGAATGTCTTTATTCTGGCTACATCGAGGATGTCATTGGCCAGGGATGAAACTGTAGGGGCTTCTTCTAGATGCTGTACAAGCTATCTGAACATGTAGCATGCTATAGGCAACTTCAACAGACGACAAAGTAATGATATTTTACCAGAAAATAGAATTTGACATTTTAACTAGGTGGATCATGCACCTAAATAAACATATTAAGTATCTTGCAAAAACATCTAAGGTGGACCTTGCACCTGAATAAATTTCTTACCAGGATCGTGCACCTGAATAAGTGTCTTACCAGCGTGATGGCAGCCAGGTGGACCATGTACCTAAATAAATGTCTTACCAGCATGATAACAACCAGGTTGACCGTGCACCTGAATAAGTGTCTTACCAGCGTGATGACAACCAGGTGGATCAAGCACCTGAATAAATGTCTTACCAGCGTGATGGCAACCAGATTGACCATGCACCTGAATAAGTGACTTACAAGCGTGATGATAACCTGGTTACCATGCACCTGAATAAGTGTCTTACAGGCGTTATGACAACAAGGTGGACCATGCACAAGAATAAGCGACTTACAAGCGTGATGACAACCGGGTGAACCATGCACCTGAATAAGTGTCTTACCAGCGTGATGATATCGAGATGGACCAGGTAGCTGAATAAGTGTCTTACCAGCGTGATGACAACAAGGTTGACCATGCATCTGAATAAGTGTCTTACCAGCATGATGACAACCAGGTTGACCATGCACCTGAATAAGTGTCTTCCCAGTGTGATGACAACAAGGTGGACCATGCACCTGAATAAGTGTCTTACCAGCATGATAACAATCAGGTGGACCATACACCAGAATAAGTGTCGTACCAGCGTGATAACAACCAGGTGGACCATGCACTTGAATAAGTGTCTTACCAGCGTGATAACAACTAAGTGGACCATGCACTTGAATAAGTACCTTACAAGCGTGATGACAACCAAGTGGACCATGCACTTGAATAAGTGTCTTACCAGCGTAATGGCAACCAAGTGGACCATGCACTTGAATAAGAGTCTTACCTGCGTAATGACGACCAGATGGATCTTGCACCTGAATTAGTGTCCTACTAGCGTAAGGAAAACCAGGTGGACCATGCTACTGAATAAGTGTCTTACCCGCATGATGACGACCAGGTCCATGCACCTGAATAAGTATTTTACCAGCGTGATGACAACCAGGTTTGTCATCTAAGTGAATAAGTGTCTTACCAGCGTGATGACAACCAGGTGGACCATGCATCTGAATAAGTGTCTTACCAATGTGATGAAAACCAGGTGGACCATGCATCTGAATAAGTTTCTTGTCAGCGTGATGACTACCAGGTGGAGTATGCACATGAATAAGTGTCTTACAGTGTGATGATAACCAAGTGGACCATGCATCTGAATAAGTGTCTTACCAGCATGATGACAACCAGGTGGACCATGCACCTGACTAAGTGTCTTACCAGCGTGATGACAAAAAGGCGGACCATGCGTCTGAATAAGTGTCTAACCAGCAATATGATAATCCGGTAGACCATGCACCTGGATAAGTGTCCTACGAGCGCGATAACAACCAGGTGGACCATGCATCTGAATAAGTGTCTTACCAGCATGATGACAACCAGGTGGACCATGCATCTGGATAAGTGTCTTACCAGCGTGATGACAAGCAGGTGGACCATGCTACTGAATAAGAGTCTTACCAGCATGATGACAACAAGGTGGACCATGCATCTGAATAAGTGTCTTACCAACGTGATGACAACAAGATGGACCATGCACCTGAATAAGTGTCTTACCAGCGTGATAACAACCAGGTGGACCATGCACCTGAATAAGTGTCTTATCAGCGTGATAACAACAAGGTGGACCATGCATCTGAATAAGTGTCTTACCAGCGGGATGACAACAAGGTGGACCATGCACCTGAATAAGTGTCTTACCAGCGTAATAACTACAAGGTGGACCATGCACCAGAATAAGTGTCTTACCAGCGTGATGACGACAAGGTGGACTATGCACCTGTATAAGTGTCTTACCAGCGTGATAACAACCAGGTGGACCATACATCTGAATAAGTGTCTTACCAGCGTGATAACAACCAGGTGGACCATGCATCTGAATAAGTGTCTACCAGCGTGATCACAACCAGGTGGACCATGCATCTGAATAAGTGTCTTACCAGCGTGATGACAACAAGGTGGACCATGCACCTGAATAAGTGTCTTACCAGCGATATGACAACAAGGTGGACCATGCACCTGAATAAGTATCTTACCAGCGTGATGACAACCAGGTTGACCATGCACCTGACTAAGTGTCTTACCATCGTGATGACAACCAGGTGGACCATGCGCCTGAATAAGCGTCTTACCAGCGTGATGACAACCAGGTGGACCATAACCTGAATAAGTGTCATACCAGCGTTATTATAACCAGGTGGACCATGCACCTGACTAAGTGTCTTACCAGCATGATGACACCACGGTTGACCATGCACCTGACTAGGTGTCTTACAAGCGTGATGACAACAAGGTGGACCATGCATCTGAATAAGTGTCTTACCAGCGTGATGACAACCAGGTGGCCCATATACCTGAATAAGCTAAAACTATCGGATGACACAGGAGGCCAGAGCATCTAATATGATATCTTAAAAGCACGTGTATGGTGCAGAATTTACATGTGTACGCAAAACGTTGCAGTACTATAAAGCTGTTGGGGCTTAATTATTGATGTTCTTTCAGCATCAAGGAGCAGAATAGTGAACTGCCTATGTTGAGCCGGTTAAATTTAACTGTCAAAGTGTTTGATTGCCGAAACTATTGCTGCCCTGATGTTGCATATACATATAGTTGCATTGAGCGGCATCTGCAATGTGCACCGCATAATCTTCTAGTGAAAAACGTGACCCAAAAAGCCTTCATGATTCCACAAAATAGCTTGATTGTTATAGATAACTAGCTCACGCATATCACCATTAGTCTGGTCAGCACGTGGACGGAACCAAAATGGGTCAACATAATATCGAAAGGGTCTCGAGGGTTCCAGTCGGTGTAGTGTTTGTAACATCACAACACGTTGGATCCTGTATCTCGCAATTAGATCATTAACCAAGGAGTAATAGTCCTATGTAAAACCCTCTACTTTAAGCTTTGTATTGCACAAATCATTCGAACCTAATTGTAAAACCACAATATGAGGCTCAGATTCTTGTATTATTGAGGCGATTGATCACAATCGACCCCTAGTATACAAACGCCGATATTTCCTTAGGGTAGTTGTCTGCGTGATTATCACTGACCAATGTAATCAAACCGCGCGTATCATGAAATCAGATAACGGTTATTTACAGCCGCGCTATTCTTGTCGCTGTGACGTCAGAGTCCTATTGAAAGTGGGTTATCTGTAAAACTTAGACTGGGACATTTAGGATGTTGGCAAACAGTGCATTCCCAGATCATACGCCGATGAACACGGCATCTGATCAGGGTCTGCACTGTTTGCTTTAATTACAGGAAGTTAATGGTTAAATGAAACAGTCTGCAGTCCCCGTCAGGACCATTTTTCCAGTCTACACTCAGAGACAATCTACCTAACAGTGCTGTCAGCGCTTTGATTTCTAATTGTTTTTGGAGAGAAAGTAGCCAAGGACACACCGCGTCGCCTCGGACTGTTGGATTGGAATTTTCTCGTACCTTTACCTATATGACATAGGTTTTTTGCCCATGTGAAAAACTTATCTTATGACCATGAAGTAAACCCGCTGATCCTAGGAACAATACATTTAAAGGTTGGAGAAAAAGAATCAATCATGAGCCAGTCCATGCAGGATAGGGAAATCTCACCCTCGGGGTACGAATTTCAACCAGAGACTCGGCAAACCTCGTCCCTGGTTGAAATTCCTACACCTCAGGTGAGATTTCACTATCCTGCATGGACACTCATGATGGATTCTTATATTCTACGGGTCAAGGCACAAGGCGAAATTTTTTTCTTAAAAAAGATTTATCTGAATGTAAGATTTTTAAGTGGCCAACGATTAACACCAGTATGATCGATATACAGTGGTACGTTGGGCTTTTCTATGAGACGTGAAAACCAAAATCGCCTACACTAGGTTCCATTGAATTTTCAGGGGTACGTCACATCCCTACATTGGTATATTTAATAGGGATAGGTCTATAATTCAAGACTTAACAAGCGTCATCATCTTTTATGAACTAGTGTGGTGTTCGTTGTATTGAGGTTTTAGGGTCCAGTCAACCCATTAAGGTCTTGTCGAGCGCGGTCTGTTAACCTAACCACACTTTCCTGGGCAGGTGCAATGTTCTAAGCGGTTACCAGTACTTGTGCACATTCTGAAAACTTAAACTGCCCTTTTTGAATCAGCAAAAGGGAGAGAATGACCGTAGAAAAAATTTCATTGTCAACCTCCACGAAAGAATATTGCCGACCCAGCGGGGATCGAATCCGTGACCTCTTGATCATCAGTTGACGTGCATTCGACTGAGCTACCGAGGCCGGCCTGGGCCAGAGGTTATAAAACTGTTCATGCTCAAATCAGCTGAGCATGAAAATTTCTAGTTGGCATTTTCATATTTATTAGCAGAGAAATTTTCATGCTCAGCTATGTTTTTCAAGAAAGAAATTGCAATTATTAGTAATTTTAGACTTATTTGCAGGACAAAATTCATGCTCAGCTAAGTTGAGCATGAAAAATGTTTCATAACCTCGGGGCCTGGAGTGGTGTTACTTCTCCTTCCAGGAATAGAGAGTATGATAAGATAAGATCGAATCAAACAGCCCCGAGGGTTTAAATCTTTTTTCATGCCCAACTCAACTGTGCATGATTCTCAGCCATGCCTTTAGCAAGAAAGAATTTGCAGTAAGTAGTAAGTTAATATTTATTAGCAGGACACATTTTATGCTCAGCTGAGCCTGAGCATGAAAAAGTTTTATAACCTCGGGGCCTGTTCTCACAGGGGATAAGACAGTTCAGATGACCGACCTGGGCGATTACTCTCTTAAACTTTACCACTCTCTGGGCTACATTAGCAGACCAAAAACTGAAAATAGTTTTCTTTATGTTGTCTCCATAAAATAGGTTTTGACATTTTATGCAAATTATCTCTTAAGGCGACAAATAGCCTTATCCATTTTCTGGGAGAAATAATAGAAATATTTTAAAATGTCTGCTTACCAAGCGTTAAGAATGATCACTCGTTCTGTTTCCGAGAAAATGTTGTTGTTTTTTTTTTTTTCTGTTTTTTTTTTTTTTTTTTTTTTTTTTTTTTTTCATTTTCTTTTTATCTTTCTCTTGGAGGATAAGAACGTTCGGATGATCAGCCCTGACAATTTCCCAGATTGAAAAGGAATGGCTATACTTTCAAGAGTGTTAATTCTATCACAATCATTTTTGTCCTCTTTTGAAAAAGGGGTCTACTCAATAAGGTAAGAAACTGCTCTCAGCGGGAAGTAACTATTTCCGTTTTAGAATAGACCCCTTTCCAGAAGTGGTTTTGTGTGCGGAAAGCAAACACAGTGAGTCGCAAAAGTTGTCTTTCTTGAAAGAAATGGCGAAAATTCTACCAAGTGTATCCTGTCCCCTTATAACCTTTCTCTTCCACTTTTGTCTTTCTCAAAGAGGATAAGAACGCTCGGATGACCAGTCATGGCGATTTCCAAAATGTATAACTTTTCCGTATACATGATATAGGAGTACTGTATTTTCGGACACCTCCTTACAAAATTTGAAATTTGAACGAGTATACTCTACTACCCGATGTTGAGTCTAAAATTGCTGGACGGGTGGCGAACAGTGTAAACCTTGATGAGCGCGTTCTGCGGCGTCTCATCTGAGTCTACACTGTTTGCTTCGGTCTGTCTGTCCGAATACATAGGTAAATACGGTAAGTCTTGTTTCATGTTATCACTTTAGGTCTCAAAACACTTATCTTCCATTACGAAACAATTTTTCAGGTAAAAAACTCTGATATTTTCAAATTTCTGCTCAAAACATAGATTGTGGGTACTCGTTAGAACCGCCTCGCCGCTCAAAACATAGATTGTGGGTACTCGTTAGAACCGCCTCGGCGAGGCGGTTCTAACGAGTACCCACAATCTATGTTTTGAGCAGAAATAAGAAAAATAATGTATACCCCTGTAAACCCCAGTTTTACCATATAAAAGTGGGGTTTAAGGGGGTCAAAATTATATAGGTATGTTTTCGTGATGATTGTATTTCGATACCTTGAGCAGAGTTTTATCTGATGTCCTTCTAGACCCGGTCCTTGGATATCGTTCCTTTGCATAGCATCATTACCATGTTATCACGTTATGCTCGTTCCGAGATGACCGAAATTCCATCCATGGGACGAGAAAACATATATCTTTATGTGTAAGCTTTGTTTTTTTTTTTTTTCTTTCAATTTTCCCTGTCATTATCAAGGTTACGACTCCATTGTATAAACACAATTCATTTTAACCCGCTGAATATAGATCGCTGCAGACGATCATCGATGTTTTAAAATACTTTTCTTATTTTGAATATTCAATAAGGCTTGACATTTCATTCAGACTGAAATATCATGTCTCATTTAATTTACAGGGTTAACCTTTAAATATAAATAGTAGATAATGACATTTAAACAGCTTTGCATAAAATAAGGCTTGACATTCAGATGGTCTCTTTTCACTAAAATGAGGCTTGACATTTCAAAAGATTATTTCAATGAAATGTTCAGTCTTTAGTGAAAAATATTTCAACACCAAGCATGCTATGGGTAAATTCAGCAGACAACAAAGTGATAATATTTTTCTAAGAAAAGAGGATTTCATATTGATATGTCAAATTCTATTTTCTGAGAAAGATAAGATGTTTTTCCTCAAAATGTCGTCTGCTGAATTTTTTACCCACAATGCTAAGCGTTAAAGACTGCTTAGATTAACGACGTGTATACATTTTTGTATGTATAATAGAAGAAAAAATAGACCTGATTGTGTATACATAGAAATTCAATTAGAATAAATCGATAACTGGTTAAAACTCGGTGACATGATAGTTATAGGTTTTAATAATGTTTTTAAGTGCATAGTCGACATGGCTTAATAATATATGATGGTAAGCTTGTATATCTTTTTTTTTATTTAACTGTTCTTTATCTATTAGTTCTTTTTTCTTGCTTTCCGTTTATCAAAGCTCTCTGAAAAGGGAGACGATTTGGCCGAACAGTTTTAAATATTTTTGGTCACATTTTCATATTTCTCAGATGTTCCATTCGACGCTAATTCAGCATTCGGAGCTTATGCTGACAGCAAAGACTCTGATCAGCATACACATCCGCATAACACACACACGCACGCACGCACGCGCGAACGCACACACACACACACACACAAATACATTCTTACAAAGGAGACAACTTTTTGTAACTTCCCATTTGCTTTCCTGTACACCAAGCCACGTCTGGAAAAGGGGTCTACTCTAAAAGAAAAGAATTTGCTCCCCAGGGGTATACTCTAAAAGGAAAGAATTTGCTCGCCCTTTCTGGAAAGGGATTTACCGTCTATAAGGAAATTTGGGGAGCCTGTTGTTTATTTTACGACACCCAGCTAGCATTCTTTATAAATCTACAGCGGGCTGTTATCGGCCCGTCAGCTACCTTGACAAGCCGATAACGGCCCACTATAGACTTATGTAGAATGTTTACTGGGCAACATGCTTGGGAGAAAATTCTTTGCTTTCAGAGGAGATCACTTTTCAGAAGGGGTGAGCAAATTCTTTCCTTTTATAGTACTCTTTTCAGAAGGGGCGAAAAAAATCTTTCATTACGAAAACACGCCTATTCAAATATATTGAAAATTTTACGACCAAAGAAAGGAAAATTTTCAGATAAAAAAAATCGGATATTTTTCATATTCCTGCTCAAAACATAGATTGTGGGCACTCGTTAGAACCGTCTCGGCGAGGCGGTTCTAACGAGTACCATAATATATGCTTTAAGCAAAATAAGTAAAATTATGTATACCACTGTAAACCCCAGTTTTACTATATAAAAGTAGGGATTAAGGGGGTCAAAGTTTATATAGGCGTGTTATCGTGATGCCTTTTAGAGTAGACACCTTTTTAGACGGGAGACAAGATATTTGTGACAGAGTTGCCTCCCTTGAACAGGTATCAGTTACACTAAAGTCAACGTGTAGACACAATGAATGGCATGAACCCTGATAAAATTAATCGCTAGTTACGATTTCACGTAAAAACCGATATTGACAGACGTCTGTAAAAGCGACACTGTTTGCATTAAATAAAGGAGTTTCTATAAAAATGACTTTAAACTAATAATAACATCACGAAAATACGCCTATATAGTTTTGACCCCCTTAAACCCACTTTTATATAGTAAAACTGAGGTTTACAGGGTTTAGTTTCATATTTCTACTGTTAGTTACAGGGTTTAATTTTCGTATTTCTGCTAAACTACCCGTTAGAACCGCCTCGCCGAAGCGGTTTAACAAGTACCCACAATCTATGTTTTGAGCAGGAGTATTAAAACTACTAGATTTTTTTATCTGAAAGTTTTCAGTTTTTGGTGGTAAAGTTCTCAATATATTTGAAATGAGAGGCCCATTCAACTAGAATTAGGCCCGCCAAAAAGAGTTGAAGTAGAAGAGTCTACACGGCAGTAATGATTTTACCTCTGATACATTAATGCCTTACTCGAATGTCAATTATAAGTTAAGAAGCCATTCCGATAAAGGTTATACACAAATATTCCGATATGCCTTTTCAAAATTTACATTAATTTCATCAGACTTTTTTATAAGTCTACTATTTTGGCTGGTTTCCCTTTTTGACCAAGTTCACTTTTTTGTTAATCGTTTTATTGAAATTTAAATTCAGTGATTGAAACGCAAAAATCTGACAATAACAGTAGCATATGCTTGTAAGCATTACGAAAACAAGCCTATTCAAATATACTGAAAATTTTACCACCAAAAAATGAAAATTTTCAGATAAAAAGTCTGATATTTTTCATCTTTCTGCTGAAAAATGGATTGTGGGTACTCATTAGAACCGCCTCGGCGAGGTGGTTCTAACGAGTACCCACGATCTATTTTTAGATTCGCCTCGGCGAGGCGGTTCTAACGAGAACCCACAATCTTTTTTTGAGCAGAAATAAGAAAAATAATGTATACCCCTGTAAACCCCAGTTTAACTCTATAAAAGTAGGGTTTAAGCGGGGTCAACATAATATAGGCATATTTTCGTGATGTCTTTAGAAAACTACCTGCATTTAGATCAGGTTTCATAAACATCTTACATCTTACCGTCTTTGAAAATATGCGATCCGCGATAAAACCAATCAGCTTTAATATACGTAGATAGATGTGTAAACTATTTAAATAAACACAGAATTATAGGATATTAAATTGTGAAATTTACACAGTATGGCTTTGGTATAAGAATATAGAACTATGGAATTACCAACAAACGAAAATAGACGGAAGAGAAAACATAGTGGCGAAGGTGATTCAGCAAAGACTTCAGAATCGACTAGAAAGGCAACGACTGGAGCAAAAAGTAGATGGCAAGAAGGGGTAGGTGACACTCTGTTGAACTGTATACAACACTTGTATTCAAGAGACTCGCACAGGCTACAAGGATAGCAAACCACTTCTACAGTGGTCTCCCTTTGAAAAGGTGGGCCAAAATATTTGATTCGACGTTGTGTCAATGTTTTGTGTCCGCTGGGTTACCCATCACGAAAACATGCCACTTTTATTTAGAAAAAAAAAAAAACTGGGGTATACAGGGGTATACATTATTTTTCATTTTGCTGCTCAAAAACATAGACTGTGGACCTCGTCGTGGCAGTTCTAACGAGTACCCACAATCTATGTTTTGAGCATAACTATGAAAAATATCAGAATTTTTTATCTGAAAATTTTCATTTTTTGGTGGTAAAATTTGAATAGCCATGTTTTCGTAATGTATAGTCTGAGACAGGGCCGTTATGTTCACACATCATAAGTATTGTAGCTATTTTAAAAGAAAATCTTTTTCTGTATTTGTTTCTGTATTATTATACTAATAAGCTATTTGTAAGCAATCTAAAAACGCAATTGTTCACTTGTGACATCATCAGCGTTAGGCTTACGTGAAATCATTAAAACATAGTGGCGTCGTAAAACGTTGAAATACAATTCAAAAATAGATTGATGATTTTCTGACTGCCGCCAGGCAAGTTTTAAACAAATAGAAGTAAATTCAAACTATTTTTTTTTCGTTTATAACATTACGAAAACACGCCTATTCAAATATATTGAAAATTTTACAACCAAAAAGGGAAAATTTTCAGTTAAAAAGTTCTGATATTTTTCATAAGAAAAATAATGTATACCCCCAGTAAACCCCAGTTTTACTATATAAAAATGGGATTCAAGGGGGTCAAAATTATATAGGTATGTTTTCGTGATGAATGGCAAATTTGTTATTGACAAGCACACACCTTTTGCACAAGATCTGAAATGCATGTCCACACAACGGTGAAATAGGCTATATGGGAGAATGCTTTGACCAGAAAGTATTTGCTTCCCTTCTCAAAGGGACTATTACCACTACCATTACTTCTACTATTACTGCTGCTGATGCCTCTACTACTTCTACGGCTACTAGTTCTACTACCATTGCTACTACCACCACCACTACCACTGCCATTACTTTTGCTACTGCTACTACTACTCCTACAACTACTACTACTACTTCTACTACTACTACTACTATGAGGCGAGATATGTGAAAAGTAAGTTCGAGACAGATCAACCTCAGCATCCTTGCAAACCGATCAGGACACCCGTTGTCCGTTTTCAGAGTTATTGGATATGGTAATGTAACGCAAAGAGAAAAACCTGATAAGACAAAGCGGTTTCACAAGTTGAACTGCATGTTTACCGGGCTATAAAGAGGGGCAGTGCCAGTTCCAAATAGGAAAGATCCCCCACTCTCTCGCTCCCTCCCTCCACCCCCGTCACACATCCGCCCATCCGCGAAATAACCGAACCTTTGCTGTTCGTCTAGGGCATATAGAAAGCATTCTACTTAAATCTCTATTGGATCATTATCGCCCGACAGGATTCGGGCCGATAACGGTCTAATACAGATTTAAGTAGAATGCTAGCTGGGATACAGTACATTGCTCTGCCTTCGACATATTTCAAAAAATTGTGTTTTTTTTTTGCATGGTGCCTTTGATGAGAAGTAAATTTGCAAACTTTGGGCAGGATCAATTTAAAATCGTTTATCGTAACAACCTATGCATCAAATGTTTAATTCTATTCATTTTTATTTTATTTAATTTTTTATTTTTATTTATCTGTTTATTTATTTATTTATTCATATTTTTTTTTTTTTTTTTTGAAAAAAAAAAAATCCCTTTTTAAAAATGCCTGCACTTTTTTATGCAAATTTCGATAGGGTAGGCAGATTAAGATTGATGGCAGATTCTCAAAAATTTTCACAGTATTGTCGTGAAACATCATCTATAGATAAATCAGCAAACAAAAATAAAAACCACTTTCTTAGAAAAATCACTTTACCAGTGATAGAAATTACATCTATTAGGTCAGACCAATGTTTAGGCCGTAAATGTAATTTTAGGTTTAAAATGTGAGAACAAAAACAGAAACAGAAAAAAAAAAAAATCAAATGATTTCTGATAGATTTGATCAATCAGATCGAAAGGAAGGGAGAGAATGACCGTAGAAAATATTTCATGATCAATCTCATCGAAAGAATGTTGCCGACCTCGGCGGGGGTTGAACCCGCGACCTCCTTGTCTCCAGTCGGACGGCGCATCCAACTGAGCCACCGAGGCCGGCTTCTTCCAAGTGAAGTCGAAAGCACAGTAGTGTTCATACGTCATCATAATAAGAAATAAACAAAAAAAAGTATTATCCGATTACCATTTTGTCATATTGATAGTCAAGCGAAAGGTTAAAGACACACAATCTTTGAAGTAAGACAACAACATCACGAAAACACGCCTATATAATTTCAACCCCCTTAAACCCCACTTTTATATAGTAAAACTGGGGTTTACAGGGGTATACATTATTTTTCTTATTTCTGCTCAAAAACATAGATTGTGGGTACTCGTTAGAACCGCCTCACCGAGGCGGTTCTAACGAGTACCCACAATCTATGTTTTGAGCAGAAATATGAAAAATATCAGAATTTTTATCTGAAAATGTTTATTTTTTTGGTGGTAAAATTTTCAATATATTTGAATAGGCGTGTTTTCGTAATGGAGTGCATAGGCGTAGGTTCATTACATTTATTACATATGTGAGTAGCGTGCGTATGAAAAATATTTGCAATAAAGAGACTTCAACAAACATAACATATTTTGCGTTTTTACTATATGCATGTATTACTTCCAAAATAAGGCTACTCTTAAATGAAAGAATTAACTCCCTCTTCCTGAGCTCTTGGAACATTGTTTTTTCCTTCAAGAATAGCCCTATTCTTTCCATTAAGAGTAGCTCTTATGGGAGCAACGTGTTTTATTAAGAGTAGTCCTAATTCTGGCAACAATACTAGGGAGAACTTTTTCCAGATTTTTCCCGGATGTGCGAACAAAATAATTCCGTTCTGACAAGATCTACGCCATTTTATTGTATTTGAAAAACAGCTCAAAATCCGTACAAACTTAATACCCGTCTGTTAGAGAAAGCAGAGATACAAACTTAGCTAAAACCCTAAACCAAACGTTCATACAGCAGTGACAATGTACCCGAAGCAAGCAATATGAAATCCAGTCTCATTTGGACTTTGTGTACAACTTTTCAAAGATCTGTAGACTTACTATCGACCATTCAAATCCGACTCTTCTGCTGCATTTTTTTTTATGAATTCGTTTCATTGTTTTATGTTTTGTGTTACCTTACATATTTGGACAAAAATACCTGAGCAAAACGTGCAGACCAAGATCAAACTGTTCCTATACACTGTTGTCATTCCATCACATTACTTTAGACACACCACTTTGTTCTCAAACTTTAAGATAAATATGGTAAAGAGGAATGGTATCTGATTAGTGTGAATACGGTGCTCACTTCAAATTCCTAACTTCTACTTTCTGTGCCTTCATTTCCACTTTTTGTTATACTAGGGCTTCCCGATGTTACCGTAATAACGCTAATTATTGCATAAAAAGCAGTGTCGCACGTTATTAACAGCCGTGCATTAACCGGCGAAAAGCCGTGTATTAACAAGGCAATTCACGCGCTGTTAATGCAACTTTCAATATGCTCTTACCGGGGCCACAGAGTTGCTGCCGTTACGAGATGTGTATTGCCCGGCCCTAGAACGAGCATAGTCCGTGGACATTGCGTTCGCGAGACATCGGTGAAATGGCGTAACAAAATAGTGCAAGAAATAACGCGAAATGTAGCAAATACGTTCAGTTTTTATGCAATAATAGCGATCGAACATGTTTTTTCAATGCATTAACATTCGCCAGGCCCCTAGGGAGGTGTTGAAAACCGCGGCCTCTGGCCTCGGTTTTCAACACCTCCCTCGGGACCTGGCGAATGTTAATGCATGAAAAACCATGTTTGATCATTATAGTATTGTGACGCCTTACCTCCTTGTCCTAACTTTTCAAAAACACCATTTGACCGCCTGTGGGTATGTCTAAAATTGCTGGCTTCGTCTGATCAAGGTCTACGCTGTTCGCTCAGGCCTATCTGTGCCAATACTGAAGGTAAATACAGTAATTATATTCATATAGGTGGTTTACTATGTTTAACAGGACGGGAATAAACGTGGTTATATGTTGCCAGTAGCAAGACAAGACTAGTGGACCGTGAAGCTGGCTTTGGAAGAAGAAATTCGAATTTATTTAGTTAACAGGACAATAATAAACATGGTCACAGTAAAAAGACAACTTGTCCAGGGGACCGTGAAGCTGGCATTGGAAGATTTTATTTTTTTTTTAATTTTGGTTTACTATGCCTTTCTTTTTACATTTTACAGGATAAAAATAAACATGGTCAAAGTAGCAAACCAACTAGCCACTGGACCGTGAAACTGGAATCGGTAGAAAAATAATTTATAATTTTGATCTACTACACCTTTGTTGTTTATAGTTCACAGGATAGGAATAAACATGGTCACAGTAGCAAGACAAGTGTTCCAATAAACCGTGACTCTGACAGTAAAAAAAGTCTAATTTTTGTGTTTACTATGCATTTGTTTTTACATTTAACAGAACAGGAATAAACATGGTGACAGTAGCAAGACAACTGGTTGAGTGGGCCATGAAGCTGGCAGTGAAAGAAGAATTTCTTATTTTGGTTTAATATGCTTTGTATTTACATTTAACAGGACAGGAATAAAAATGGTCACAGTAAACAAGAAATAAGAGAACTCAGGAACTGATATAATCAGACCCACATCAAGCCCCCAGACACCAAAGGGAAAGCCAGACAAATACAATAAAGCAGCCACAAAATGAACAGGTGGCAAGCAGATTTGGCAACTCTTTCCCTCGTATAATCAACTTACATAACTGATAAAAAAAAACATTAGAAAGTGAAACACCACATAACAATTAACAAAAAGTACCACAATAAAAGTATGGCCTTGGAATCAATAACGAATTATGGGTTAGGGGCTTGGGGGTGGGTGCTTAAACTAGCTTTACGAGATCCCTACACTCGGCCTCATCTTCCAAAGTGGTTAAAAAACATATATTTGTTCGGTCCGAGTGGATGTATTCTAACTCATCCATGAATCATTGCGGGCAACAGATAAATCACAGATAAAGCCTATAATGCAGCAAAGATAAGAACTCAACAGAAACAAGTGTTTGAGACATTTGGAGATCCCTTGGTTGTCAAACAACACCACTGAAATACTGGAGCAAAAGAAAACCATCAGTTGAACCTCGGTGAGCCGAGAAATAGACATAAAAAGTTCCGGCCCAGACCGGAACTACAACTGGTCGAGTAGAGACTGGCAGTGAAAAAAGGGAAGAATTTCTTACTTTGGTTTACAATCCTTTGTTTTACATTTAACTATGCTTTGTTTTTACATTTAACAGAACAGGAATATATATGGTCACAATAGCAAGACAAATGGGCCGGTGGACCGCGAAGCCTGGCATTGGAAGAAAAAAATATAATTCTTGTTTATTATGCCTTTGTTTTTTTTTTTAGTTGACAGGACATAAATAAGTATGGTGATAGAAGACAGCTGGGCCAGTGGGCCATGATGTTGCAGCGATAGGAGAAGAATGTCTCATTTTGTTTTACTATGCCTTTGGTATTTATAGCTGACAAGATATGAATTAAATATATGCTCATAGTAGCAAGACAGCTGGGCTTGTTGACCATGAAGTGACAATGGTAAAAGAAGAAGACTGTCTAATCTGGGTTTAATGTGCCTTTAGGTTGTATAGCTGGCAGGGTAGGAGTAAGCATTGTCGTTGTAGCAAGACTGCCGGGCCTGTGGACCATGAAGTGCCAATCGTTGTTTTGATTTACTATGTATTTTGACATTTAACACGACAGGAAACAGTCACAGTAGCAAGACAACTGAGCCAGTGGACCGTGAAGAAGGCAGTTGAAATAGAAAAAAAAAATGGAAACGTTTTATTTTGGTTTACTATGTCTTTGGCTTTGTACTTAACAGGATTGGTTCAAACAAGGTCATAAAAGCAAGACGGCTGGGCCAGTGGGCCGTAAATCAGTCGTTTGAAGAAGCATTTTAGAGTTTGGTTGACTATGTTTTTTTGCTTTTACACTTAACATGACAAAAATAAACAAAGTCGCAGTAGCAGGATGCCAGCAGTAGACCACGAAGTGGCAGTAAAAAAAAGAAGTATTTCTAAAAACAAAACTGGTCCAGTGAACCCTGAGGCTGTCAGCAATAAACAAATCTTCTCTCAGTTTTTTTATTTTATTATATTTTTTTTTTTTTTTTTTTTTTTTTTTTTTTTTTTTTGCGTTTAGTTTTACTTTTAATAAACGGGAATAACATAGAAACAGCTGCACACCAATTTGACCAGTGGACCATGTAGCTGGCACTTTAAGAAGAAGAATTTCTTATTTTTTGTTTACTGTGTCTTTGTTTTTATTGGCATTGGGATTTATATTTTTTGTACTAAGCCTTTGATTTTACTCTAAACAGGACAGGAATAATCATGCTCTCAGTAGCGTCAAGACAACTGGACCAGTGTTGCGTAAAACTGTCATTGGACTCTCTAATTTCTGTGTACTATGCTTTTGTTTTTAATCTTAACAGGACTGAAATAAACAGGGTCACAGCAGTAAGACAACTGTGTCAGTGGTGGGAAAACTGGCACTGGACGTTCTACTTTTGGTCTACTTAGCATTAGTTTTTACTCTTAACAGAACAGAAATAAACATGGTCACTGTAGCAAGGCAACTGGACTTGTGATGCGTAAAATTGGCATTGGGATCTATAAGTTTAGTGCACGATGCCTTTGTTTTTACCTTTAACAGGGCAGAAATAAACATGGTCGCAATAGCAATACAACTTGGCCAGTGGGCCATGAAAATGGCACTGGAATTTTTAATTATGATGCACCATGCCTTTGGTTTTGCATTTAAGGATACAGTATGTGTTAAAATATTATTTGTAAGCATTTTTGCATTTCTACAGAATTGTGCATCTCATTAAAATATGAAATACATAAAAAAAAACTTCATGTTCTTCATCTATGATTACCACAGAATTACCATAACATTTTATGGCCTTCATGCTACTAGAATGAACAGCTTTTATGGGTTTCGACCAAGGTGCCATTGTATCAAAACAAAGCGGTTCTCAGCTTTTGGCTTTTATTAGAAGTTGTATTTTTGCTAAATAATTTTAGAAAAGAAGCTTTTCTGATTTGCTGATTTAAATAGTCTCGGAAATAGGGGGACGTTCCTTGTAGGCTGGCGTAAGGTTATAATTCCAGTCTGTAGTTATGAGAAAACCAGGATTGACTAGTCTTAAACAAATGTTAGTTATTTCTGCAAAACAAGGATCTGAGAAAACGTAAAAGGATTCAGTTCTTTTATTTCTGGACAAAGCTATGTGAAATTTGGCTTATCTAACGTTTGATATATTGTCTCAAGTAGCGAATCATAATTTCATTGTAACTGCCTTCATTCAGAATTTGTGGGTCTTTTCTGAGGTGAAGGGTTGAAACTTTTATGAATAATTAATTTGGGCTATAACATTTCTACTTAACATTTTTTTTTTTTCAAAATTTTATAATACGATTTTATTTACTAACACATCTTCAATCTGTCCCAAAATTTGAGGCTCTGTCGGGGTTTTTGCTTTGATATTGAATCAGCAATAATGGTGACAGGGCTAAAATAGCATTTTTTGTTTACACCGTTTACTTACTAAATTCACTTAAAAACCAATTAAGTAAATATAAAGTATAGAATCTCAGCTTTAAAAGGATACATAAAATGATTATGCTACTGCATGGAAAAATGCTGAAAAAAGGTATAAACATGGTTGTGGTCATTTGAGTGCATTGTATCCTTAACAGGTCAGGAATAAACATGGTCACAGAAGCAAGACTTGGCCAGTGGGCCATAAAACTGGCATTAAAATTTCTACTTTTATAGGCCTTTGTTTTACTCAGGGTATAAACAAACATGTTTGTGGTCATTTGAGTGCAATGTATCCTTAACAGGGCAGGAATAAACATCTTCACAGAAGCAAGACAAATTGGCCAGTGGGCAGTGAAAGTGGCACTGGACTCTCTAATATTAGTGTACTATGGCTTTGCTTTTAATCTTAACAGGACAGGAATAAACATGGTCACAGTAGCAAGACAACTGGGCCAGTAGACCGTGAAGCTGGCAGTAGAAGAAGAAGGACAAGATCAACAGCAGATCAGCCAGACTCTGCCGGGGCATCAACAAGCGAGCTCAACAAAAGTGAAGTAAAAGGTAAAATTTCTGCATCAATATGAAACACAAAGAGAGAAAAGAATCCTTGTTTCGGAAAAATGTCATACAATAAAGGAACAGTCACGTAGATTATTTGCTGAAGTTGTCCTTAACCCTTGTCCTGCTGAACCCGGATTTACAGTGATTTTGCAAACTGTGTAGATCCACATCAGTTGGTAAAGAAGCCAACTGATCTGGATCTGCACTGTTTGTGACTCTATAGCACCAATCCAAATAAAATAATCTGACTGGCTGAAAATTAAAAGTGGGCATGGCATCTTAATCTATTCAGCAGGAAAAGGGTCAATTTTATGAATTCATTTTCAAAATACTGACCATAAAGGAACAAACGAACTACAACTTTACAAAATGTGCCTTCATATATGTGCGTCCATGGAAGACTCAAATCAGCCCGCGCATCCGCGCAGTCTAATAAGATTCCTCATTGTCCGCATGAAAAACAAAACAACGTATTCTTGACTACCCAAATCCGCAGGCTGAACAGTAACTTCGCTAGACGCACATGTCTGGAGGTACGTATTCTGAAGGTGCAGCTCAAAACATCAGGGCCCAGTTGTTCAAAGCTAACAATGTCGTTAGTTAACGTATCGTTGAAACTTTGATCATTAAATATGGCATATACGCTAATATTTTTGCTGAAAAATGTGAGTAGCTTTTGCATTTGCAAAAGCTACTCACATTTTTCAGCAAAATACCCTTGAATTACATGTAGATATTGTACTTACTAGAGCAATTAACGTTTTTACCACTAACGAGCTCGTTAAGCTAACGATGCTTTGAACAGCTGGGCCCAGCAAGGTAAAATATAATTCGGATATAAAACTGGTATGCTGGATTCCAACAGATGAGCTGAATAGGTTCTTGTGACTTCTCTATTTCATAAAGATTCCGTTTTTTTTTTTTTTTTTTTTTTTTTTTTTTTTTTTTTTTTTTTTTTTGTCGCTGTGCAAAACATTAACTGAAAGAATCACCATTTAATAAGAAAGCCTCCATTTTGTTTTTCGATATCTCTCAGAAAGTCTGCTTTTACATACGGACCTTCTCAGAAAATAAAATCGCAAAGTTTTGTCATGGTTAATGTAAAATGTTTTGTTGTAGTAACATATAAATTCTACCAAGAGCTCATCACATGTCATAAGCTCATTGACTCTACACAAACATATACACCAACGGTTTAATTCTTTTCAGTTCTTTAATATCTATGAATATATGTAATTTCTTCAAAGTAAAGCAGGGCTGCAAAGTACACACAAACAAAAAACCTATTCGTTGAATTTTAGACACGGTTTTTTTTTGTTTTTTTTTTTTCATATAAAAATGTATTTTCATATAAAAATTCGACTTGTTTTAAAGGCCTTGAAACGTTTATAACGTTGTCCTGAAAACAAAATGTAAGATAAAAGTCCAGGGAAACCTCACTTAAGCATCAGCAAGGAAAAAAATATATTCTTATAATTTGCTTCCCAAAAAGTCAGTAAAATGTATAGAAAATGCGTAGGTAAGACCACATTTTGAGATAAAGTTTATTTTAGGATAAATATTTGCGAACAAAGTATAATCTTATGGCAAGATACTGCCAGTTACAGCTTTAAATTTTCATTCAGAATGAAACACCACGTCAAATGTACATGTACATGTACAAATTATATCGAAAGACTGCCATGCTTTAACCCTTTTAACCTGCATTTTCCATCAAAAGGGTAAGAATTGTAAATCCATTGCCATCAAAAGGGTGAATATTGCATCCATTTGCATCAAAAGGGTGACAATTGTAAACCAAGAACAGAATGACAAACAGTGTAGATCCAGATGAGACGGCTCGTCACGAGCCGTCTCATCTGGATCTACATTGTTGCAAAATATTTGTCTTGGTGTACAGGACTGAAAGAGTTAAATGCACAGGAGACAGCTATTAATGAATATTATGAGGAATTAATAACCATTCAAGGGAGACAACTGTGAAAATGAATTTGCCTTCTGAAAAAGGAGTCTACTCTAAACCCCCTGGGAGCAGATTATATCCTTTTATATTTGTCGCTTCTTTCAGAAGGGATTTTCAGAAGAAAAAAAAGAAAAAAAAAAAAAAAAAAAGAAAAAAAGAAAAAATCTACTATGTGCATCAATATCCTTTAATGCGAGTCGCAATGTTATAAAAAAGTACCTTCGGACATGTGCGACTGCGTATTCACACAGTCTAATCAGAATCTTCATTTGACGTACTTTGGATAGCCAAGGTTTCTTCATGCGGACAACGAGGACACTAATCAGCCTGCGCGGATGCGCAGACTGATTAGTGGCTTTGTTGGGCGCACATGTCAGAAGGTACGGTTTTATAACGGTTCCTGTAAAAGTCAAACCGTACAGTCGAAATTCAATGGTTCGAGCATCTTTGGAACCATGGAAATCTGTTCTATACATGGGTAGTTGGAGTCACTGAAGGTTAAATAACAGCGTCAGGTCAGGAGGCAAATGATAATAATCTGGGAATTCTTTTCGATCTTCTAAAATAATGGTATATTAAGTGTAGTCACAACATATATTTTCATTTTCGGCATGCCACACTTAAATAGAAGCGCAGACCAATGTTTTTTTGTTTTTTTTTTATTTTATTTATTTATTTTTTTATTTATTTATTTTTTTATTTTTTATTTTTATTTTTTTTTTTTTTTTTTGTGAAAGCTTATAGTCTAATACTTGATGAAGTTTTACTGTTCATCGTTTACTGTTACAGAATACAAAGAGACATTTGACTTCTTTGACAAAGATGGAAACGGTACTGTATCGAAAGAAGAACTGTGTTTAGCATTGAGAGCGACAGGACTTAATCCTACTGAGGGAGAACTTCAAGATATAATAAACAGAGTAGATTCTGACGGTAGGTATATCAAAATGTAATTTTGTCCGGTGACCTAAGACTTCTGGTTCCCAGCTGCATTACGTCAAACAGAAAATCGTAACCAGACGTCTCAGGTCATTGATCTAGGTTATAGTTTTATCTACACTTGTTCATAGGTATCATAGGGGTGGAGGGGGGGGGGGGTGGTTGGGTGAAGCAAATGTGTCGTGTATCTTACGTCACCGGAGCGTCCAACTGGTATTGGCTTCCAGTTGGGCAAGGCCTGTTATCCTTGCAGCAAGTAAGGTAGAGGGGTTATGTTTTAATTCTTCTGTCTCTTCACTTTCATTTATTTTCCTTTCTTCCCTGTCCCTCTCTTTCATCTCCTCTACTGTCTCTTCTGTCTTTCATCTCCCTTTCTCTGGAAGACGAGACAAAATGACCCACAAGTGTTGACGTGTCGTTAAACCCCAACTCAATCAATCAATAACACTGACTTAAAATTACAACACGATAACCGCCCGCTAAAGATTTATAAAGAATGCTAGCTGGGATGTCAGAAGGTATGTTTTCGCACTTAGCGGGTCTTCTGATACGAGTCACACGTTCAAGAATACAAAAATACAAGTTGCCTGCAAGTTGAGAAACGTACTTATATATAAATGACCCAAGTTAAAGTAAAAGATTCTAGAATATATTAAGTGTATTGTTTTTCGTGACAAAAGGTTTGAAAAAAATCTGCCTTTAGAAGCATTTAAAATTTAGAACAAAGTAGTTCTCTGGTGGGTTCAGATTTAACATAACGTTTCTCTAGGCGGATAAAGACGGTAGTTTTGATTAACCCATTTATGCCGACTGGACTCTACTACCTTAAGTCTTTGAACAGGTCCACTTCCAATAGAAGGGGCGTCTGGTTAGTTTTAATTATTACCTAGTTTTATTGAAATCCCTGTATTTAATGCAACAAGTGTAGACCCTGATCAGAAGCCGCATTCTGCGGCGTCTGATCTGGGTCTACACTGTTTGCCAGTGTCCCTTATATTGGACACTAAACATAAATAGGTTAATAGAAGGGTACTTGATTTTAACGCAAAAACGTTTTTGTGTATGTGCTTGTCCAGGAGATGGTGAAATAAACTTCTCCGAGTTTCTGACAACGATCGCAAAACAGAAATGCACAAACCCAGAGGAAGAATTGAGAGAAGCTTTCAGAGTATTTGACAAAAATGGAGACGGTTTTATCAGTGCTAGGGAGCTAAAGATTGCAATGTCAAACTTAGGAGAGAAACTCACAGATGAGGAAGTGAAAGATATGATCGGTGAAGCAGATATCAACAAGGATGGAAAGTTGGATTATAAAGGTAAACTAGAGCTAGGTTAGGTTTCACACCCATACGCTGTATGATGTTTACAGTGTTAAGAAAGAAAGAAAGAAAGAAAGAAAGAAATATAAGTGCCAAACAGTGTACATCCTGATCTGGACCACACTGTTTGCTCAGGCATGTGTGTTCGAATATGCCAAACAGTGTACATCCTGTTCTGGACCACACTGTTTGCTCAGGCATGTGTGTTCGAATATTCGAACACACATGCCTGAGCAAACAGTGTGGTCCAGATCAGGATGTACACTGTTTGGCACTTATATTTCTTTCTTTCTTTCTTTACGTCTTAACCGCCTTGGAGGACACAGACAGTGTACATTGTACTCTCCGGGTTGCAGGATGAAAGCCTACAAGTAACCATTTTAAATTACCGTAGGGTTCTTTAACCTGCACAGGGTGTGACTTTCCCTGCAAGGGGCGCCTACAGTTGACATCCAGATCCGAAGAACGGCGCACTGTTTTCATGCCAACCCTGCAAATGACACGAAAGAAAGCGCGTTCGGACACCGAAATTCTCTTGCCTAAGCTTTGGATCGATCCCATTACCGCTAGCTCTAGAAGCCAGTGCGCTCACCGCTGAGGCACCGCTTATCCAGCAGTTCAGATGAATCAACATGTTGTAAGCTGGACGCGTACACATTAGGACAATTATGGTGAAGGGTTAAGATACCCGAATATTTAGGGAAAATACGGTTCATAAGCATGGATCAACAGGAAAACTCCATTTTGTATACCTGTCCTTGCAACATACATCATAACAATGATACCATCGCACTATTTCACATTGAAATTTTAGCCAGCGCATGACAAAACCAACAAAATGACATATGCGCCCAGCGTAGACTCAGATCACCCTGGGCATCCGTCCAGTCTGATCATAATCTTCGCAGTCCACATGAAGATAGCTTGGGTCCTTAGTACCCATTAAGCGCAGAGCGAAGACTCTGATCAGACTGGGCGGAAGCCCAGGCTGATCTGAGTCTTCGCTGGGCGCACATGCCATTTTGTTGGTTTTGTCGTGCGCTAGCTCTTTAATTTTTGCCTCAAACTTGTTGAATAAATTTGGTTTGTATTGCATTCTTAAACACCGAATTTACTGGACTGGTTATTTAGACCGAGATTTGACGCCGCAACACATTTCTTCTGATCACGGTCTACATAATTTAGGACTTGCTCAGCAGTTTTTAGCATATCAGCAAGTAGTAAAATTTGTGGACAAGTATGTTGAGGAGATAAGGTGTCCCAATATTTAAGGTAAATACTGTGATTTGTTCCTTAGAATGTTTCTAAAATATGTTAAATGGACTGCAAACATTGTAGACCCTGATTTGATTTGATCTTGGTCTGCACTTTTTTCACAGGCATAACTGTGCAAACATTCAAAGTAAATATAGTACTTGCCTTCCTTAACTCTTTCGGTGCCAAATTTCAGACGACATTTGTCGTCTGCTTTTTTTATTTTAACAAATTATCGTTTGGAAATACGTTTATATATTAAGTTGAAAGACTGAATGTCAAACAGCGTAGATCCAGATGAGACGGCTCATTGAGCCGTCTCATCTGGATCTATGCTGTTTGCAAAAGCCTATTATTACCGCCTGTGGCAGTGAGAGAGTAAACACATGTAAGAAAATAATGACAAAATGGCAATCAGTGTAAAAGCCTGAGCAGACTGCTCCTGAGCAATTTGATCTGGGTCTACACTATTTTCTCAGGTCTGTCTGTGCGAATAAGTGTAACTATAATGTAGAACTATTCTCTGTTTACTTTCAGAGTTTGCAAGGATGTGGAACCAAAAGTAATGCTTCTGGCACTGTGACGTGCTCTGTTACTACAAGTATTACACAATCTGTTTAGCCCATTGACACCCAGTAGATTCTTACATTATACAAGTTGAGACGGTTCATTGTCTATTTACAGGGGTGCCATATTAAAACTGACTAAATAGATATTGTTACTGTAAATTACTAGTGTATGGCAAACAGCGTAGACCCTGACCAGGCGCCGCGTTGCGGCGCCTGACCAGGGTCTACGCTGCTTACAAAGGTCAAAGGTTTATAAAACTACGGTGCATGGGTTATTTTTAAGCGCCATGGAAACTGTAACCTGCGATATTCTCAAATATATTTTTCGCATTATTTTCAGAAGAAATAGGCTTGATATTTCATGTGAATCGCCTGAAAAGTCAAGCCTTACGTCCTCTGAAAAAACGAACAGACAAAAAAAGCAAATATATATATATATATAGTATGTCAGAATGTCATCTGCTGCTGCTGTACTGTTCAATGACGACGCCTTTCCAAGTTAGATTAGCAATACTAGATGGATAGTGACCAACGAATCTGAGAACAACTACATCAGAAGAACAGCAATCAATAGGCTTCGATTGTGGGATTTGTTACAATATAGGCCTATAAAAACCATGCTTTATCGTATGATGTCGCTATTAATCAGTGGATAATGTCATTAACGTCATGTCATAAAACTGATATGACCTCATATTACTCAACACCTGGTTACTGTCGCGTAATGTCATCACGCAGTCTGTGACAATATTACACTTTCTGTTGATAAACGGTTCAACCTTTAGGCCATAAAATACAGTTAAACATTACGAAAACACGCCTATTCAAGTATATAGAAAATTTCATGTCCAAAAACTGAAAATTTTCAGATAAAAAACTCTGATATTTTTCTTATTTCTGCTCAAAACATAGATTGTGGGTACTCGTTAGAACCGCCTCGGCGAGGCGGTTCTAACGAGTACCCACAATCTATGTTTTTGAGCAGAAATAAGAAAAAATAATGTATACCCCTGTAAACCCCAGTTTTACTATATAAAAGTGGGGTTTAAGGGGGTCAATATAATATAGGCGTGTTTTCGTGATGAAGTCGTATGATAAACAAAAACGTCCCAAGGCTCATTTCATAAATTTCGTATGAGATGACCACGAATGTAAGATTCTCTATATAATAAATGATTGAAAGAAGAGCAGAAATCGACCAGATAATACAATATACAAAAACACATAAACGTAAGATGGAAGTAGGGATACAGAAGAAGAAATAAATAGCCTGTAAATAACCACATCGTCGTTCTGAATTTTAAATACAACTGACTTTCATTATCTCAAACACTGATATCTAAAACTAATACTTAGGTCCCCCCCCCCCCTCCCCCCTCAAACTACTGTTCAAAGAAAGGAGTTGGTCTTTTAGAGTTTGGGATAATGAGAATCAACTGTATGACATTGCATTATTGTATTTTCCTGACTGAAATAAATTTCTTTTAAAGCCAAATAAGAATATCATTTAAACAATTGATTATCGGTTTGTAATCAAGACACCAATCCATAACTTCCGATTGCATAATGGTGTTGCGGTGGTTTTAGTGTTGTTTTTTCTTTGCTCCAAGAAAACATGCCTATATAATTTTGATCCCCTCGAACCCCATTTTTATATAGCAAAACTGGTTTTAACAGGATATACTCGTACATTATTTTTCTTATTTCTGCCCAAAACATAGGTTGGGGTATTCGTTAGAACCGCCTCATCGAGGCGGTTCTAACGAGTACCCACAATCTACGTTTTTGAGCAGAAATATGAAAATTATCAGATTTTGTTATCTGAAAAACGTTTTATTATTTGGTGATAAAGTTTTCAGTATATTTGAATTGGCATGTCTTCGTAATGATGTGGACTTGTGTACTTGTTAATGCGGGGCTTCTATCATGTTTTGTCCAGTTTGTTGTCTTTTGTCCGAGATTCGTGGTCACTTTGTTGGGGAAAAGAGAGCTGGGCCCAGTTGTTCAAAGCTAACGATGTCGTTAGTTAACGATTCGTTAAAATTTACATCGAGTGATACGCAAATATGCTGAAATTTTTGCTGAAAAAATGTGAGTAGCTTTTGCAGTGCAAAAGCTACTCACATTTTTTCAGTAAAAAATATCAGAATATTGTATATTGAATCCGCTAAATCAGTTAACGAAATTACCCTTAACGAGCTTGTTAAGCTAACGACGCTTTGAGTAACTGGGCCCAGGTTGCTTTTTATTCTTTAGTTTATGGCCTGTACACTTTCTGTCTTGATCTTTTTCGCTCTTCATCCCCAGTAAGCATTCTACATAAATCTATAGCGGGCCGTTATCGGCCCGTCAGGGTAGCTGACGGGCCGATAACGGCCCGCTATAGATTTATGTAGAATGCTAGCTGGGTCTTGGTGTCATTGCTAGACAATGTACTATGTTTGTGACTCTTTCTGGACATCTTCTATAGTTTGTTTCAATCAATTGCAGGGTATTGAAAGTGTAAGGCACCAAATGCGCTAAAACTGTTTTGCTTTCAGAGCTTTGCCAAATTTCGACCATCTGAAATAATGTTTACTATGCTGTGGGCAAATTTAGCAGATGACAAACTGATAATATTTTTTCTTATTTTTTCCTAGAAATCAGGATCTGACAATTCATGCAATCTGTCTCCTAGGGAGACAGTCTGCATGAAATGTTTCTAGGAAACAAGAATTTATTATAAAATGTCGTCTGCTGACAATTTTACCAAACATGCAAAGTGTTTGTATGTTTTGTTTCCGTAGGATCCATCACTGCAGAATTTATTCATTCATATTGCTTTGTTATGAACCCCATTTTTTCGTATACCGACTTGTATCTATGTTTTATGCGTATATGACACTTATACAAATAAACTATAACAATGTACCTTTTGTTTATAGTTATTTGTAAACAGGAAGTTGTGTTTATTATTGTTGCAACTGTGATTTATTTATCAGTTTTGTTGTCACTGTAATTTAATAACACTGTACACTAGTTATCAAGGAGAAGGTTAGAGTATATATGTTATAAATTGTAAATATATAAATGATTAAAACTTGTATGTATATTTAAATGTAGCTTTGGCCTCACAAAGTCATCTGGCACAAACTTTACTGGAAACCAATCTGCACATTTCAAGAATTTGGAACTGCATCAGTATTAAGGGTAAGGTTTTGCGCGAGTACACTGGTTTAAGCCCGATCCTCCTCCCAGTGGTTTATACTGTTGTCCATTTCAAGGCGGATATTTAGACGCTGATCATTTTCTGTTAATTCTAGTATTGTGGTTACCCGCAATACGACTGCCCACTTGGCTTATTGTTTTCATCTTGTGAAGCTAGCGTTGTGGTCATCTTCTTCAATGGCTGCCCACTATGCTTTCTGTTTTCTTTCTGTTTTTTGTTTTCTTTGTATTGTTCTACTGTTTGGAGCTGCATATGGAGATAACATACCTATATAATTTTGACCCCCGTAAACCCCACTTTAATATGGTAAAACTGGGGTTTACACGGGTATACATTATTTTTCTTATTTCCGCCCAAAAACATAGATTGTGGGTACTCGTTAGAACCACCTCGCCGAGGCGGTTCTAACGAGTACCCACAGTCTATGTTTTGAGTAGAAATATGAAAAATATCGGAGGTTTTTTTATCCACAAACTATTTTTGAGCAGAAATATGAAAAATATCAGATTTTTTTTATCTGAAATGTTTCAGTTTTTGGAGGTGAAATTTTCTATATATTTGAATAAGCGTGTTTTCGTAATGAGGACGATGTTTCGCTAGATAAAACTGGTTTAATACCCCAGTGGTTTTCCTAACGACCATTTCAAGGCGGTTCCTCTGTTGCAGTTCTTTTTTGTGTTACTGTGGTTTCATATGTGGCGTTTGTTTTGTCCTTATTCATTCTTCACATCTCCTTTTTTGTGGCCCGCCTGTACTTCGTGCTTGTGGCATATCCTGGGTGTCTTCACATATATTCACATATATATTTTTCTTAAATCATAACTGGACCAAAAACAAAAAACAAACAACAGCAAAAAACAAAAAAAAACAACAAAAAAACAAACAAAAAAAAACGAACAAACAAACATGTAAATGTAACTGTCCAGTCGGACTATAGAGGTTTGAATTACAATGTAAGCTGTAATTTAATTACTGTGATAATATCTATAAGGTAAACTTCAATAATATGTTTGTTGAAATCTATAAAGTTACAGGTCAGCCTAGTTAGGTTTGTAATTACAATGCTATGTACTTGCTTTAATTACAATATACAATATACCAACGTTTACGTTGTAAGCCACACATCAGATAACTTAGATGGTTTTTGTTATACAAAAATGGCAGAGATGTATAGGAATGACCAAAATCTTAGAACATAGCCTACCAAATGACACCAAGAGGAAGAGCTTACCTTTCAATTACCGCAGAATACTTGACAACTCCTTCCTCAGTCTGTTTCAGAAGGTTGTCTCTGGTCGGGCCCATCGTGGTCGAACGAGGTTTTCTTTTGCTCTGGTTTCAGCTTGCCATGGAACCATCAATTTTGTTCCATTGCAGTTTTTGTGATTATTACTGTTATTTGTAATTTTGATCTGCATCAGGATTACGGACGAGGTGTCGATCGTGTAAAACTAGCTTAAGCCACCAAGGAATCGTTCCAAAAAAGGTAAGAGAAAAGTCCAGGGAGTGCCACAATCACAAACCGCAGCCCTTCCCAGACACCAAGAGGAAGAGGAAACCGACAAATCCAAACAAGCATAAATCGAACAAACGTACGAAAAGCACTAAGATTAGCTCTCTCTTCCCCAAGCGAGGTAATCGCAATACTAAAATGACTAAAAAAGACAAGAACAAAATGACACATGGTAAGACATACAACAAATCGCCTCGTAGAATAAGCCACAAAGCAACAAAGAGTAAGACTAACACCGGGACCACCGCCTTAGAACGGTCAGTAGAGTAAACCACCGGGGGTGTGGGGGGGTGGGGGGTGGTTAAAGCACTTTTACAGCTAGCCACGTCGTTCCTCTGTTGATTTTTTTTAAGTCGGTTAATGCGACTGTACGATTGTTTTTTTTTTTTTTTTGTTTTTTTTTTTGTTTTTTGTTTTTTGACATTTGTTGTTCCATATCCTCTTTCGGTGCATAGGGAAGGCTATGCTTCGTGATTGTGGCATTTCGTGGGTAGCTCCGTTCATATTTTAATTGCAAAGAACACTACACTAGTATTTGATGCTGACAGTTACAAGACCTTGACTATGGTGTCGTATATATTTTATTAATCCTTTGTGATCATTCAATCCATTCCGTGATTTTTGAAAATCTCATCACGAAAACACGCCTATATGATTTTGACCCCCTTAAACCCCACTGTTATATAGTAAAACTGGGGTTTACAGGGGTATACATTATTTTTCTTATTTCTGCTCAAAACATAAATTGTGGGTACCCGTAAGAACCACCTCGTCGAGGCGGTTCTAACGAGTACCCACAATCTATGTTTTGAGCAGAAATTTGAAAAATATCAGAATTTTTTATCTGAAAATTTTCCTTTTTTGGTGGGGAAATTATCAATAGTTTTGAATAGGCATGTTTTCATATTGTATATAAGGATCACGGGTGAAGCCTAATGCGCAGGTGCAGATCAACCTGCATCTGCACAAAGTATCATCCAGGGCCCAGTTGTTCAAAGCCTACGACGTCGTTAGTTAAAATTTACATCGAGTGATACGCGAATATGCTGAAATGTTTTGCTGAAAAAATGTGAGTGCAAAAGCTACTCACATTTTTTCAGCAAAAAATGTCAGAATATTGTGTATTGAATCGGCTAAAACAGTTAACGAAATGACCCTTAACGAGCTCGTTAAGCTAACGACGCTTTGAACAACTGGGCCCTGGCTTTTGCTCTCCATTCATACATTTTGTAGTACCCAATGATTCTGCTAGCGGACAGTGAGGCCCGATCAGAGTGTGCGGATGCGCAGGCTGATCTGGGCTTTCACTGTCCGCACATGCCCAGAAAACGTGTATTCATTTCTTTTAAGATAATTGCTCTAAGAATCTATTGAATTCGAGATACCTGGTTTCATTTAAATTAACCCATTTATAACTAGCTTCCTATAAAATGGACATTGGCAATTAGTGTAGACCCAGATCCATTGTGCGACGTCTGATCAGAATCAGAATTTCTAGAAAGCATACCCCTATAAAGCTAACCAGATATTCCTTCTGTTAAAAATGAACCAGTCTAAAGAGTTGAGGTGGAACAGGTCACTAGGCAATGGGTCAATTAAAAGAATGGCTATACGTGTATAACTATTAACTCAATTTGGTTAACAACTTACCTCTTTAATTGCATGACGGCATGTCGGTCCTTAAACAAAATAACGGCTCCCTCCGCAATCTGTTTTAGAAGGTTGGCGCCAGACTATTGCTATTGCCCGTGGTCCAACATGTGTGTGTGTGTGTGTGTGTGTGTGTGTGTGTGTGTGTGTGTGTGTGTGTGTGTTTTCTTTTTTCTTTCTTTATTTTTTGTTGTTGTTTTGTTTTTACTCTGGCTTCCGTTCTCTACTTTTTTCGTGTAGTTTTGTGATTATTTTGTCTTACTGTGATATTTCTCTTTGCTACAAAGGACCCTACGGCGGACCAAAAGCACATTTGAGCCAGCGCACGACAATACCTACAATAAGACCTGTGTAACCAGCAAAGCCTCAATACAGCCTGTATATCCACCCAATATGACAAAGGATCTCGCTTATCCCTTTTTGGATAGCCCAGAGGCCGCGCAGGCTGATCTGAGTCTTTGCTGGTCGTACGTCTTATTGTAGGTTTTGTCGTGCGCTGACTCTTATGTTCTTTTGTGCCGCATCAGAATTGAAGAAAAGGTTTAAATCGAGTAAAACTTGTTTAAACCCCAACTCCCTACCCCTGCTGACCGTTCCAAGGCGATTATTTTTTCAGCATTTCGTTTTTGTTTTTATGATGGTTATTGAAACTGTACCATTGTATCTTGTCATTGTTTGTTCTTTTTGTGCCTCGGGAAGGATGTGATTCTTGATTATGCTCTTTCCTGGGTATCTCTTTTTTGAATACCCAAACAGTCAACAACCAACAATGAATATTATTAATTATCAACCAGTGAGCTACAGTTACTAAACTAATCTGAGATTATACTGTATTATAGTATCACTAGGGATATTCAACCAGTAAGCAACACAGTAGAAATTTTCAACCGATAAAACGATAAGTGAAGATACTAGTAAATGCAACAATCACAAAGCACAGTCCTCCAAAGGCAGCAAAAAAGTGGAGATGAGGAACAAATAATGGCAAAACAAAAGCCGTATATAAAACCACGGACGCGCAAAAAAGAAAAATGGTTATTAGGAAAGCTACTTGGAAAAGCATCGGGTCTTTTACCTCATCACAGTGAAACACGTATAATAACACGTATAATAATTAAGAGGCCCATGGGCCAAGATTCGCTCACCTGAATAAAACAGTCATTGCATATGCCATACGAAATTCTTCCAGTATTGCCACAGCAACTAGGATACGAATCTGACTGTGCCGTCAAATAACACCCTAGGATCATCATGTGAATACATTTGGTAGACTTTTAACCTACGATGTTTTATACCAAGATTCATCCTCAAAATTTTCTTGGTTCTGAAGAAGATTTTGTTTGTGCTTTTAACCATATATGGCGCCCATCTTATTTAATGGTGCAGAATCATTTGAATAAATTGTCAATGTCCCTTCTACAGAAGGCCCTCTGTGAATTCTGGTGAAAATTGGTCGAGCGGTTTCAGAAAAGAAGACATTTAAAGAGTGCATAAATTTATACATGTATATAGTATAAATATATCCATTGAGCTACTTGCACGGCATCTGGACCTCATTCTGAAGGAGAGAAGGCTCCACTAGTATAGTCATGTAGAACGCTCCAATGGTCCCAGCCTTTGACATACAGGTTGATGGAAAGCGTGGGCTTGGGAATCCTAAGATGACACAGAAGCAGCTGACAAAGAGGAATTGCAAAGAGTGGTAGCTCTCGGCTATCGACCCTCATGATATACCTGGAGATCTGGTGTGAGATCTGCCGCGCGTGCAGCAAGTCAGCTACTAGAAGGGACCAGCTGGTGTGGATAATGCCCCTGTACCTGCACGTTAATAGAAAATCCGACGATGGTGATATAGCCATGGGATAAGGGCATATAGCTCACCGGGGACAAAATTTTGATTGAAATTAAACATTGTTTCAACATTTTTCCTATAAAAACGTATTGGGATGCAAATTTGACCTTGTCGTAAAAAGGTCAAAGGTCATTCTACGATCACCATTTGAATAAAATTGGTAGACCTTGACTCTCCAAAACTATATACCAATTTTCAGTCTTAAAGTTATATTGGTTCTGGAGAAAATTTTATGTTTTCACTACATGCATATATTGGTATGGCGGCCATCTTAGTAAACAGACCGTTACAATTTCAACACATTTTCAATGCTCCTTTGACAAAAGCTCCACATGAAGTTTGGGAGCAAATTCTATCCTTTAAAATAGACCCCTTTTCGGAAAGGCTTTCAGCGCAGGAGAGAGCAACAATGATCATAAAGTTGTCTCCCTTGTAAGAAATGTCTGAAAATCTTCAAAAAGTATCAGGTCCCCTTAACAGACATTTGAGCGTTCCAAGGAGAAAATGATTATATTTTATCATTACAAAATACTTACAGCATGATTTCGAAAACTTTTATTTTTCAGTGGCGTTTCAGTCTTGCAAGCTTGGTCTTTTATGAATATATACGGTAAGGCGTTTAGATATCCAAATATATTTAGTGTAAATGCAGTTAGCAGTTAAGTTAACATTTATGGGAATTATGGCAAGGAGTTATTATGTCCGAATATTTAGGTAAATATGGCCTGGGCTTTATTTTTTTATTTATTTTTTTTTAATTTAATTTATTTTTTACTTTGACACATCATGATGTAACGTTTTACAATGTTTAAGCTTGATCTAATGTAATCTATAGGGCATTACTGCTAATATGTTTTGGACTGTAACCTCAAAACAATATGTGCTGCTCCACATCATGGTCTAACTATAAATCAATTTTCAGCTTGATCGACTGTAAACTGCAGAAGGAATTAGTCAGAAACAAAGCATTTACAGAAACTTTCAAAGGGTCAGAACTCTGTTACTATCTGGTGTACTTTACCTCGAAACGATATGCACTGCTCCACATCCTGGTGCAACTATTTACAGTTGAAGCTTAATTTAATATAATCCACAGGACACAAATAGCCGGAAATCGGTCCAGTGGTTTCTGACAAGAAGATTTTTAAAGTTTTCTATACAGATATACAGGGAAAATAAGCCCTGCCCCCTGTCGGCCATGTTTTTGACGAATCCAAATGGCTTGAACAATCTTGGTAGAGGATCACCACAGGAACATTTCTGCAAAATTATATTGAAATCGGTCCAGTGGTTTCTGACAAGAAGATTTTTTTTAATTTCTAGTTAAAACTATTTTTAGCTCCTGTGACTTAGACGTGCAATGGACCGGAAGCATTTGTGACAACTTTGAAAGAGAACCAACCATAGATCATTCCTGTGAAGTTTGGTCAAAATCCAATCAATGGTTTGGAAGGAGATGTTGTTTAAAGATTATGGACGGACGGACAGACGGACGACGACGGACGGTGGGTGATCAAAATAGCTCACCTTGAGCCTTCGGCTTAGGTGAGCTAAAAACGTTTGGTCAGTAACAGTACCAGTCCTCCCGGACAATTTTCAGATGTGAAGGTATACCTTTCACCAAGATAAACGTCCTAAAATCCTGTGATAGCCAACTCGTCATTTTCAATCTGGATAGCGAAAGAGCAAAAAAAAAAAAAAAAAAAAAAAAAAAAAAAAAAAAGAAAGAAAAAAGTAAGAGAAAAGTCCAGGGAGTGCCACAGTCACAAACCGCAGCCCTTCCCAGACGGAAAATCCCACAAGAGGAAGACGAAACAGACAGACAAAACCAAACAAGCGCAAATCGAACAAACGTACAAAAAGCACTAAGATTAGCTCTTTCTCTTTCCCAAGGGAGGTGATCGGAATGCTAAAAGGACTGAAAAACACAAGAACAAAATAACATGACATAGAATAAACCACAAAGCAACAAAGTGTAAGACTAACACTGGGACCACCGCCTTAGAACGGTCAGCAGAATAAACCAACGGGGGTCGGGGGCGGGAGGGGTGGTTAAAGCACTTTTATGGCTAGCCAACCACCCTGGGTCCCGATGCCACTCTTAATCACAACTATTAAAACAGAAAGCAAAATGGGCAGCTGTTGAAGGTGACCAAAATGCAAGCACCACTACACAACTAGTAAAACGGAAAGCAAAGTGGGCAGCTATTGAAGATGGTGACCACAATGCTAGCATCACAACACATATAGAAAAAAAGCATGCGGGAACCACAAAGCCACAAAGAGTAAGAGCAACACCAGGACCACCGCCTTAGTACGGTCAGTAGAATAAACTATCCTGGCGGGGGGTGGGGGTGTTAAAGCTAGCCAACTTCACCCTGGGTCCCGATGCACACTAAATACATAAAAATTCGGTTCACATAAAGGCTCCCAAATCAGTCAATGCAGCAAAGCAAAAACATAAAAACCAAATTAATGACAATGATAAACAAAGACGAGTACTCATGGCTAACTCTACCGTATGCCAGAGTAAATGAAAACAATAGCTGAACCACGGCGGGCCAGGCCAACGACAAAGACAAGTTTACAACTTCTTCAGGCTAAAAAAGATTGGTTCGCGTTTGGGAATTATTCAACATAACGTAGACTTGAAGCTTTTATAAGCCTTCTTACTACATTTGATTGTTTATTTGCAGCTTTTGGCTTCGTTTAAAAGCAGATTTATACCGTTTTAAAATTTGTAAACCCATTTTGCTGGGTGTTAATTGGTTTCAAATTTCCGTACTTGCTAGAACATTTTTGCTTTGCAGTTTTTGTAGTTGTAGGATGACTAAACCAAACAAAGCTGTGACTGGGGTTGGGGGAGGGGGTGCCATTCTGACACCAGGACAGATAGGCCGCTGGATCGTTCTTCGGCTAAACGGCTAAAACAAAGAAACAAATAGCGATCTGTCACAGGTTCCAGTACCACAGTCTTATATTTCATTTGGCCAAGGAAATGTGCTTGGTACAAAGGTCCAAGTAAGTAGTTCTGTGGCACAGTCGTTACGACAAGGTCCTATTCTTTCCCACAGCTCACACAAACTTCCCATATTAACATATGTCCATCAGTCCATGAAGGAATATTGTAGTGTCTCCAAATTTCCGTTAAGTCTCAGGTAGCTCAACAGAAAGACACTTTAGCTTAGGATCTACCTTATCACCTCCAATCCATATACAAAGATAACATTTCCGGCCTTTCCGGAACAGAAGCGACCCTTAAGTTCTGACCGGAACAAAAGTACAAATAAAAAGTGTCGGTTTGAGTATAGTAAGACACAGGCAGTGAATACGTCAACTCAAAACAGGAACGCTTTTTCGAAATATAATAGAGGAGGCGGACGTGGCCGTGGTCATTTTTCTAACACACGGCCTAAACCGTCAAACATGTAGCAATTCACCTACTCTCTTGCTGCCAATTCCACTTCCTTCAGTAACGGTGGGACCTAGGGTGAAGTTAGTTAACTGTAAAAGTGCTTTAACCCCCCCCCCCACCCCCCGGTGGTTTACTCTACTGACTGTGCTAAGGCGATGGTCCCGGTGTTAGTCTTACTCTTTGTTGCTTTGTGGTTATTTTACGAGGCGATTTGTTGTGTGTATTTTCCATGTGTCATTTTGTTCTTGTGTTTTTCAGTCCTTTTAGTATTTCGATTACCTCGCTTGGGGAAGAGAGAGCTAATCTTAGTGCTTTTCGTACGTTTGTTCGATTTGTGCTTGTTTGGATTTGTTGGTTTCCTCTTCCTCTTGGGGTCTGGAAAGGGCTGCGGTTTGTGATTGTGGCACTCCCTGGATTTTTCTCTTACCTTTTGTCTACATTTTGTCACGGCCTGATCAGAGATAACGGACAATAGATGGGCCTTGTCCATAATAAGCAAATGATATTGCTTTCCGTTCACAAGGACTCCGCCCTGTCAAGAAATCCCGTGTGTTATCCGCTTAGAGACGAGTCGCACCTACAGTTGCTGAAGGTAGAGGTAAAGGATCTGTTAGACAAAGAAGTCATAGAGCCCGTACTGGAACATTCAAGCCCGGGGCTCTACAGCCGTTTTTCTTTGGTACCCTAGAAGAACTGCAAACTAAGTCCTGTTATAGATCTGTCGCCACTGAACAAAATGATCCAAGTAGATAATTTTCAAATGAAAACAGCCGTATCTAAGTGAAAAACAATAAAGCCGGGGTTTTGAGCAGTGTCAAAGGACTTGAAGGACGCCTATTTGCACATACTAATCCACCAGGCGTCTTGGAAATTTCTCCGCTTTACTGTAGAAAGAGAAGTATTCCAATTCAAGTCCCTTCCGCTCGGAATTTCATCCGCCACTCTAGTGTTCACAAACTTGATGGAAATCGTGGCAGCTCATATCAGGAAGCAGTGTTCAATGCTTATCCAATATTTCGAGGACAGGCTGAATCACAGGCGGTCAAGGGAGGAATTGTTGGTAGACCTTCAAGTGGCATAGAGGTCCATTATCAAGTTGGGATTAATCCCAAATGCATAAAAATCGGAACTAGTTCAATCCCAAGATTTTGTGTAAAAGAGAATTGAATTTTCTTAAATCATTGTGATTCAGCAAAATAATATTGTTTTAAGAACTTGAAGTTTATAATTATTATTATTTACATTTATATACTAAAGTGAAGTAATTGTGATTAAAATTTATTTTTCATTTATTAAGTAATGCCTTAACCTCTCACTAATTCCCCAGTTAGCAGGACATTACATGAGTGAACGATCCTCATGAGACATTACATAGTGGAGAATCTAAACTTTATTCCATGGATCATTCTTTTTCGAATAGCAATATATAAATAAGTAAAATTTATCCATTTTTATTATCAAACAGTCAACTGGACGTTTCATTAGAATTACCTGTGACATCTCCACAACTATCTGTACCGGACAATGTTTGCAATATGAATCTACCAACAAGACAGATAAAACTAAAAAAATTCTGGGTATCTAGCAGAAAATCTAGAACGTTTCCTTTCTGATTTCTGTGCATATTGCACATTCAATCGTATTTCCGACACCGATCCCAGAAAGCTTGCAGCCTTCTAGCTTCACCTAGAAGGCCCAGCTCAGACATGGTTTACCTGCCTGGAAGAAGTCACCAAATCGTTATGGGAATCCCCAGCCGATGCGTTCAAAGCCAAGTACCTGAGTCCAGACAACCATTACGAAAACATGCCTATTCAAATTTACTGAAAATTTTACTACCCAAAACTGAAAATTTTCATATAAAAAAATCTGATATTTTTTCATATTTGTGCTCAAAACATAGATTGTGGGTACTTGTTAGAACCGCCTCGACCAGGCGGTTCTAACCAGTACCTACAATCTATGTTTTGAGCAGAAATATGAAAAATAATGTATACCCCTGTAAACCCCAGTTTTATTATATAAAAGTGGGGTTTAAGGGGGTCAAAATTATATGGGCATGTTTTCGTGATGCAACCAGTTTTTTAGTTGAAACTGGGCAATTTCGGCAATTTCAAAGTTTGACCCTCCTTCCAAACCAACACATTGAAGAATATTATAGTAAAATGACCGAGAAAGGGCGGACAATTTCAAAGATTCCTCAAGAGGTACTTTTAAAATTAATTCAGGGACTTCCGTCCCAACTGGCGTTCTTTGTGATGGCGGGTAATCCGGAGAACGTACATGCAGCTATGACGCATGCAAAGACGGGTGAGGCAAATGAATACCGTGCATCCACCAGCTCCGCGACCCCAGCTTCAATCCCTGTCGCGGCTACATCACGGACTACGGATACCAGCAAAATACATTTCCTTGAATTATCTGTACAGGATCTTACACATAAACTAGATAAACTTATCACTAATTCTAGTGGTGCTAGTTTCCATCAAACTTTGCGTGTGCGTAACCCTAGGACAAATGGACAAGCAAGTGACACAGCAGCGCGTGTGTGTTATAACTGTCAAGCCCCAGGACATGTTCAAAGACATTGTAATTGGGCAGCGGGGTCCCCAAATCCAAATTCAGTGGATCAGTTATATGAAAGTTTGTAAACTAATGAAAGACAAATGCCAACCAAGTTCGGGAAACGGGTGACACCCAAAGGGCCCAGAGGGCGGTCCCTTGGGAAAAAGGAACTAAGAAGTCGCGCTAGAGTCACCCGCCAGAGAGACATGTATGTGGTATATATTCTCATGATACAATTGAACCTACTGATTTCAGCAGAGACACGAGCTTTTATGTTTTTAGATGTTATGTTTGATCAATGTACTATTTCGGCTTTATTAGATACGAGTAGTTCCATATCAACCTCACGTCTTTAAATTTATTTGAGTCCATATCAGAGAAATACAAACGCAACGTGTCCTCTTGTAATGAACATAGTTTTAGCAAACAATAAGCCAGTTAACTGTTAATAGGGTCCAGTGCTTATCCAGTATTTCAAGGGAGGAATTGTTGGTAGACCTCCAAGTCAATAATCAAGTTGGGATTAATCCCAAATACAGAGAAATCGGAACTTGCTCCATCCCAAGATTTTTCGTATATATGAATGAATTTCCGCACAGATCTGAGGCTAGTCAGAGTACAGAAGACAGAGTGAATAACATTCTTTGTCTTCTATTCACAATTTTCCAACAAGCAGTAATAACAGCAAGGACAATTTTGTCACTACTTGGCACCCTGAATTCACAAAGTATACCCAAGAGCGTTATAGCATTACACAAACTGTACGACTAATTCGTACTGTAATTTATAACAAAACAAACTTCATCGTGTTTTAGTGTCACACAAACTGCACGATTCTGACCGTATTTTATCATACAATACACTTCAACGTGTTATAGCATCACGAAAACTACACAATTCGTACTGTATTTTGTCACACAATATATTTCAGCATTTTCTAGCATCACACAGTCTGCACGATTCGTACTGTTGCATTATCACAGAATAGACTTCAGCGTGATATTGCATCACACAAACTCCATGATTTGTACTGATGCATTATCACTGAATAGACTTAAGCGTGTTATTGCATCACACAAACTGCACGATTCGTACTGTTGCATTATCAGAGAATATACTTCAGCGAGTTATAGCATCACACAAATGGCATGATTTGCACTGATGCATTATCACAGAATATACTTCAGCGTGTCATAGTATCACAAAAACCTCACGATTCGTACTGCTGCATTATCACACAATATACTTCAGCGAGCTATAGCATCGCACAAACTGCATTATTTGTACTGTTGCATTATCATAGAATATACTTCGCCGTGTTACAGCATGACACAAACTGCATGTTTCGCACTATTGTTATAACATCACACAAACTGCTCGATTCGTCGGGTATGTGTGCGACCGGAGCGGAGGTTTCATTTTGCCTTACGCATGTCACACGCGAGGATTTTGTCTCCCTGCGATTCAGATATTGCCTTCTGATATCAAGTATGAAACGATACTTGAAACGCCAATCTTTACTGCTTGAAAAAAAATAGCACTCTACACATTTCATAGATGTAATACACTAAACACTGTGTGTAAGCGTTACACATTAACACGACAAAATGTGAAATGTGATTAAAGCAGGTTTTGCCCAAATTTTATAATGAAAATTACTCTATGATGTATAATATAGATGTACCCCGGCAGGCACATGACGTAAATATAACGTCGCCTCAACGTCATGACGTTGCATCGACGTTGGGGCGACGTTATATTTCATGGCGTAAATATAACGTCGCATCAACGTCGATGCAACGTCATGACGTTGCATCGACGTTGAGGCGACGTTATATTTACGTCATGTGCCCGCTGGGACATATCAACTATATAGAAATAGCTGCAAAGGCACAGAAATCATAGGGAAGACAAAATCCGCATGTGTTTACTAACTGGGTGTGTGACATGCGTGAGGCAAAGTGAGACCTCAGCTCCCGTCGGACACCTACATTCCCACCCTGTATATGTATGATACACCATTTTTATATAAGCTGCACCACACAAAAACGTGTCTTTAGGTATATGCGGACAGCAAAGGCCCAGATCAGTCTGCGTATGCAGCTGATCTGCGCATCTCTCATCAAAACCTTTGCTGTTCGCTAACAGAATCACTGGACACTATAGAATGTATCAATGGAGGGCAAATGTCCTGATGAAACTTTGTGCATGCCTGGGATGAATCTGAATCTACATTTTGTGCATGCTAGAAGACACCTTTTCGCTTGGCGCGGCCCATATACGTTTGCAACAATTTTGCCGCATACAGAGAAGTTTTATACATTCATTTTATAATATCCGACCAGCGCCGGAAATATTACACTGTCAGGAGCTGAAAGCACTTCAGCATAGTACCTGGATTTTGAAGGTAAATCAGATAATTATCTTAAACTAAATCATGATGTGTAAGACGATGTCTTTGCAAATGTAAACAACATTTTACATACAGCCAAAATCATTTTACATGCATGTATTCATGTTAAATCAAAAGTACAGGTTACCCGCAAACTTGTTTTTCCTGGATCCCTGCTCTGTTGGCACTCGTCATTAGGACAGAGATCCAGGGCTAAAAAGTTGGCGAACACTGCACTTCTGAATGCATCCAAAACTAACATGTGACACGCACAACTTCGAAACATAGAAGGGTGTGATACACATTCAAGGGAGACAACTCTGTCAAAATTGTTTTGTCCCTTCAAAAAATAATTCGACTGTATAAGAAGGAGCAAATTATTTCCTTATAGAGTTAATCCCTTTCTTGAATCGGCACCACGTGTTGTAAAGCCAGCAGGAAAGCACAAAAGTTGTCTTCCTCTGTGTAGATGGCGAAAAATTTACCAGGTTTATCATGTCGCTTTAACCCATTTATGCCTAGTGTCCCATAAAAGGGACATTTGCAAACAGTGTAGACCCCAATCAGACGCCACAGAACGCGACGTCAGATCAGGGTCTACACTGTTTGCAGTAAATACAGGAATTTCTTTAAAACAAGGTAATAATGAAAACTAACCAGACACCCTCATACAGCAAATGGACCTGTCTAAAGAGTAATGTAGAAGGGTCCGCTCGGTGTATATGGGTTAAACGGTCTTGACATGAGTACTCAGAAAATATCGAGTCATAACATAAGAAAACTTACCTTCGGACATGTGCACAGCCGCGCAGTTTGATCGGAATCTTCACTAGGCGCATTCTGGATAGCCAAGCATCCAAAGATTTTTCGTGCGGATAACGGAGATTCTGATCAGCTGTGCGTTATATCTAACTTCAACATGAAACCCGCATGCATGCATAGCAAAGGTCACATTAAGCACAAGGGTGTTTTGGAGTATATCTAAACAATGAACGCCCAGACAAACCTGCACAACTGCAGGCTCACCAAGGTCTTTCCTGTGCACTGATAATTCTACAGTGCTAATTGATTACTGCATTAGACCTATTACTGCACATACCTTAATAAACGTACAGTTAAGAAATTCTGTAGTCTTCACATTACAGCCAGTGTACTTTTTGTCTACTTCTATATAAAGGCAAATGTTGTGATTTGAATTGCATCGAAATAAAAAAAAATCGCATAAACATCATCAAATAAGTACTTTGTCTGTCTTTTTCTAAAGTGTATTCTTAGAAGGTAGATATATATTTTACCACAAGTTTTCCCAATAATTTTGAAAAAAAAAAAAAAAAAAAAAAAAAAAAAAATCTAAAAAGAAAACAAAAAACAAACAAACAAACAAACAAAAAAAAAACAACAACAAAAAAAAAAAAAACAAAAAAAAAAAAAAAAAAAAATAAGAGCCGAGTGCGGTAATGAGGTCGAATACGGTATGTAAGAGAATAGTGATGGTCTTGATCAGACTGTATGGATGTGCAGGCTGATCAAAGCCTTAGCTGTTTTTTGGGTTTTTTTTAATTTCGGCGTAAATCCCACAATCAGTTCTAGAGGAATTTAGAATTTCAGGTAACCGCCCCATCAAAGCTCCCAGTGCTTTGATTTTAGTAGACAGGGCGGTTTAGTTTACACTGCATAACGGTAAATCGCCGTTTACTTTCCATTTTGGACCGTTAGTAAAATGAGGAAGTGAGTGATTCGCCCTGTCTACCGGAAAAAAAGCTATGGTTTGAAACGAGTTCAGAATGTTATTAAAGTATATTGGTTTACCATGTTGTCAGTGTTCTTGATGTTACGCATAGGCAGGTACGGTTCCGACAGCTACCAGGGATCAGGGCCCAGTTGTTCAAAACTAACGATATCGTTAATTAACGTATCGTTAAACTTTTTATCTTTAAATACGGCATATAGGCTAATATTTTTGCTGAAAAAAAAATGTGAGTAGCTTTCGCATTTGCAAACGCTTCTCACAATTTTTCAGCAAAAATACCCGCGGATTAGATATTGTACTTACTAGAACAGTTAATATTTTGACCACTAATGAGCTCGTTACGCTAAGGATGCTTTGAACAACTGGGCTCAGGTTTACAAGCGTCCATCAAATTAAGGTCGGCCTTAACTTTGAGGATTGAGATTTGCAAAGCACATTGTGCGCTTTCACATACATAAATGCTAACTTTCAACGATGAAATTATAAGTACAGTTCGATATCGTTGCTAAACTTACATAAAAATATTCATTTTTATTTACTTTTTATATTATTTCACATCCTAAAGTTTCGGACCTTAAGTTAAGGTAGACCTTAATTCTGAGGAAAGATTGTAAATCTGGACCAGGTCTGAATTTAGTGGTATTTAGCAGACAGTTAGTTGTCTAAAACCTAAGATTATTCCCTTCTTCTTTCTCAGTACTTGGTGATAATTACCATTTTCACGACCTACCCCTAACTTCAATTTTCATTTTCCTGTCTACACATGACCGATGTATCAACCAATTTTAAGAATTCATACGATTGAGCATCCACATTTATTTCTAAACGTCCATGACATCACCTCCTACTCATGTCATATGATGAAAAAACTTAAAAACCTTCTTGTGTGAAACCAGGCCCAGAACTTTGCTATTTTGTATTAGCTTTAACTAGCAGACCTTTACAAAGATCGTTCAAATTATCGTCCTAGGGTAAATGACACAAACAGGGAAAAACTTTAAACGTTTCTTGTCGGAAACTAGAATGCCTAGACCTTTGATATTTGTTATGCAGCTTTATCTAGTGGACCTTAACCAAGATTGCTCAAATTATAGCCCTGGGGTAAAAAAGGGTCCACCTCAGGGTTCACAAAGGATAAACTTTAAAATCGTCTTGTCTGAAAACTAGAAGGCCCAGGCGTTTGATATTTGGTAAGTAGCTCAAGCTAGGGGGCATTTACCAAGACGGTATAAATCATAGTCCTGGAGTCAAAATGGCTCCGTCCCGGAGGTCATTTGTCTTACAAATATTCGAACAGGAAAAAAATCTTGGAAAATCTACTTGTTTGAAACAATAAGGTCTATGCCTTTTACATTTGGTACTTAGTTTTATCTAGTGAACCATTACCAAGACTGTTCACATTATAGTTCTGGGGTCAAACATTGCACCGCCTCATGGGCCACTTGTTTTACATTGACTCATATGGGGGAAACTTAAAAAAAATCTTGTGTGAAACTAGAAGGAATATTTGGCATGTCATTCTATCAAAGCCATATTTTATGTGAAGCTTCTATTTCGCCAAATTAATTAAACCTAAATTCCATACCAGGTCAGTGTAGGATAAAGACACCAAAGATTTTCAAAACTGTACCGGTTATCATACCCATATGTTTCATTTAAAATGTTACCATAAGCTTTCTCAGAACATATGGTCTCAGTTGAGAAACAGGACTACTAGCTGCTGTCCGAATGGTTAGGTAATAAGATGTTAAATATGTCCAAATGTTTAGGGCATAAACGGTCGTAAGGTCAAAGTGACCGTAAACTTAGGGCAAATACGGTTGAAATGAATAAAGGTGCCCGGACACTTAGGGCAAATACGGTAGAGAGGAGTTAAGTGTCCGAATACTTAGGAATATACAGTGATGCCCGGATACTTATTGCAAATACAGTAGAAAAGAGTTAAGGTGTCCGAATACTTAAGACTATACAGTGATGTACGAATACTTAGGGTTAATACGGTGGTAAGGAATTAAAATGTACATATTTATACGGCAAATACGGTATAAAGGAGTTTAGGTGTCCGAACACTTAGGAAAACACTGTAAGATGTCCGAATACTTAGGGTTAATACGACGGTAAGGAGTTAAGATGCACATATACATAGGGCAAATACGGAAGAAAGGCGTTAAAGTGTCCGAATACTTAGGAATATACTGTAAGATGTCCTAATACGTAGGGTGAATACGGTGGTAAGAAGTTAAGATGCACATATACATAGGACGAATAAGGTAGAAAGGCGTTAAGGTGTCCGAATACTTAGGAATATACTGTAAGATGTCCGAATACTTAGGATTAATACGGTAGTAAGGAGTTAAGATGCACATATACATAGGGCAAATACGGTAGAAAGGAGTTGATGTGTCCGAATACTTAGGGCTAATACGGGGGTAAGGAGTTCAGATGCACATATACTTAGGGCAAATACGGTAGAGTTTCCGAACACTTAGGAATATACATTAAAAATGTCCGACTACTTAGGGTTAATACGACGGTAAGGAGTTAAGATGCACATATACATAGGGTAAATACGGAAGAAAGGCGTTAAAGTGTCCGAATACTTAGGAATATACTGTAAGATGTCCTAATACGTAGGGTGAATACGGTGGTAAGAAGTTAAGATGCACATATACATAGGACAAATAAGGTAGAAAGGCGTTAAGGTGTCCGAATACTTAGGAATATACTGTAAGATGTCCGAATACTTAGGATTAATACGGTAGTAAGGAGTTAAGATGCACATATACATAGGGCAAATACGGTAGAAAGGAGTTGATGTGTCCGAATACTTAGGGCTAATACGGGGGTAAGGAGTTCAGATGCACATATACTTAGGGCAAATACGGTAGAGTTTCCGAACACTTAGGAATATACATTAAAAATGTCCGACTACTTAGGGTTAATATGGTGGTAAGGAGTTAAGATGCACATATACATAGAGTAAATACGGAAGAAAGGAGATAAAGTGTCAAAATACTTAAGAATATACTATAAGATGTCCGAATACTTAGGGTTAATACGGTGGTAAGGAATTAAGATGCTCACACACATAGGGCAAATACGGTAGAAAGGAGTTAATACTTAGGAATATACTGTAAGGTGTCCGAATACTTTGGGTTAATACGGTATATATACATAAGGCAAATACGGTAGAAAGGAGTTGATGTGTCCGAATACTTAGGGTTAATACGGTGGTAAAGTGTTAAGGTGTACATATACATAGGGAAAATACGGTAGAAAGACGATAAGGTGTCCGAACACTTATGAATATACAGTGAGGTGTCCGAATACTTAGGGTTAATACGGTAGAAAGGGGTTCAGGTGTCCGAATACTTAGGGTTAATACGGTGGCTAGGACTAAAGATGCGCTTAAACATAGAGCGAATACGGTAGAAAGGAATTATGGTGTCCGAACACTTATGAATATACAGTATGACGTCCGAATACTTAAGGTAAATACGGTGGTAAGGAGTTAAGATGCATATAAACATAGGGCAACAAGGGTAAAAAGGAGTTAATGTGTCCAAAAACTTAGGATTAATAGGTGGTAAGGAGTGAAGATGCACATACGCTTAGGGCATATAAGGTAGAAAGGAGTTAATGTGTCCGAATACTTAAGGGTAATACGGTAATAAGAACATAAGTTGTCCGATTATTTAGGGCAAAAACGATTGTAAGGCGTCAAGGTGACCGTTAACTTAGGGCAAATACGTTTGAAATGAATTAAGGTGCCCGGATGCTTAGCGTAAATATGGTAGAAAGGAGGTGCGGTGTCCGAATACATAGGAATATAAGATGATGTCCGAATACTTAGGGTTAATACGGTGGTAAGGAGTTAAGATGCACATTTACATACGGCAAATACCTGAGAAAGGAGTTAAGGTGTCCGAACACTTAGGAATATACAGTAAAATGTCCAAATACTTAGGGCAAATACGGTAGAAAGGAGTTAAGGTATCCAAATACTTAGGATTTATACGGTGGTAAGGAGTGAAGATGCACATATACATAGAAATAATACGGTAGAAAGGAGTTAAGGAGCCCGTACAGTTAGGAATATACAGTAAGGTGTCCGAATACTTAAGGCAAATATGGTAAAAGGGAGTTAAGGCGTCCGAATACTTAGGTTTTATACTGTTGAAATGAATGAAGATGTCCGAATACTTAGGTTAAATACGGTAAAGGGAACGAAGATGTCAAATTACTTAGGGCAAATACGGTAGTGAAGAGTGATAGAGTCCGAATACTTAGGGCAAATAAGGTAGAAAGCAGTCAAGGTGTCCGAATACTTGTTAAATACGGAAGTAAGGAATTAAGATGTCCGAATTCTTAGGGAAAATAAGGTAGAAAGGGGTAAATGTGTCCGAATACTTAGGGCAAATATGGTAGAAAGGAGTTAAGGTGTCCCTATATTTAGGGTAAATATGGTAGTAACGAGTTACGATGTTAAATACGGTAGTAAGGAATAAAGCTGTCCGAATCATAAGGTCATATATGGTAGAAAGGAGAAGGTGTTCGATTACTTAGAGCAAATAAGGTAGAACAGAGTGAAGGAGTCCCAATACTGAGGGTTTATACGGTGGTACGGAGTTAAGATGTAAGAATACTTAGGGCAAATACGGTAGAAAGGAGGTAAGGTGTCCGAATACTTTGGGCAAATAAGGTAGAAAGGAGTTAAGGTGTCCGAATACTAAGGGTTAATACGGTAGTAAGGATTTAAGATGTAAGAATACTCAGGGCTTATACGGTAGTAATGAGTTAAGATGTCAGAATACTAAGAGTTAATACCGTAGTAAGAAATTAAGATGTAAAATACTTAGGGTTATTACGGTAATAAAGTGTTAAGGTGTCCGAATTTTGAGGTTTAATTCGGTAATAAGAACTTAAGGTGTCCGAATATTTAGGGCAAATACGGTAGTAAGGAGTCAAGGTGACCTTAAACTTAAGGTAAATACGGTTTAAATTAATTAAGGTGCCCGAATATTTAGGCCAAAAACGGTAGACAGGAGTAAAGGTGTCCGAATACTTAGGGTTAATAGATTACGTATTCATAGGGCAAATACGGTAGAAAGGAGTGAAGGTGTCCGAACACTTAGGAATGTACAGGAAGATGTCCGAATACTTAGGGTTAATACGGTGGTCAAGAGTTAAGATGTACAGCTACATAGGGCAAATACGGTAGAAAGGAGTTAAGGTGTCCGAATACTTATACAGTAAGATGTTCGAATAGGCAAATAAGGTAGAAAGGAATTAAGGTGTCAAAATACGTAGGGTTAATACGGTGATAATGAGTTAAGATACACATATACATAGGGCAAATACGGTAGAAAGATGTTAAGGTGTCCGAACAAATAGGAATATACAGTAAGATGTCCGAATACTTACGGCAAATAAGGTTGAATATTTAGGTTAAATACGGTAGGAAGGAGTTAAGATGTCCGAATACTTAAGGCAAATAAGGTAGAAAGGAGTGAAGGTGTCCGAATACTTAGGGCAAATATAGTAGAAAGGAGTTAAGTTGTCCGAATACTAAGGTTAAATACGGTAGTAAGGAATTAAGGTGACCGAATACTTAGGTGAAATACGGTAGTAAGGAGTTAAGGTGTCCGAATACTTAGGTTAAAAACGGTAGTAAGAAATTAAAGATGTCCGAATAGTTAGGTTACGGTAGTAAGGAATTAAGATGCCCGAATACTTTGGTTAAATACGGTAGTAAGAAATAAAGATGTCCGAATACTTAGGGCAAATAAGGTAGAAAGGAGATAAGATGTCCGAATACTAAGGGTTAATACAATGATAAGGAGTTAAGATGTAAGACAACAAGGCAATTACGGCTTAAAGGAGTTAAGGTGTCCGAATACTTAGGGAAAATAAGGTAGAAAGGAGTTAAAGTGTCCGAAGGGTTAATACGATGGTAAGGATTTAAGATGTAAGAATACTTAGGGCAAATACGGTAGAAAGGAATTAAGGTGTCCGAATACTTTGGGCAAATAAGGTAGAAAGTAGTTAAGGTGTCCGAATACTTTGGGCAAATAAGGTAGCAATGAGTTAAGGTGTCCGAATACTTTGGGCAAATAAGATAGAAAGGAGTTAAGGTGTCCGAATATTAAGGATTAATACGGTGGTAAGAAGTTTAGATGTAAGAATACACAGGGCTTATACGGTAGTAATGGGTTAAAGTGTCAGAATACTAATGGTTAATACCGTAGTAAGAAGTTACGATGTAAAAGTACTTAGGGTTAAAACGATGATAAGGAGTTAAGGTGTCTGAATATTTGGGGTTAATCCGGTAGTAAAGAATTAAGGTGTGTCCGAATACTTAAGTTAACTACGTTAGTAAGTGTTAAGATGTAAGAATACTTAAGCGGTAGTAAGGAGTTAAAGTGTCCGATAACTAAGGGTTAATACTATGGTAAGGAGACAAGATGTTTGAATCCTTAGAGTAAATACGATAGTTATGAGTTAAGGTGTCCGAATACTAAGGGTAAATACGGTAGTAAGGTGTTAAGGTGTCCGAATACTTAGGTTAATTACGGTAAAAAGGTGTTAAGATGTAAGTATACTTAGTGTCAGTACGGTAGGAAGAAGTTAAGGTGTACGAATACTTAGGTTAAACACGGTAATAAGGTATTAAAATGTAAGTGTACTTAGTGTCAGTACGGTAGGAAGAAGTTAAGGTGTCCGAATACTTAGAGCAAATACGGTAGTAAGGAATTTAGATGTCCGATTTCTTAGGGCAAATACGGTACAAAAGGTGTCCGAATACTTAGGGTAAATAAGATAGAAAAGAGTTAAGGTGTCCGAATACTTAGGGCAAATAAGATAGAAAGGAGTTACGGTGTCCTAATACTAAGGGTTAATACGGTGGTATGGAGTTAAGATGTCAGAATACTAAGGTTTAATACGGTAGTAAGAAGTCAAGATGTAAGAATACTTAGGATTAATACGGTAGTAATGTGTTAAGGTGTCCGAATACTTAGGGTTAATACGGTGCTAAGGCGTTAAGGTGTCCGAATACTTAGGTTAAATACAGTAGTAATATGGTAGTAAGGAGTTAAGATGTAAGAATATTTAGGATCAGCAAGGTTGTTAAGGTGACCCAATACTTAGGGTAAATACGGTAGTAAGGAGATAATATGTCCGAATACTTAGGTTAAATGCGGTAGTAAGGAGTTAAGATCATGTCCGAATACTTAGGTAAAATGCGGTAGTAAGTAGTTAAGATGTCCGAATACTTAGGTTAAATGCGGTAGTTATGAGTTAAGATGTAAGAATACTTAGGGTCAATACGGTAGTAAGGATTTTAAGGTGTCCAAATACTTAGCGTAAATACGGTAGTATGGAGATAAGGTGTCCGAATACTTAGGTTAAATGCGGTAGTAAGGAGTTAAGATGTAAGAATACTTAGGGTCAATGCGGTAGTAAGGAGTAAAGGTGTCCGAATTCTTAAGGTTATACGGCAGTAAGGGGTTTAGGAGTCCGAATTCTTAGGTTAAGGAGTTAAGGTGTCAAAAAATACTTAGGATAATTACCTGGAAAACACATGTTCCTATGGCATGGTTCATTTTAACTATGATTGTTCTCGGAGATATTAAGAACTAAACTGATGTCAACACTTAAGATGTCTATGGGAAGCATCATGACCTTGTCAATCCCTACAATATGGCTTTTCCAGACTTGCCACAGCTAAGCCATAAACAGACTCTAAACTGCAGACATTACTATTCCTCGTAGTTTACTAAATCTCTGTTCTGGCTGATAGCGTGATAGGCGAAGTGTGCTTACCAAGTAATGCTCACTTTCTACGGACGCCTGATTACACCACTCTTATATGGGTCCATGTCTGTCTGTCTGAACATTCCTAATTTTGTCTTAGTGTATATCGACCTTATGATTTTCCGAAATACGGTTTTGTTATGTTGACCTCACACTTCTTGTATCCTGAAACTAAACACTAAATGTATCGTATCCTGAAACTGAACACTAAATGTGAAAATGGAGACAATTTGCATGAAATGTCTAATCCTGTTTTCTGGGAAAAAAGAAAACTACCATCATTTTGTCGTTTGCTGAATTAGCCCAGAGAGTGATAAAAGCTAAATCGTTACAAGTGGACCGTGGAAAAGTTGGAAAAAGCCAGAACGATCTGTTCTTAAACGGTATCTACATGTATACATTATCGCGCACCAATTCATTGTTATCAGTTCAGATTCACATCTGGCCTGACGGCAATAAATGCAGTCAGATCTAGCTTAATTTGATTTCTGACTACATTTGATTTCTGATTCTATTGCTTGAGTTGTGATTTAACGGCCAAGTCAACAATATTCCACTGATTTAGAGACATTGCCTCCAGATTTGTGGGACTTTTACCCAACCCGATCACATGATGAACTCAGGCCTTGCTTAAAGTCATTAGCAGCTCTGCCCCAGAGGCACCAGGGAGCGTATTTATTTCGCGGCCCTAGATGGGCGGGGTCCGTGATTTCCAAATAACGAGAATTAGAGTGCGCCGGTAATAGGTACCAGGAGTAGAAAAAAATCACGAAAAATAAATGTCGCTGTCATCCAATCCTGCGCACTTCTGACTGTGCAGGTCATAATTCATAATTTCAATACAGACAAGTAAATAAAATGCATTCTAGTGGCATCTCAGAGCCTTGGCAACGTAGAGCAATTTCTGTTTTAAATTCGTTATCAGTGTCGGAAAAAAAAAAAAAAAAAAAAAAAAAAAAAAACGAAAAAAAAAATATATATATATATATTTTAATACGTCTTTGGTGTCGGCCAAACGCCGCTACCGTGGTGCTTTTATGTCTTTGCCCTTCCTTATTTTACATTAATCCTATGATCTGGTTCGTCAAATACATGTTAAGAGTTATTGCTAAGAAGTGTACGCTTTTACGTAGGTATGTTAGCATAATGAATACCCAGTGCTTCTGTTTACAAGTCCTGATCTTGTCTTCGTTGTCCGCATTACGCTAAAAATTAAGCAGCGTGGCAAAACCTGCAACAAGATCCCAGTAAGCATTTTTTATAAATCTATAGCGGGCCATTATCGGCCTGTTAGGGTAGCTGACGGGCCGATAACGACCCGCTATAGATTTAAAAAGAATGCTAGCTGGAATCTGTGTGACCAGCAAAGACTCAGATCAGCATGTACGTCCACCCAATATTGCAAGGACTTTCGATTACCCCTTTAGCCTGGAAACTATAGAAGGCATATGCGATCAGCGAAGACTGATCAGACTGTGCGGATGCGCAGGCTTATCTGAGTCTCTCTGGTCGCACAAGTCTAACTGTAGATTTTGTCGCGCACTGGCACATTAATTTAATATGTGATTACCCAGGAAATGTCACAATCACGGAGCACACCGAAAGATCCCAGCTAGCATTCTTTATAAATCTATAGCGGGGCCGTTGTCGGCCCATCAGCTACCCTGACGGGCCGATAACGACCCGCTATAGATTTGTGAAGAATGCTTACTGGGATGAAGCGATGTAGAACATACAAACACAACAAACAATGACAAAACTCCGGCGTCGGTGGCTCAGATGGATGTACGTCCGACCGGTGATCAGGAGGTTGCGGGTTAGACCCCTGCCGGGTCGGCAACAATCGTTCGTGGTTTGATCATTAAATATTTTCTACGGTTATTCTCTCCTTTCCGCTAATTCAACAAGGGCAGTTGTCAGTTTCTGGCGAAAGAATGTGCACAATACTCTGTTGGTGTTGAGTTTTTACGGACCATTCAACATAATGGGGTCATGTCGAGTGCGGTCAGTTTACCTAACCACGCTTTTACTTAACAGGTTTAGTCCTCTAAGCTGTTAACCAGTACTGTGCACATTTTTTCGCCAGAAACGGACAACTGCCCTTCTTGAATCTGCGGAAGAGAGAGAATGACCGTAGAAAATATTTCATGATCAGTCTCCACGAAAAAATGTTGCCGAACCGGCGGGGATCGAACCCGCAACCTCCTGATCACCATTCGACGCGCATCCAACTGAGCCACCGAGGCGTAGATGACAAAGCCTACCCAGCAAAAGTGTGGTTCGGATTATGCAAAAAAGACTCTTCGGACTTTCCGTTGAATCAACCTTTCAATACGCCTAGCGCATGCACAGGATGATGTGCATTTGAACATTTTGCGCACGTTCGAAGAAATTTTGTTTCACTTGGCGCGGCTCATAAAATGTTAAAACCTGTTTTCTGAAAAAAAAAAATACGACAAATATTTCAAAATGTCGCCTGCTGAAATGTTTACTCCGTGTGCAAAGCGTTTAAGTGGACATTGTCATGAAAAAGGGCCCTTTTTCATGACAATGTCCACTTAAACGCTTTGCACACGGAGTTTAAGTGGACATTGTCATGAAAAAGGGCCCTTTTTCATGACAATGTCCACTTAAACGCTTTGCACACGGAGTAAACATTTCAGTAGGCGACATTTTGAAATATTTGTCGTATTTTTTTTTTTTTTTTTTTTTTTTCAGAAAACAGGTTTTGACATTTCATGCAAAATGTCTACATTGGAGACAATTTGCGTCAAATGTCAAATTTGTTTTCTGGGAAGAATAAGAAAAAATATTTCAATGTGTCGTCGACTGAACATTATTCCTAGAATGTTAAGCGTTATGCAGTGATTAAGGAGTGCCATGTTGCGTAAACTGTCAACAAGTTATATATTGTTTAGCTCAAAATTTGGGTAGACTGCTTTACAGATCGACAAATTTACTATAGTCTAAATTTTGGCACACAGGATCCGCACGCCAGTCTCCGAGATAGCGCTGTTGAGCTTAAACATTTCTTACCACGGAGAAAAATTTGGTGACGAAAATGTACGGGGTTGTGAGTTTAGTTGTTGTGCTAATGGCTATTAGCTACGTTCAGGCAATGATGCTCGGGGAATTCTATAACGAAGTAGCGATCGATACAAACGTGATAGAGGTCGCCACCTGGGCCGTGGAAGAGATGGGAAACAATTTGCAATTAGTGGACATCCTAAACGCACAAAAACAGGTAAACTTTAATTCTTCACGCGGGTGTATGCTTCAAGTTACAGATGCGTTTGGAAACTATGAATGATCAGATATTCAAGCAGACACGTAACGTTGAATCGTTTTTTTTTTTTTTTTTTTTTTTTTTTTTTACGCTAATTCAATGTCAAGGATGTTGGGCACTTAACGTTGGAACAACCATCGTTTCGACGTTGATTCAACGTCATTTAGAGTCACCCTCAAGGACGCTGAATTAAAAATGAAACGATGATGGTTCACTGTAGATAGCCAAAAAACGTAAATTGGCTATTTACAGTTGACTGTAGATAGGCGAAAAACGTTAAATTTGCTATTTACAGTCAACTGTAGATAGCCAAAAACTTTAAATTGGCTATTTACAGTTGACTGCAGATAGCCAAAAAAAAACAAAAAAAAAAAAAAAAAAAAAAAAAAAAAAAACCCGTTAAATTGGCTATTCAATATATGTTCTCGAAGACAGGGCACTAGAAATAATATAATTGTATTTGCATGAACAGTGGAATATTGTATTCGTTGTGAATTGGGCATTTTTCAAAACACAGTTTGGGTAAAAATTTCTAAACATATTCTTACTTTGAAAGATAAACAAGACATTGAAGAAATAAAAACAAAAAAAAAAAAAATAAAAATAAAAAAAATAAAAGATATATATATATATATATATATATATATATATATATATATATATATATATATATATATATATATATATATATATATATAATGACAAAATAATTGACGTAGCGCAAGAAATAATGAACAGACAATTCACAAACCCCAAAATTAACGGACTTCAGTCCGTTTTAAACAAGCAACAAGTTTCTCATTTCAAAAAAAAAAAAAAAAAAAGAAAAAAAAATATGATACAAATTCTGCATCCTGCATCGCGGTAGTTTTACTTCTGGTTACTGGTTTGCCGCGGTTGATACAATGTATACAATGTTTTGAATGGTATCATTTCCGATGCTTAGACAAGCATATTATTAATTCCATTCAGAAACCAGGCGGTTGACTGTTTAAATGTAAGGAATAATTAATTATGTGCAAATGAAAGAGTAATAACAATATACAATATACATCTTTTATAATGCTTTTGATTTCCGCATTTTTGTTTGTTTGTTTGTTGTTTGTTGGTTTTTTTTATGTTAAACGAATCCAGCTGCTAACAGAATCATTGGATATCACGTGAGAATAAATAACTTGTTTGATTTAATCTGAATTTAAATGACGAAAGTTAGGATATATCCATGCTATGGTTTATGAGCGTTTTTCACTTTTTATTAGTAATAAAACGAAATATGAATAAATGGTTTTGCTTCTTTCAGGAAAAAAAGAAAAAACAAGTTTTTACTTGTGCATGTTTCATACATATTATACACGCGTACCAAACGAATGAATGCTTAACCATCGATTAAGAACGTGAAACAATTAGAGCGACTTCGGTTAGGCATTCGATGACTAAAAAAGGCAAACAAATTTAGCATTTTCTGTGTTTCATGAGCGATATAAATGTTTTAAGGAAGTATTTGAAAAACGGGGAATAACATTTAACAGCCCATTGATATCAACGCTTGTGGAGTAAATCTCAGACCACCTACTTCATGGTAACGGTCGAAAAGAGTGGTTATGCATTAAAGCTGTAAACTTTGTTTCTGTTTATTTAGATCTAATGCGAAACCATCCATTTTCGACCCTTCCTGTAGCGATTTCTCAACAATGCTGCAATGACAACCAAAATATCCCTAACACAAAAAATCATACGTGTCTATCATGTGTGCGTGATGATATGCTGAACTTCTAGCAATAAAGGACAATAAATACCACGAATTTCCACGTGTTTTGTATGGCTTTCGGTATACCTTCTGCACGCGAAAAATAATTCAGCCAATATGCGTGAAGAAGGTAGTCTGAGATTTACTTCACAGACGCCCATATCAATAGCTGTGTGAAGTTGGCTAAACATTCGACATTTGACATTCGGCATTTGAATGTCTAGCCATTAGACATTGGACATTTGACATTCGAATGTCTAGCCATTAAACATTTGATATTCGAATGTCGAGCTATCAGACATTCGACATTCGAATGTCTAGGCATTAGACATTGGACATTGGACATTCGAAAGTCCCGCCATTAGACATCCGACATTCGACTTTCGAATGTCTAGCCACAAGACGTTCGACATTCGAATGCCTAGCCATTAGACATTCGACATTCGAATGTCGAGCCATTAGACTTTCGACATTCGAATGTCAAGACATTAGACATTGAACATTAGGCATACGAATGTCGAGCCATTAGACATTCGACATTCGAATGTCTAGGCATAAGACATTGACCGTTTGACATCAGAATGTCTAGCCATTAGACATTCGACATTCGAATGTCAAGCTATAAGACATTTGACATTCGAATGTCCAGCCATTAGACATTCGAAATTCGAGTGTCTAGCCATTAGACATACGACATTCGAATGTCTAATCATTGAAAATCCGATATTCGAACCATTAAATATTCGACATTTGAAGGTCTAGGTATTAGACAGTGGACATTCGACATTCTAATATCTAGCCATTAGACTTTTGACATTCAAATGTCTAGCCATTAGACATTCGACATTCGACATTCGAATGTCCAGCCATTAGACATTCGACATTCCAATGTCTAGGCATTAGACTATGTTTGACATTCGAGTGTCTAGCCATTAGACATTGGGAATTTGACATTCGAATGTCGAGCCATAAGACATTCGACATTCATATGTTTAGCCATTAGACATAGAACAAAGGACATTCAAATGTCTAGCCATTAGACATTGGACATTCGACATCTGAATGTCTATGCATTAGACATTGGACATTCGACGTTCGAATGTCTAGCCATTAGACATTCGACAATCGACATTTGAATGTTTAGCCATTAGACAGTTGACATTCGAATGTCTAGCCATTAGACATTCGACATTCGACATTCGAATGTCTAACCATTTGACATTCGACATTCGAATGTCGAGCCATTAGACATTCGACATTCATATGTCTAGCCATTACACACTGGAAATTGGACATTGGAATGTCTAGCCATTAGACATTGGACATTGGACATCCGAATGTCTAGGCATTAGACGTTGGACATTCGACATTTGAATACGTAGCCATTAGACATTAGATATTCGACATTCGAATGTTTAGCCATTAGACAGTTGACATTCGACATTCGATTGTCTAGCCATTAGACATTCGACATTCGAATGTCTAGCCATTAGACATTCGACATTCGAATGTCGAGCCATTAGATATTAGACATTCATATGTCTAGGCCTTAGACATTGGGTATTCGACATTACAATTGTGTAGCCATTAGACATTGGACATTCGATATTCGCCTCGTCGAGTTAATTCTAATGAGAACACTCAACATAACATTATTTTATAGAAGACCGAAAACAAAACAGCCCTAAATTATCGTCATTTGCCCCCTGATCTGGCGCTATGATTAACCCTCAGCGGTTCGAACTACCCATAGCTCGAACAAATTACCATGGACCCAAAGATGAGTTCGACTGTAAAAATTTGAAAAGTTTACTTTTTATAGCCATACCTCTAAATAAGCCATTTTGAACCAGAAATATTTATCTTGATACAGCGCTTATCTAACCCTATGTAAGCGGATATATTTCACTATATAATATGAGGAATGTTGAAGATTTTTGTTATTAAGCACATTTAAAGGTTGCTAATGTAGCTAATTTTGATATAACGAAAATTAAAGGCGCTTTTCTTTTGTTTCAAACTAATTTTCCCAGACTATTGTTTATATTGTCCACATACTTAATTAGAATAAGTGTTCTGATACCCTAAGTTTCACGAAAATGATTTATGCTATCACTGAGGCTCTGAAGAATTTGCACATTCATTGTGAAAACATTAACTTGCTTACCATAAAAATACATAAAATATAAATATACCAAAAAAAAAAAAATAATAATAATAATAAATAAATAAAGTAATTAGATTAAATTCACTATAATTGATAAATTTTTATCGCCCTTGACCCATTTTGGCTACATAGCCTAGTTAGAAAACTACCTACTTAGACAATATTTTCTCCTACAATCCTTTATCGCAGTCGTCAGAGGCATATTATAGCAAACTAGGGGCAGCTTAATTTCATTTGGACATAGTATTTTTCGACAATAAAAAAATGAGTTTATATCAAAATTAGCTCCGTCAGCAACCTTTAAAGCACATTTATATTGTAAACAGTTGCTAAAAAGTTTCAAAAAAAAAAATCTAAAAGCTGCCCGGCAGGCACATGACGTAAATATAATGTCGCCTCAACGTCGATGCAACGTCATGACGTCATGACGTTGCATCGACGTTGAGGCGACGTTATATTTACGTCATGTGCCCGCTGGTTGGTTTGAAAATTGCGAAAATTCGACTCATAATATAGATCCCTATATAGGTGTAAATTTTCGCATTTTTAAGCAAATTTTGTTGTTGCTTATTTTAAGACAAATGTATACTGCCGTACGTTAAAAGTTTGTTTTAAAGATGATAGCAGTATGATAAAAAAAATGTCCTTAAATAGGGGTCTCAACTCCATTTTCAGTTGTTTCCTTTTTTTTCTTTTTTTTTTTCTTTCTTTCTTTTTAACGGAGTTATTAAGGGCAGATATAAGTAAACGGAAGAAATATGCCAGCTGATTATAAATAAAAAAGCAGGCAACGTTAACAAAAGTATCTTTATTATATTCCGTGAAAAATAAGAAAAAAAAAAATCCCTAATTTTCATTAGATGATTTAACCTACAGGGCAATAAATGAGCCTCAACGTGAGAAAACATACCTTCTTACATGTGCACCCAACAAAGCCTCACATCAACCTGCGCATCCGCGCGGTATTATCAGAGACTCCGTTATCCACATGAAGAAACTTTGCATCCTTGGCTATTCAAAATGCATCCAGTGAAGATTCTGATCAATCTGCGCGAATGCGCAGGCTGATTTGAATCTTTGCTGGGCGCCCATGTCCAAAGATATGTTTTCTGCCATTGAGGTTAAAATGTATAGTTTGATAATGAAAATGAAATAAGATTATTACTGAATGAAAATGGTTACAGACATGTAATGATAAATGTTGCCTATTATTTACACCCATCTTATCACAGTCACCCATTGAATATCATGTGTTCTGGTTTTCAACCAACAGAACCTATCACACAACAGAGTGCACAAGTTAAATTAAAAGCAAGAAATGAGACTGGTAATAACGCTGGGCAATAAAAAGTAAGAAGACAAACTTCTAGTTTAAAATTTTATTAATGTAAAATTTTCATTTCTAGGTAAGTAATAGCAATTTCCAAGCACAAATTTAAGGGTATGCTAAATATAGTATTTCTGTCATGGTTCATCATAAAGCTGAAAACAAGTTGCTTTTAGAGAATGATATTTTAAAACGCTTCCTGCTATCCTGCTACAAACTTTTGACACATCAATGTTTAACAAATAATGTAGTTACAACATGCAACATAAATTGCTATGTGTGGTTGCAGCTTTATAATGTTATTAGATCACCAGAGTACGAAGTGTTCAAGGTGAGCTGTTAAGATCGGTCAATGTCCGTCGTGCAGCGTCGTTACGGCGTCAACAACTTGCTTTAAAAGCCTACTCCTCCTACACCCCTGGGCCAATTGATTCGAAACTTAGTAGAAAGCATCGAGGAGACTTGTAAATCACAAATAGCTAAAGTCGTTCCGACCGGAAATCCAAGATGGCTGCATGGCGGCCATCTTGCAAAACCTTTTTTTCGCGTCTTCTCCTGAACCAAAGAGCCAGTTGACTTGAAACTTGGTAGGAAGCATCGGGGTGTCTTGTAGATCGAAATACTAAGTTAGTTATCATCCGGAAACGAAAATATGGACGTGTAGCAAGCAGATAACTCTGTCAAAAAAACTGACAAAATTTGACCAGGCCTACACAATATCTCTGCACATACCAAATTTGGCGAAAATCCATTTATGTTTACTCAAGATATTGTCCGCCAATAAAATACGGACGTGTGGCAGGCAGATAACGCTGTCAAAAATTAAGAAATTTGAACATTAGCAATCCAAAAACCAGATCACTACAATGTCAATGCACATACCAAGTTTGAAGAAATTGATATTAACTCGCGTTATATGGCTAGACATTTCAAATGCCTAATGTCGTGCAGCTAGACATTCGAATGTCTAATGTTGAATGTCCAACGTCTAATGGCTAGATATTCGAATGTCAAATGTCTAATGGCTAGGCATTCGAATGTCGAATGTTCAATGTCTAACGGCTAGACATTCGAATGTCGAATGTCTAATGGCTAGACATTCGAATGTCCAATGTCTAATGGCTAGACATTCAAATGTGGAAGTTCCAATGTCTAATGGCTAGACATACGAATGTAGAATGTCGAATGGCTAGGCACTCGAATGTCGAATGTCTAATAGCTAAACATTCGAATGTCGTATGTAGAATGTCTAATCGCTAGACATTCAAATATCGAATGTCCAATGTCTAAAGGCTAGACATTCGAATGTCGAATGTCCAATGTCTAATGGCTAGACATTCGAATGTCGACTGTCCAGTGTCTAACGGCTAGGCATTCGAATGTCGAATGTTCAATATCTAATGGCTAGACATTCGAATGTCGAATGTCTAATGGCTAGACATTCGAATGCCGGATGTCAATGTCTAATGGCTACACATTCAAATGTCGAATGTCCAATGTCTAATGGCTATACATACGAATGTCGAATGTCTAATGGCTAGGCATTCGAATGTCGAATGTCTATTAACTAGACATTCAAATGGCGAATGTAGAATGTCTAATGGCTAGACATTCGAATGTCGAATGTCGAATGTCTTAAGGCCAGACATTCGAATGTCGAATGTCCAATGTCTAATGACTAGACATTCGAATGTCGACTGTCCAATGTCTAATGGCTAGACATTCGAATTTCGAATGTCTAATGGCTAGACTTTCAAATGTCAGTGTCTAATGGCTAGGCATTCAAAATTCGAATGTCCAATGACTAATGTCTAGACATTCGAATGTAGAATGTCGAATGTCGAATGTCTAATGGCTAGACATTCGAATGTCAAATGTCTAATGGCTAGACATTCGAATGTCGAATGTTTAATGACTAGACATTTAAATGTCCTATGGATAGACAGAGTCGAATGTCGACTGTCCAAGATTTAATGGCTAGACATTCGAATGTCGAATGTTCAATGTCTAATGGCTAGACATTCGAATGTCGAATGTCGAGTGCCTAATGGCTAGACATTCGAATGTCGAATGTCTGATGGTTAGACATTCGAATGTCGAATGTCCATTATCTAGGCATTCGAATGTCGAATGTCTAATGGCTAGACATTCGAATGCCGAATGTCTAATGGCTAGACATTCGAAGGTCGAATGTCTAATGGCTAAACATTCGAATGTCAAATGGCTAATGTCTCATGACTAGACATTCAAATCTCGAATGTCCAATGTCAAATTGCTTGACATTCGAATGTCGAATGTTCAATATCCAATGGCTTGACATTCAAATTTCGAATGTCTAGTGGCTAGACATTCGAATGTCCTTTGTCTAATGGCTAGACATTTGAATGTCTAATGGCTAGACATTCGAATGTCCAATGTCCAATGTCGAATGTCTAATGGCTAGTCATTCGAATGTCAAATGTCCAATGTCTGATGGCTAGACATTCGACAATGTCTAATTCGTAGACATTAAAATGTCAAATGTCGAATGTCTAATGGCTAAACATTCGAATGTCGAATGTATAATAAATAGACATTCGAACATCAAATGTAGGCTGCAAGATCTTGACTGACAATTCGAAAAACCAAAAAAAAAAAAAAAAACGGGAAATACATATTACAAACAAGAAATCTTGATTTACCGTCCTCTCACCATTATCAAGAAAGATCTGATATGATAGAATTGCTGGAGATGCAAGATGAGCCATGCATTACTAGTCTTCCTTCTTGGAGAACACATCTTAAATAAGTATGTCTCTGTAAATAGCCATTTTAACGTTTTTTTTTTTGTTTTTTTTGTTTTTTTTTTTGTTGTTTTTTTTTTTGTTGTTGTTGTTTTTTTTGCTAATGGCAGTTGACTGTAATTAGCCAATAAATGTTTTTTTTTTTTTTTTTTTTTTTTTTTTTGCTTTCTACAGTTGACTGTAAATAGCCAATTTAACGTTTTTGGCTATCTACAATTTAACGATTTTTTGGGGGGTGTGTGTGTGGGGGGGTGCTATTTAAAGTTGACTGTAAATAGCCTCTTCCTATTTTTAAACTATAAAAGGAAGAAGAAAGATTGAAGGGAAGAAATGCCTGACATGAAAGAGCCTGACAAACCATGCAATTCACAACCACAAAAAAAAAAAAAAAAAAAAAAAAAAAAAACGTGAAACGGTGATACCCATCCACTACTGTATTGAGGGCAGATAACTCTGTCAAAAATTGATGAAATCTGCCAAATAGCCATCCAAAACAAGATTTCCACAATATCAATGCACACAAATTTAGTGATAAAAAATACTCTCGTCCCGAAACGAAAATCGATCGAGCGGCGGACGGACAGACGGAACTTTTACGCTTTTACAAGGCGATGCCTCTGAAAGAAAAGCGGGAACATACAGAAGACCAAGAAGACTATAAGGATCTATCATTTGTGTGAGAGGTAGCTAGAAAAGTCCGTCCCAAGGATCACTATCTGGCATCACGAGGCTTGCCAAGTGATGCCAGACTGTGATCGCGAGGGACAGATTTTTCTATCTACTCCTCACATCCATGATAGATTCTTTTTCTTGCACACCTTTTGTTTCTGAACGTATATCTTTTAATGATGCAGTCACTTCGATTGCTGACGTCCGTCATATTGTGACGACAATACTGTAACGTTTAATGACGTCATTACGTTCAGTGCTGTCAACTTTAACGATGGCGTATGTGACGCCCATTATAACCAGTGCATATCAAACACGTGAGAATTCTCAAATTTCATCCTACCCTGGGTAGGATAAGAATTTCTATTCCAGTGTTAAATCCAGAATTTCCTTACCTGGTGTGCAAGACGACAAAAAAAACATGCATGGTATTTTCTTCTACCTTCGAATAACCGCGCTTGTGTCTATCCTTTCAAAAATGCCCACACTTTTAAGATGTATTGACACCACGTTAGTTTTTCGAAGATTAGTTTGAAATTAATTATGTTTTGATTTCATGATAGAAAAAACAGGGGATTTGTCTGTTTTAAGGACATATTTAATCGCACTTTTATACATATAATTCGAAACACACAACATGTTGCTTAAAGCCTTTCTCAAAATGTCCAATAATATGATATTTATTATTACTTAACCCTTAAAGAGGGAAACGGCACATGCCTCGGTAGCTCAGTCAGATTGGAGCCTGTATTTGAAACGAGCAATCTTTATTTAAGATCGGCGACAAACGGCACATTATCAGTGCCCAGATCTAGAACTTCTCTCTTTGATGGGTCATTTTCTGCTTCTGTACCAAAGTTGTGGAATTCACTGTCAAAGGAAATCATTACGTTATCTTCCCTTGAAAACTTTAAACGATCAGCAAAAATCACTTTATGAATTGATCATTATTTCCGCATACAATGTAGGTGTCAAACTCGTCACATTTTTTCCATATATTCTTGGGGCCCCATCTGCTCTGGGTACAATGTTCCTCGAAGGATGGGTAGTGGTTCGCGGAGAAACTTTACGCGACACTCTACTACCAATTCCGCGGCGAACCTGGATACGTGACGACTGGCGGTGTCTCTCCTTTTGGTCCTTTAATGTATGGTATGAATGGCCATGGTTTTCCTGGCTTTGCAAACTCGCCATTACACGTTTTCTTATACAGTTGACTCTTCTTATCTCGACCTCGCTAGAATAACCGCTTATCTCGAAGAGAAAATCTGGTCCCTGCCTTAACATGAAAATCTAACAACAGGTAAAAAAAATATTATGGAAAAGAGGATGTAGAAAATATAACCCTATATTTTATGTTTCAATACCAAATCAGTGCAAAAACTATATATGATATGTTTCAACACCAATATGAGTGAAATACCCCAATATTATATGTTTCAACACTAATGTCAGTGCAATAATATTTTTTTTTTATATTTTCGACAACAATATCAGTGCTATAACCCTATATTATATGTTTCAACACCAAATCACTGCAAAATCCCTACATCATATGTTTAAACACCAACATCAGTGAAATAATCCTATATTCTATGTGTCAACACCAATATCAGTGCAATAACCCTATATTATATTTTGACACCAATATCAGTGCAATAGCTCTGTATGATTTGTTTCAACACAAATAACAATGCAATAAAGCTATATTATATTATTCAACACCAATATCAGTGCAATAGCCCTATATTATAATTTTCAACACCAATATCAGTGCAATAGACCTATATTAGATTGTCGACACCAGTGTCAGTGAAATAACCATATAGTATATGTTCAACACCAATATCGGTGCAATAACCCTATTTAATATTTTCGACACCAACATCAGTGAAATACGCCTATATGATAATTTTCAACACAAAAATCAGTTAAGAAATATCCCTATATCTGTGGAATAACCTACATTATATTTTCGATACCAATATCAGTGAAATAACCCTATATGATGTTTTTCAACACAAATATCAGTGAAATAACCCTATATTATATGTTTCAACACAAATATCAGTGCAATGACCCTAAATTATATTTTTCAACACTAATATCAGTGAAATAATCCTATATTATATGTTTCAACACCAATATCAGTGAAATATCTCAGTTATATATTTTTCAACACCGATATCAGTGCAACACCCCTATAATATATGTTTCACCACATATATCAGTTGGATAACCCTATATGATATTTTTCAACACCAACATCAGTGAAATACCCCTATATATCTCAACACCAATATCAGTGCAACAGTCCTATATTATTTTTTTCTACACATATATCAGTGAAATAACCCTATATTATATGTTTCAACACCAATATCAGTGCAATAACACCATATTATATGTTTCAATACCAATATCAGTGCAATAACCCTGTATGTTTCAACACCAATATCAGTGCAATATCCCAATATTATTATATAACAATAAATATTAAATTATTAAAATGTGCGATAAAAGCCGAGGAGTTAGCGTGCCGATATCAGACGATATCGGCACACTTACTCGATATTGCTCACTTACTCGGATGTCTTCTCATATTACCGTTACATTACGTTGCTTTTGATGACGTCTTAATGCGGTGACGTAGCGCCAAACCTTGTCGCGCACATTGGTAGAATTCACATTTTTTTTGTTATTAAAAAAGCGTTTTAAAGGTTAGAAACACCGGGAAATGAAATAAATGTTAATCGCTGTATAATAAAAGGTTATTACACTGATATTGGCAAATACTGACCCTTGATGGGATATATACGGACGCTCGGGACAATATTCACCAATATCAGTGAAATAACCCTATATTATATTTTTTCAACACCAATATCAGTGCAATATCCCTATATTTCTAAACACCAATATTAGTGCACAAACCCTATATTATCTTTTCGACACAAATATCAGTGCATTAACCCTATATTATATGTCTCAACACCAATACTAGTACAATAACCCGATATTATATGTTTCAACACCAATGTCAGTGCAATAAACCTATATTAGATTTTTGACACCAATATATGTGAAATAACCCTATATTATATGTTTCAACTCCAATATCAGAGCAATAACCCTATATTATATTTTCGACACCAATATCAGTGAAATACCCCTATAAGTTTCAACACCAGTATCAATGCAATAACCCTATATTATATTTTCGACAACAACATCAGTGAACTAAACCTATATGATATTTTCCAACACAAATATCAGTGAAAAAACCCTATAGTATATGTTTCAACATCCATATCAATGCAATATCCATATATTATGTTTTTCAACACTAATTTCAGCGAAATACTCCTATAGTATATGTCTCAATATCAAAATCAGTGCAATATTCCTTTTTTATATTTTCGACACCAATATCAGTGCAATAACCCTATATTATATGTTTCAATACCAAATCAGTACAAAAACCCTATATGATATGTTTTAACACCAATATCAGTGAAATACCCCCAATATTATATGTCTCAACACCAATATCAGTGCAATAATCCTTTTTTTTATATTTTCGACAGAAATATCACTGCAATAACCCTATATTATATGTTTCAACACCAAATCACTGCAAAATCCCTATATTATATGTTTAAACTCCAATATCAGGAAAATAATGCTATAAACTATATGTCATCACCAATATCAGTTCAATTACTCTTTATTATATTTTGACACCAATATCAGTGCAATATCACTATATGATATGTTTCAACACAAATATCAATGCAATTACAATATATTATATTTTTCAACACCAATATCAGTGCAATAACCCTATATTATATGTTTCAACACCAATATCAGTGCAATAAACCTGTATTAAATTTTTGACACCAGTATTGGTGAAATAACCCTATAATATATGTTCAACACCAATATCAGTGCAATAACCCTATTTTATATTTTCGACATTAATATCAGTGAAATAAGCCTATATGATACTTTTAAACACAAATATCAGTGAAATAACCCTATATCTGTGGAATAACCTATATTACATTTTCGACACCAATATCAGTGAAATAACCCTATATGATATTTTTCAACACAAATATCAGTGAAATAACCCTGTATTATATGTTTCGACACAAATATCAGTGCAATGACCCTATATTATATTTTTCAACACTAATATCAGTGAAATAACCCTATATTATATGTTTCAACACCAATATCAGTGAAATATCCCTATAATATATGTTTCAATACTTATATCGGTGCGACATAGCCCTATATTGTATGTCTCAACACTAATATCAGTGCAATAGTCCTAAGTTATTTTTTTCGACACTGATATCAGTGAAATAAACCTATATTATATTTTTCAACACCAATATCTGTGCAATAACACTATATTATATGTTTCAATACCAATATCAGTGCAATAAACCTATATGTTTCTACACCAATATCAATGCTAGAACCCAATATTATATTTTTCAACACCAATATTAGTGCAATAACCCTTTATTATATTTTTCAATATCAATATCAGTGCAATTACCCTATATTATTTTTTTTCAACGCCAATACCAGCGCAATATCCCTATATTATATTTCTCAACACCATTATTAGTGTAATTACCCTAAATTATATTTTTCAATACCAATATCAGTGCAATAACCTTATATTTTCAGGTCATTGTTGAACGGTATTACTTACTTTGGCTACGTTTAGCAACGGTAAGACTAGGAAAATTAATACATGTTCAGGGGAGACAACTGTGTCAGAATTGTTTTGCATCCGTTGTGAACAGGGATCTTCTCTATAAAAAAATATTTTACCTCCTTTTATTCACTCCAAAAAGAAACAAACAAAAAATGCTATTATACTAGACACCTTTTTAGAAGAAACTTGGTGTGTAGGAAAGTAAATAGGACATCACAAAAGTTGTCTCTCTTGTAAATGAAATTGTGGACCATCTACCAAGTAGTGTCAGTCCCTTAACCCTTAAAGCGCCAAGAAAAACTGCATCTGAAAATGTCGTCAGTTTATGTCGTCTGCTGAATATTCTTGCAAACTTCTCAAAGCTATTTTTTGCATACCGGCAAACAGTGTGGACCCTGATCAGACTGCTCCTAGAGCAGTCTGATCTGGGTCCACACTGTTTGCAGAAATGACTTTTAAAATCACAAGCAGAAGACAAAGCAGATGACAATAGTTGTGATTGGCGCTTTAAGAATTAACAAGTTTATTTTCATGCCCGTCGTCATGAGGGATTACTTATATTTTATTTCATACTGTGCAGTTAAAAATGATCTTCATCTTCAGAAAGCCGGCCTCGATGGCTCAGTTGGATGCGCCGTCCGACTGGAGACCAGGAGGTCGCGGGTTCAACCCCCGCCAAGGTCGGCAACATTCTTTCGTGGAGATTGATCATGAAATGTTTTCTATGGTCATTCTCTCCCATCCGCTGATTCAAGAAGGGCAGTTGTCAGTTTCTGGCGAAAGAATGTGCACAATACTGGTTAACCGCTTAGAGGACTAAGCCTGCCCAGTAAACATGTGTTTAGGTAAACTAGCCGCGCTCGACATGATCCCATTGGGTTGACTGGGCCGTAAACCTCAACACAAACAAAATCATCTTCAGAAAACGTACCTTCGGACATGCGCTCCCAGCGAAGATTCAGACCAGCCTTCGCGCAGGCTGATCAGAATCTTCACTGGGTGCATTTTGGATAGCCAGATGCTAAGTGTCTGATCTGGTTTCATGGGTACCCAAATCACCCTGGCTCGTAATCAGAAACTGTTTGAGCCGTGGCACAGTATTTTCTACAAAACTGCATGCGCGCCCAGCAAACTCAGATCAGCCTGGGTATCCGCGCAGTCTGATCATGAGACTCTATGAATAGCCAAGGATCCAAAGTGTCTTCAGGCGGACAGCGAAGACTCTGATCAGAAAAGGCTGTTCTGCATTTTTATATTATTTTAAGTCTCCAAAAGATCTACGACTAATTGGCCAGTTAGGCCTTATCGGCGACATTCATATTTCAAAAATATAGAAATGGGCTCAGTTACAAATGTAATGGTCATCAAGGACAATAAAATATAAACTATATACGTTGGTAGTGAAATAAAAAAAAATCACCCTTTCCCTCTAAATTTTAGTTTACCTACATCTCTTCTACGAAGTGTCATTTGTAAAACACTATGCCCCAACTGCCTGACTCTAACACTGCTTGACTCCAACACTGCTTGACCATGACGGTAACAACAGTACTAATATATGAGATTTCAATGTTAGTTTATCAAAAGGGAAATAACTCTAAAATGGGAGATAATTCGGATAAGGAAAACAATACGGGTCACCTATTTTTCATGAGGAATCCATAAATGAAATTTCAAACTATTAGCAACATGGTTCTAAACTTATGCTATACACAATAAAGCAACATTAAATGGCCAGAAAATGCAAAGGGCCATAACTCCAACAACATTTCATTTAATTATTTCAAAATTTAATTAGGTGATCTCCTCCTCAGTCCCAGTCAGTATACCAAATATCAAGGCTAACGAGATTTCAATGTTATTTTATTAAAAGGGAAATAACTCTGAAACGGGAGGTAGGTCGGATAAGAAAAAAAAAATACTGGTCACCTATTATTTCATGACGAATCCATATATGAAATTTCAAAACAATAGCATACATGGTTCTAAACTTATGCTATGCACATGAAAGCAACAAGATTAAATAGCCCAAAGGGACATAACTCTAACAACATTTCATTTAATTGGTTGAAAATTTAATGAGTTAGGCCCAGTTGTTCAAAGCTAACGACGTCGTTAGTTAACGATTCGTTAAAATTTACATTGAGTAAATATGCTGAATTTTTTTGCTGAAAAAAATGTGAGTAGCTTTTGCAGTAGCACTCACATTTTTTTCAGCAAAAAGTATCATAATATTTTATTTTGAATCTGCTAAAACAGTTAACGAAAAGACCCTTAACGAGCTCGTTAAGCTAACGACGCTTTGAACAACTGGGCCCTAATCTCCTCCTCAGTCCCAATCAGTATACCAAACATCAAGGCTCTAGCTCAAACACTTTTTCAGATATCTTGCTTACGAGATTTCAATGTTATTTTATGAAAAGGGAAATAACGCTGAATTGGGAGATAACTCGGATAAGAAAAAATAACTCATAAAATGTTCTTTAAGAATTTATTCAAAATATAATTAGGTCATCTTCTCAACACCAATCTATTCATCAAGTTATGAGGCTCTAGCTCCAAAAGTTTTTGAGATATTGTGCTGACAAGGGGAAAAATGCCCAAATTTACAAAGAGCCACTAATCATGTCCAGAACCAGTAGGCCCCTCTAACTTCCTTCTCATCACTACCAATCTAATTAAGAAGTTATGAAGCTCTAGCTTCCATAATTTTTTTAGATGTTTTGCTGACAAGGGGAGAAATGCCCAAATTTACAAAGGGATTACTCATGAAATATTTTTTAAAATTTATTCAAAAGTTAATCAGGTCATCTACTCATCAGTATCAATTAATTCACTAAGTTTCAAGGCTCTAGCTCCAACAGTTTTTGAGAGTTTTTTTTTTTTTTTTTTTTTTTTTTTTTTTTTGCTGACAAGGGGAAAAAAGCCCAAAGTTACAAAGGGCCATAACTCATGAAGTATATTTTTCAAAATTTTGTCAAGTTAATCAGGTCGTCTACCCATCACTATCAGTCTATTCATAAAGTTTCAAGGTTCTAGCTTTAATAGATTTTGCTGACAAGATTACATCCATATTTTTCAAAGGGCCATAACTCAGGAAAGGGGCATAATCCTGTCAAGAAGAAAAATATGTGTTAGCCATTAATATAGATTCCTCATGAAAAAATATATGTCAGCTATATAACATTTATAAATACAATCTTAGTATTTTTTTTTTCTGTAAATAGTCATTGAAGAGTTTTTCGGCTATTGACAGTTGACTTTAAATAGCCAGGGCCCAGTTGTTCAAAGCTAACGACGTCGTTAGTTAACGATTCGTTAAAATTTATATCGAGTGATACGCAAATATTCCGAAATTTTTTGCTGAAAAAATGTGAGTAGCTTTTGCAGTCACATTTTTTCAGCAAAAAATATCAGAATATTGTGTATTGGATCAGCTAAAACAGTTAACGAAATGACCCTTAACGACGTCGTTAAGCTAACGACGCTTTGAACAACTGGGCCCAGTTTAGCATCTTTTTGGCTATGAACAGTTGACTGGAAATAGCATATTTTTCAGCTATTAACAGTTGACTGTAAATGGCTTCGTGTATACTCTTTTCATTGCTGTCTCATTACAGAGCAATGGCTTGGTGACCACTTGCGTTGTAAAGGTATGGGACAAAGAAGACGGAACCAAGGTACTGAAGAAACCCTGTCCTTGCGTAAGATAGATGAGAACTACCACACAAGACTCAAAATACAGCTGATATTGTTGAAATCCGAAAACAAATCCTAAACTCTAAATGTGCCTTAATTAATTATATATAGTTTTATTTTAAACCCAGGAGGCCTTTAGTGCTCTCGACTTGCAAGCGGAAGGTTGTAGGTAGAAACCCCGCTCGGATCGAGAAAACTTTCTGATCATTACACAAACTGCACGATTTTTAATGACAGATTCTATCTGTCATTCTTCGTTGCGACGCGCGGTTTTAGAGACAGTGGCTTTGACTTCCATTGAATTTTGTATTAATCCGCGCAAAAAAAAGTAGACCATGTGTGTATATTAGTACGCCATTGAATAGATACCAACCAAAAAGTAGTGCGATTTGTGCTTGATCTATGGTTCAACTCTCCATATGAGCCGCTAAGAAAACTCGCTTTAATACATGTGCGAACAACAAAGGCGCAGATCAGTCTGCGCGTCCGCGCAGACTGATCAGCGCCTTTGTTGTTCGCTGAAGCTCGTTTTTTTTTTCTCTCTTTTTTTTTTTCGACGGAGAAGCTTCACAAGCTTAAATGAAGGGCAAAATGATTTTCTGGAATGTATTAGTTTCTCATAGAATCTGTCATTTCAGGGCTATTCAGCCCTTTGATTACTGTTGCATTACACACTACTTTAGAATATCACATTAATACAAAAGCATGTTCTTCACTTTGTCACTTTCATATTGGCCAAATATTCATATTGCGGCATATATCACTGAAACTGTGGACTACATCCTTCCTTATAACTGAGTTTATGGAGCAATATTATGAATATAGGGACTGTTAGAAAGTCATTAACCCTTAAAATGCCAATCACAACAATTGTCGTCTGCTTTATCATCTGCTTGTGATTTTTAAAAGTCACTTTTGCAAATAGTGTGGACCCAGAGCAGTCTGATCAGGGTCCACACTGTTTGCCTGTATGCGAAAATATGTTTGAAAAGTTTGCAAGAATATTCAGCAGACGATATTTTCAGATGCAAGTTTTCTTGGCATTTTAACGGTTAAAGTATGCCTTGACATTTATTTTGTCTGAATGCGCTTTGCATAGATACGTGATCATATTATAAGAGTCATAACATGATAAAATGTGTCTTCAGGGAAAGTAAAGATCCAGATCAGCCAGCGGAGATATACAGTCTGATCAGGAACTTATCTATAGTTTGTTATGTTCTACAGTACCCAATGGTTCTACAAGCAGACAAGGAAGGTCCTGATCAGACTGCGCGGATGCGCAGTCTGATCTGAGCCTTTCCTGTCTGCATAAGCCCAAAGATAATTGCTTTTATATAAGTGTGTTGTGCATTTATTTACAGAGTAGATATGTGAGTTTTGTAAACTTACACAAATAAAGTACATGTATGTTAAAACCAAACCAGATGACTTGGAGAATATGATTTTTTGTATCATATTTTACGAGAATATTTCAGGGCAATGGATACACTTCCATGGTAGGCAAATGTGTCAAAATTGCTTTTGCTTCCCTTCTGAAAAAGGGTCTACTCTAAAAGGAAAGAATTTGCTCCTCTAAAAGGAGTAAATTCTTTCCTTTTAGACAAGACCCTTTTCAGATGGGGCTTTAAGGCTTTCACTGTGATGATCTTTGGAGCAAATTCTTTCCTTATAGACAAGGCCCTTTTCAGAAGAGGATTAAGGGGTTTTACTGTCAAAAAGGGGTTTCACTGTGATGTTTCAATGATGAGCTAAAGGACCCCTGTGCAGATCGAACATGTTTGTATTTTGAAGCTGCACAACGATTCAAGGCGAGTTTCACACAAGTAAATCTGGTTTAAGCCCCATCCCTGTTTTTTTTTTTTTTTTTTTTTTTCCTCATCCCATCACTTTTTGTAAAAGGCAATCAAGAAAGCAGATGAACATCAACATAAGAATGTGTAGATTACAAAGTGTGCATAACTAGCATGCATATCCATGCAATCTGGTCTGTCGTGTACGTTATCCGCTTGTTTATCACTGGGGAATGAGACTAAGAGACTTGACGACCATAGGCCTGTGCTTTATTTGAGAAACTGTGTAACGTACAGCTTCGTCCCAGGACATATTCATACTTGGAATTTAGCATCAGCAAATGAGACTAGATGCCTATAATACCAGTTACTGCTTTATTTTAGAAACTGTCACATGCATAGTTTTCATCCCTGAATTTCTGAAGTGGACTTTTCCATCTCAGAATCTGGTCAGAACCATTGTTCCAAATAGGGGTCTCAGTCAAAAATCAAAACAGAATGACAATGTAGACCTTGATAAGATGGCTCATTATAAGTCCCCATGCAGACATACCCATACTTAGAAATTATATCACCAATGAGAACAGATCCCTTGCAATAGCATAGTTCACTTTGACCTACTGTTTTGACACTAATGTCACATTCATATCGGAGTCCCCAGACATCCTGGAATTAATCATTAACAAATGAGACAAGGTTACAAATGTGTAACGCACCATCTCTATATATGTCTGTCTTACTTTTTTTTCAATGAAAATACTCATAAACACGCCTACCAATCACTCTCATGCGAAACCGCGGTCAAGAAAAGGGATCCATGAGAGGAGCTACCGGTTTTGCAGAAGTGGAGCTTAAATTTTCAACAAACGCTGCACGCTGTGAAGATTTGTCTTATTTACTTTCTCTTGAAAACATTCATATAAAATATTAGCATGCTATTTTGTCACATATTGACTGCTTAGTCCGCACAACAAAGGATAAGGCATATGATTGTGCATTTTTCGAGATATTTGATTGATACGGTGAAACAGCAACTCAACGGTATAATTTGACAGATGAAAAAGAGCTCATTTTTTGACTGTTTTAAAACTGTGATTTTGTCAGTAGCGATCGAGTGAACAGAATTTCTTCATCCAAGTGTCCAAACATCGGAAGTAAGCTTTAGACGATGAACACCAACTCACAGAAGATATACGCCGACATAAAGCATCGAAGGGCCGGTTAAACATGAGATTATAGAAACTGTGAAGAATTTTCATGAAACTCAAAAGAATGTTTCCACTATACCCTATTTAGAGATACAGCTAGAATTAAAACAGACAGAAAACCATCAACAATGTACAGAATTGAGAACTATCACAATAGTCACCCAATTCTTTAGCCCCCTTTTTCTTCAGGGGTTGGATTTGGGTTTCATGAAAATTCCTCACATGTTCTATAATCTCATGCTCAACCGGCCCTTCTATGCTATGTTTTGGTGTATATCTTCTGTGGGTTGAAGTGTTCATCGTCTAAAGATTGCTTCCTATGTTTTGACACTTAGATGAAGTAATTCTGTTCACTCGATCGCTACTGACAAAGTCACAGTTTTAAAATAGCCAGAAAATGAGCTCTTTTTCACCTGTCGAATTAGACCGTTGAGTAGCTGTTTCACCGTCTAATCAAATACCTCGAAAAATGCACGGTCTTGTGACTTATCCTTTATTGTGCGGAATAAGCAGTCTTTATGTGACAAAATAGCATTCTAATACTTTATATGAATGTTTTCAAGAGAAAGGAAATAAGACAAACCTTCACAGCGTTTGTTGACAATTTAAGCTCCGGAAGCTCCTCTCATGGATCCCTTTTCTTGACCGCGGTTTTGCATGAGAGTGATTGTTAGGCGTGTTTATGAGTATTTTCATTGAAAAAAAGTAAGACAGACATATATAGAGATGGTGCGTGAGTTGTTATCGCAAAAACAAAGTAAAAAAACTTATCCAGGGAAGAATTTAATGCATTATATTCAGTCGTTAAGTATTGAAGATGAACATTCAGATCAGTTTATTTTTTGTGATTAAAGCACTTGCAATGCAGGACACGAAATTCGTTCGATAGAAAAACAAGTTATATGACATTAAGGGAATTGTTTAAGAGCGCCTTAAAGCCACATGTCAGTGATATTTCTTAGTATGTTTTGCGTAGCCTATGCTCTGGGGAGCCTCCAAGGCCATAGGCATGGCCATAGGAGACAGACTTTTCAAACGTCATGGACGCTGGAGGAGCAAAAATGGCAAAGACGGTTACATAAAAGACGCTTTGGAGAATAGGATTTCAGTTTCAAAAAGACTGGGGTTGTGAGACTGGAATTATAATATGAAAACATTCGTTTCAATCTGGGTTGCCTGATCTGGGATATCTGTTCTTTAGAATCAAACCGCTTACCACGCTTGTCAAAATTTAACAAATAAAATATGAACTGTTGTTTGTTGTTCTTGTGGATGAAGTTGCTTGTTTGTGACAAAAGAAAATATAATTTATGTCGTCGCATCACATGAAACTAATGTTTCTGGTATCGAATTTCTGCATCAAATCGTCTTCCAGTTATTAGGAAAAATCACTGAACGATGACATATAGGTCACACTGCGTCACACTGACCTAGATATATTTTAGGTCAATCAAAGGGTCACATGGAATTTAAAATCTAGGTATGATATTTTTTTGTCAAATAGTCTTCGAGATATAAATAAAAATCACTGGACTGTGAAATGTAGGTCACAAGAACCTACATATATTTTTATATTGAGGTCACTCTTTGTGTCACTTGGAACTAATACGATCTAATATCCAAGGTTTGACATTTCCCTATCAAGTAGTTTTTGAGATATAAGGCATAATCACTGGACCATGAAATATAGGTCAAATTTGAGGTCACTCTTAGTGTCACATGAAACTAATATCCAAGGTATGACATTTCTCTATCAAAAGGTCTTAGAGATATGAGGCATAATCACCGGACAATGAAATATAGGTCACACTGACCTGGTGATTTTTGAGGTCACTTTTGTGTCATATGGAACTAATCATTTCTCCATCAAAAAGTCTTAGAGATATAAAGCAAAATCACTGGACCATGAAATAAAGGTCATTGGACAGTATAATGTAGGTCACCATGACCTTCACCCAATGACACTTAAAGCTATGTCACAAGGTGGACTGATGTATTTACCTAGAATGTGTTTACAATGCTAGCATAACAGAAATGCACTGAACACTTTACGAGAGGTGTCCTGGATTTTAAAAAACTAGCCCCACCCCAGGGCATGAACCCAGGGGCTGATACCTATGGACACTTAGACGATCCTTCCAGGCATCCATATTCCGAATATTAATGCTTGTTGACAACTGACTATTAAGATATAAGCATATGAAAAACTAAACCACAGCAATAGAGCATTTTACAAAGATGTCCTAGATTTTGACTCCTCGCCCCACCCCGGGACAAGAACCTAGAAGTCTGTTCCTATGAGATCGCAGATGACCCTCCTAAGAACCCACGTTCCAAATATGAATGGTCTGTGGTAAGTGATTGTTGAGATATAAGCATTTGAAAAACATTAATATGGTGTGACGGGAACGCAAACGCGCAAGCGCACGCGGACGACCGGGGTGACTACAAAAGCTCTCCTTGTACTATGTACAGGCGAGCTACAAATGGCCCAATCTACAAAGGGCCATAACTCCTGTAATATTTTTTTTTTTTAGAATTTATTAAGAAGTTAATCAGGTCATCTTCGCATCACTACCAATCATTTATCAAGTTATGAGGCTCTAGCTCCAACAGTTTGTTAGATAGTTTGCTGACAAGGGAAAATGCCCAAATCTACAAAGGGACATTAATCATGCCAAGAAGCAATAGGCCCTTCTCACCTATTTTTATGAGGAACTCACATATAAAATTTTAAAACATTAGCATACATGGTTCTAAAGTTATGATTTGCAACAACATTAAATAGCCAGAAATTTCAAAGGGCCATAATTCAAATAAAACTTCATGAAATTGGTTGAAAAATTAATCAGGTGATCTCCTCGGTCCCAATCAGTATACCAAATACCCAGGCTCCAGCTCAAACACTTTTTGAGATATATAGTCCTAACGAGATTTCAATATTATTTTATCAAAAGGATAATAACTCTAAAATGGGAGATAATTCGGATAAGAAAAAAATACGGGTCACCTATTTTTTCATGAGGCATCCATATATTAATGTTCAAAACATTAGCATACATGATTCTCTACTTATGCTATGCACAATACAGCAACAAGATTAAATGGGCAAAATTGCAAAGTCCGATAACTTCAACAACATTTATTTAATTGGTTGACAATTTATTCAGGTGATCTCCTCCTCAGTCCCAATCAGTATACAATATATCAAGGCTCTAGCTCAAATACTTTTTGAGATATCTTGCTAACGAGATTTCAATATTATTTTATCAAAAGGGAGGTAATTCTAAAATGGGAGATAATTCGGATAACAAAAAATACGGGTCACCTATTTTTGCATGAGGATTCCATATATGAACTTTCAAAAGAATAGCATACACGATTTAAACTTATGCTACGCACAATAAAGCAACAATATTAAATGGCCAGAAATTGCAAAAGGCCATAACTCCAACAACATTTCATTTAATTGGTTGACAATTTAATCAGGTGATCCCTCCTGAGTCTCCATCAGTATAATAAAAGTCAAGACTCCAGTTCAAATAATTTTGAGATGTCTTGCTAACGAGATTTCAATGTTATTTTATTAAAATCGAAATAACTCTAAACTGGGAGAAAATTCGGATAAGAAAAAAATACGGGTCATCTATTTTTTCATGAGAAATCCATATATATAATTTCAAAAAATTAGCATACATGGTTCTAAACTTATGCCATGCACAATAAAGAAACAAGATTAAATGACCAGTAGTTGCAAAGGGCCATAACTCCAACAACATGTCATTTAATTGGTTGACAATTTAAACAGGCGATCTCCCCACTCAGTCCCAATGAGTACGCCAAATATCAAGGCTCTAGCTCAAAATATTTTGAGATATCTTGCTAACGAGATTTCAAAATTATTTTATTAAAAGGGCAATAACCTTAAAATGGGGGATAATTCGGATAAGAAAAAAAAATACGGGTCACCTATTTTATTTTCATGAGGAATCCATATATGAAATTTCAAAACATTAGCTTACATAGTTCTAAACTTATGCTATGCACAATAAAGCAGCAACATGAAATGGCCGGAAATTGCAAAGGGCCATAACTCCAATAATATTTCATTTAAATTGGTTGAAAATATAATCAGGTGAGCTCCTCTTCTTTCCCAATCAGTATACCATATATCAAGGTTCTAGCTCAAATACTTTATATCTTGCTAACGAGATTTCAATGTCATTTTATTAAAAGGATAATAACTCTAAAATTGGAGACTGTTCGGATAAGAAATAAAAACACGGGTCACCTATTTTTCATGAGGAATCCATAAATGAAACTTCAAAACATTAGCATACATGATTCTAAACTTATGCTATGCGCAATAAAGCAACACGATTCAAATGGGCAAAAATTGCAAAGGCCATAACTCCAACAACATCCCATTTAATTGGTTGACAATTTAATCAGGTGATCTCCTCCTCAGTCCCAGTCAGTACACCGAATATCAAGGCTGTAGCGAAAATACTTTATGAGATATCTTGCTAACGAGATTTCAATAACATTTTATTAAAAGGAAAATAACTGTAAGATGGGAGATAATTCGGATAAGAAAAAAATACGGTTCACCTATTTTTTTCCAGAGGAATCCATATATGAAATTTCAAAACATTAGCTTACATGGTCCTAAACTTATGCTATGCACAATAAAGCAATAACATTAAATGGCTAGAAATTGCAAAGAGCCTTAACTCCAAAAACATTTCATTTAATTGGTTGAAAATGTACTGAGTTGATTTCCTTCTCAGTCCCAATCCGTATACCAAATATCAAGGCTTTAGCTCAAATTCTTTTTGAGATATCTTGCTAACGAGATTTCAAAGTTATTTTATTAAAAGGGAAATAATTCTAAAATGGAAGGTAATTCGGATAAGAAAAAAAATACAGGTCACTTATTTTTGCATGATGAATCCATATATGAAATTGCAAAACATTAGTATACATGATTCTAGACTTATGCTATGCACGATAAAGCAACAACATTAAATGGCCATAAATTGCAAAGGGCCATAACTCCAAGAACATTTCATTTCTTTGGTTGCCAATTTAATCAGGTGATTTCCTCCTCAGTCAAAATCAGTATACCAAATATCAAGGCTCTAGCTCAAATACTTTTTGAGATACCTTGCTAACGTAATTTCAGTGTAATTCTATTATAGGGGATATAACTCTAAATGGGAGAAAATTCGGATAAGAAAAAAATACGGGTCACCTATTTTTTTCATGCGGAATCCATATATCAAATTTCAAAACGTTAGCATATATGGTTCTTAAGTTATGCTACGCACAAGAAAGCGTGTCGAACGAACGAACGAACGGACAAGCCAGAAGCAATATGCCTCCCACGTTTTTAAAGTTGGGGGCACAAAAATAGCAGACTCTACACATTTCATAAATGTAATCACTAAACACTGTTTAAGCGGTACACATTAACACAACAAAATGTGAAATGTGATTAAAGCAGGTTTTGCCCAAATTTTATAATAACAATTACCCTATGATGTATAATATAGGTGTACATATCAACTGTATAGAAGTAGCTGAAAAGGCACAGAAATCATAGGGAAGACAAAATCCTCGCGTGTTTACTGACTGGGCGTGTGATATGCGTGAGGCAAAGTGAGACCTCAGCTCCGGTCGCACACCAATACCCCCACCCTGTATATGTATGATACACACCACTTTCATATAAGCCGCACCATACAAAAACGTGTCTTTAGATATATGCAGACAGCAAAGGCCTAGAACAGCCTGCGTATGCGCGCAGCTGATCTGCGCATCTCTCATCAGAGCCTTTGATGTCCGCTACAAAATCACTGGACACAATAAAGCAGCAACATTAAATGGCCAGAAATTGCAAAGGGCCATAACTCCAATAACATTTCATTTAAATTGGTTGAAAATATAATCAGGTGAGCTCCTCTTCTTTCCCAATCAGTATACCATATATCAAAGCTCTAGCTCAAATACTTTATATCTTGCTAACGAGATGTCAATGTCATTTTATTAAAAGGAAAATAACTCTAAAATAGAAGATTGTTCGGATAAGAAATAAAAACACGGGTCACCTATTTTTCATGAAGAATCCATAAATGAAATTTCAAAACGTTAGCATACATGATTCTAAACTTATGCTATGTACAATAAAACAACAAGATTCAATGGGCAAAAATTGCAAAGGCCATAACTCCAACAACATTCCATTTAATTGGTTGAACGTCATGCCCATTCAGAAAAGGGATCAGCTCTATAAGGAAAGAATGTGCTCTCTCTTAACCCTTGTCATGCTGAATAAATTAAGATGCCACTCCCACTTCTAATTTTCAGCCTATCAGATTACTTGATTTTTGATAGAAATTCACATATTTAATGACAAACAGTGCAGATCCAGATCAGTTGGCTTCTGAAGAAGCCAACTGATTTGGATCTACACTGTTTGCTAAGACAGGGCATGTCGTGTTTAGCAAGAGAAGGATTAAAGATAAAACCCATCCTTCTGTGTTTCGATGTTGTTTACTGGTGCATGTTACATGTTAGTTTTGGATACCAGGGCTGCCTTCAGAAATGCAAACGCCAACGCCTTTGCCCTGAGTCCTGTACCTAATGAACAGCGCCAAAAGGAGCAGGGATCCAGGAAAAAAAACGTAGGCGGGTAACTAGCACTTTTGTTATAGTAAAGTTTGTAAAACAGGAATACCTGCATCTACGCTTAGTCTTTGTAAAACAATTTTGACTGTATGTAAATGTTTACACTTGCTTAGATCACGATTGAGTTTCAGAGAATAATCTAATTTACTTTCAAAATCCGGGTATTGTGCTGAAGTCCTTTCAGCTCCTGTCAATGTAATATTTCTGGTGCTGGTCGGATGTATAATGAATGTATAAAACTTCTTTGTAGGCGGCGAAGTTGTTGCAAACGTATATGGGCCGCACCAAGCGAAAATGTGTCTTCGAGCATGCACAAAATGCAGATTCAGATTCATCCCAGGTGTGTACAAAATTTCATCGGTACAATTGCCCTCCATTGATAGCATTTTTTTAAATTTCGGCTTAACTACGAGTAGCAGACATTTAGTTGTCTAAAATCTAAGATTATTCCCTTCTTCTTTCTCAATACTTGGTGATATTTACCATTTTTACGACCTACCCCTAACTTCAATTTCATTTACCTGTCTACACATGACCGATGTATCAAACAATTTTAAGAATTCATACGATTGAGCATCCTCATTTATTTTCTAAAAGTCCATGACATCACCTCCTACCCATGTCATATGATGAAAAAACTTAAAAACCTTCTTGTGTGAAACCAGAAGGCCCAGGACTTTCCTATTTGGTATTAGCTTTATCTAGCAGACCTTTACCATGACCGTTCAAATTATAGTCCTAGGGTAAAAAATGGCCCAATCGGGGGCACTTGCTTTACATAGACACAAACGGGGAAAAACTTTAAAAGTTTCTTGTCTGAAATAGAAGGCCTAGGCCTTTGATATTTGGTCTAGTGAACCTCTACCAGGAGTGTTCAAATTATAGCCTGGGGTAAAAAATGGCCCACCTCAGGGGTCACTTAAAGGATAAATTTTAAAATCTTCTTGTCTGAAAACTATAATGTCCAGGTCTTTAATATTTGGTAAGTAGCTCAAGCTAGGGGGCATTTACCACGGTTGTTTAAATCATAGCCCTGGAGTCAAAATGGCTCCGTCCCGGAGGTCACTTGTCTTACATAAATTCGAATAGGAAATAAACTTGGAAAATCTTCTTGTTAGAAACTAGAAGGCACATTTGATACTTAGTTTAATCTAGTGAACCATTACCAAGATTGTTCACATTATAGTCGTGGTGTCAAAAATTGCACCGCCCCTTGGGCAACTTGTTTTACAATGACTCATATGGGGAAAACTTCAAAAAACATCTTGTGTGAAACTAGAAGGAATTTGGCATGTCATTCTATCAAAGCCATATTTTATATGAAGTTCCTATTTCGCAAAATTAATTTAAGCTAAATTCCATACCAGGTTACTGTAGGATACAGACTCCAAAGGTTTCCAAAACTGTACCAGCTACTATACCCATATGTTTCATTTAAAAATGTTACCATAAGCTTGCTCAGAACAAATGGTCTCAGCTGAGATACAGGACTACTACAGTCCGAATGGTTAGGATAAACACGATAGCAAGGAGTTAGATTGTCCGAAACCTTAGGGTACATACGGTAGTACGGAATTATGGTGTCCGAATACTTAGGTTTGATACGGTAATAAGGAGTTATCCGAATACTTATGGTAATAAGAAGTAAAGATGTCCGAATATTTAGGGCAAAAACGGTAGTAAGGAGTCAAGGTGACCGTAAACTTAGGGAAAATGCGGTACAAAGGAGTTAAGGTATCCGAATACTTAAGATTAATACGGTGGTAAGGAGTTAATGTGTCCGAATACTTAGGGTTGGTACGGTGGTAAGGAGTTACTCGTAAGATGCACATATACATTGGGCAAATACGGTAGAAGGGAGTTAAGATGTCCGAATACTTAGGGTTATACAGTAAGATGTTCGACTACTTAGGGCAAATAAGGTAGAAAGGAGTTAATGTGCCCGAACGCTTAGGAATATACAGTAAGATGACCGAATACTTAGGGCAAATAAGGTAGAAAGGAGTTAAGGTGTCCGAACACTTAGGAATATACAGTAAGATGACCGAATACTTAGGGCAAATAAGGTAGAAAGGAGTAAAGATGTCCGAATACTTAGGGCAAAAAAGGTAGAAAGGAGTTAAGGTGTCCGAACTCTTAGGAATATACAGTAAGATGACCGAATACTTAGGGCAAATAAGGTAGAAAGGAGTAAAGATGTCCGAATACTTAGGGCAAAAAAAGTAGAAAGGAGTTAAGGTGTCCGAACTCTTAGGAATATACAGTAAGATGTCCGAATACTTAGGGCAAAAACGGTGGTAAGGAGTCAAGGTGACCGTAAACTTATGGCAAATACGGTTGAAATGATTTAAGGTGCCCGGATACTTAGGGCAACGGTATAAAAGAGTTAAGGTGTCCGAATACTTAGGGTTTATACGGTGGTAAGGAGTTAATGTGTCCGAATACTTAGGGTTGGTACGGTGGTAAGGAGTTAAGATGCACATATACATAGGGCAAATACGGTAGAAGGGAGTTAAGATGTCCGAATACTTAGGGTCAACAGTAAGATGTCCGAATACTTAGGGCAAATAAGGTAGAAAGGAGTTAATGTGTCCGAATACTTAGGAATACACAGTAAGATGACCGAATACTTAGGGCAAATAAGGTAGAAAGGAGTAAAGATGTCCGAATACTTAGGGCAAAAAAGGTAGAAGGAGTAAAGATGTCCGAATACTTAGGGCAAATAAGGTAAAAAGGAATTAAAATGTCCGAATACTTAAAGCAAATACGGTAAAAAGGAGTTCTGACGTCCGAATACTTAAGGCAAATACGGTAGTAAGGAGTAAAGATGTCCGAATACTTCGGGCAAATAAGGTAGATAGGAGTTAAGGTGTCCGAATACTTAGGACAAATAAGGTAGATAGGATTTAAGGTGTCCGAATACTTAGGTTAAATACGGTATTAAGGAATTAAGATGTCCGAATATTTAGGGCAAATACGGTAGTAAGGAGTCAAGGTGTCCGAATACTTCGGGCAAATACAATAGAAAGGAATAAAGATGTCCGAATACTTAGGGCAAAAATGATAGAAATAAGGTGCCCGAATACTAAGGGCAAATAAGGTAGAAAGGAGTTAAGGTGTCCGAATACTTAGGGTAAATATGACAGTAAGGAATAAAGATGTCCGAATAATTAGAGCGAATACGGTAGAAAGGAGTTAAGGTGTCCGAATACTTAGAGCAAATAAGGTAGAAAGGAGTTAAGGTGTCCGAATACTAAGGGTTAATACGGTGGTAAGGAGTTAAGATGTAAGAATACTTAGGGCTTATACGGTAGAAATGAGTTAAGGTGTCCGAATACTAAGGGTTAATACCGTAGTAAGAAGTTAAGATGTAAAAATACTTATGGTTATTACGGTAGTTAGGAGTTAAGGTGTCTGAATACTTAGGTGAACTACGTTAGTAAGTGTTAAGATGTAAGAATACTAAAGGTCAATACGGTAGTGAGGTGCTAAGGTGTCCAAATACTTAGGTTAAATACGGTAGCTAGGAGTTTAGATATCTGTATACTTAGGGTAAATACGGTTGTAAGGAATAAATGACCGAATACTTAGGGTAAATACGGTAACAAGAAGATAAGGTGTCCAAATACTTAGGGTATATGCGGTAGTAAAGAGTTAAGGTATCGGATTGCTAAGGGTTAATACGATGGTAAGGAGTTAAGATGTATGAATACTTAGGGTTAATACGATAGTTATGAATTAAGGTGTCCGAATACTAAAGGTTAATACGGTGTCACGTCCCTGTTTTATCTTGTATATATTTTTATATGTACATACTATAAAAAGAAGTTTGTATCGATTTTTATTAACCAGGTTAGATTATTGCATTTGTAACTGGAGCGCTGATTATGATGACTGTTTTACCTTTTAAGCGAGTAGGTACACTTCAGCTTTCAAGTTACGGTATTACGGTAATCACGAGATAGTTATGCTGAGGGTGTATTTGATTATTTACGTCTATATACTTGAGCGGTTACCGGAACATTGTATATCCCGAGTGAACCTAGGTTCGGTGATCAGTATCCACTGTTCTGGGATTGATTTTTGTCTCAAGGCTATCTTTTGAAAGGGGAGACAATTTTCTGTCGTAATTTTGCAATTTTGTAGCGTTCCGAGAGAAAAATGTTTTTTACTTCATAGTTTGAGCAGTCGCTGTGTGAAATTTTGCACCGTTCGGACAATCGAACAGGTTATTTTAAATCTTGACTACCACGGTATTCTTGTGAATATTATTTCTAGATTTTGAATTTCACGGGTTTCTTGTGGACACATGTTTCAAAGCGTCCCACATTATTATAAAAGTTCCCTGGTTAAATAGAACGGCACACACTACAATATTTTTTTTCATTGTTGACTGATCCTTGTCTTCTTTTCTATCATATTATGATGTTGTGCTGTATCTCGGGGATCTGACCATGGTAAGTCAATAATTTATTTAATCTTATTCTTGCAATATTCTTGCTCGTCTTTACCGCAGCTAAAATTCGAGTAGGTAAATTTATTGCTTTACTACGTTGCGATTTTATGTATCATTCGTACTTACAAGCCCGGCATGATAAGTAGATAGACCCTGATCGGATGTGTACACTTTGGTTATATGTGTAGACCCTGATCAGACGAATAAGCCGTGTCGGGTGTGTAAACTATAACCGGATATGGAAATTAAGTTTGGTCGATTCTATAGATCCTGGTCAGTCTGGTGAGTCTGATAGGTTCTGTAGACCCTGATCAGAATGCAAACATTAATATTCTTACTTGAGTAGAGAGATAAATGGATCGGCGCAATGATAGCACTAGCATATTTAACATAACATATTCTAATCCGACATGTACATTGTGTTTTTTCTTTATGATTACCAGACATATACGCGTGAATGTACGACACAGTTAGACGTTATGTTAACTGCATACACATTCAGTAGTTTACACAATTTGCACAAAGAACAGATATCATATTTACCTTAAACACATATACAGAGGTCCCTTTTTATTTTAATTACACACAAGTCTGTTAACTAGAGTATTTTACGGTCAAATTGCTCAAGCAGCAAGGAGTCATGTTTGAGGCTATAACGATGGCATGTTGATATTGTACCCAATGATTACGTGGGGACGATGTGTGATCGTGTAATCATTGTGGTATAATGGCAGTTATAATTTATTGTAGCCTTTAGCGTTCTAAAGGGATTCTTACAGTGGAAGACGCATGGGTTCTTCCTGTAAGAATGTGTAATCGTCGAGATGCCATTCCACCGATTAATATAGAATTTAGTGTGTTTGTCAGATATATTCTGACTGTGTGTCTGCCTGTGTTGGATATATGTACAATATTATATGTCATTAACAGCGTCCATGTGGTTTTAGGATCTGACTTTGCTATATAATAATCAATTGCAACGGACTTGTAATTCAACAACATTTGGCGTATACACTCTGTATGGGAGCAAGACAATTCATCGACAAGACAACTCATCGACACGGTTTTGGAGACAATTCGCCGACACAATTGAAGACAACTCATCGACACTTTTTGAAGACAATTCACCGACACATTATTATGTTGAAATTATACCCAAGCTGATAAAATGAAGACAATGTTTTGAAAATAAAATGATTTATTATCTCGTTTATGATCAAAATAACGAATTTAGGATATTAATTCAACATTTTTTGGCTTATTGATGACAATTAAGAGACCATTTTAACCGCATAGAATGGCTGGTGTAAATAAACTTACGCATTTTATTTTAAAAACATGATTTAAAGGAAAATATACGTATAGGGAACGTGTTTATACATGTATAGTCTTAACTGATTTATGTGCTAGTTTGTTTTTATTGATATTTATTTTGTAAATAAACGATTAAATGATATACCGGTATATCGATTCTGAGACTGTTCACTGACAGGCAGAACAGGTAGGCTAGTCATTCACAGGTATGATCAATCAAATACAATGTACCACTTATCCATAATTACCCTTGATTACCTATGATTGCCAATTACCTTCAAACAAATGTGTCGGTGAATTGTCTTCAAAAAGTGTCGACGAGTTGTCTTCAATTGTGTCGGTTGTCTTCAATTGTGTCGGTGAATTGTCTCCAAAACCCATGTCGATGAGTTTCTTGTCGATGAATTGTCTCGATTCCGATTTTCCAGGAAGTTCATTTCAAAGTTCTATATAATCAAGAACCAGAGGTACCGGAAGCTATCATGAAGGATTCATCCGTGGACTTCGTCAGTGACTTTTAAGTTATGTAGTATTCTATATCAATTTTATAGCATATTTAATTAGAAGATGCCAGTATTTCAATAATTCAGACCTTCAGATTCTGGAATTTTGAATCTTCAGAAATTATGGACTTTTTGACATTGCTTATAGTTTTTTTTTTTTTTTTTTTTTCATGAACTTTCTAAATACATGCTTGTTTTTATTTACAAAGTGTTGTGTTTATCCTCTGACTGCTTGCGATTGCGTCTAGTCCATCGTCACCGGCCCAACGCTCGTCCGTTCACGTGACATACGGTAGTAAGGAGCTAAGATGTAAGAATGCTATGGGTCAGTACGGTAGTAAGGAGTTAATGTGTCCGAAAACTTTAGTTAAATACGGTAGAAAGCAGTTAGCGTGTCCGAATACTTCGGGTAAATACGGTAGTAAGGAGTTAAGGTGTCCAAATACTTAGGATATATACGGTAGTAAGGAGAAAGTGACCGAATACTTAGGTTAAATGCGGTGGTTACGGGACAAGGTGTCCGAATACTTAAGGTTATACGGTAGTAAGGGGTTTAGGTGTCCGAATTCTTCGGTTAAGGAGTTACGGTGTCCAAATACCTAGGATAATTACCTGAAAGACACAGGTTATTTTAACTATGACCGTTCTCAGAGATATCAAGAGGCATCATGACCTTGTCAATCCCTACAATATGTTTTTTTTCTAAACTTATATCTAATGTACTTGTCACAGTCAAGCCATGTGCTTGCACACAGCCAAGCCATAAACAGACTCTCTAATATTCACGTAGTTTAAAAAATCTCTGTTCAGGCTGATAGCGTGGTGGGCGAAGCGTGCTTACCAAGTAATGCTCTGAAACTTTCTATGGACGCCTGATTACACCCCTCTTATTTTGGGTCCATGTCTGTCTCTCTGAACATTCCTAATTTTGCCTTATGTATATTGATCGACCTCTTGTTTTTCCGAAATACGGTTTTGTTACATGTATGTTGACCTCAGACTCCTTGTATCCTGAAACTAAACACCAAATGTATTTATATTCTGTTCGTATCCTGAAACTGAACACTAAATGTGAAAATGGAGACAATTTGCATGAAATATCAAATCCTGTTTTACAGGAAAAAGAAAATTACCATCATTTTGTCGTTTGCTGAATTTGCCCAGGGAGTGATAAAGGATAAATCGTTTCAACTGGGCCGTGGAAAAGTTGGAAAGAGCGGCAACGATCTATTCTTAAACGGTATCTACAAATACGTTATCACCTACCAATTCATTGTTATCAGTTTAGATTCACAATTGGCCTAATGGCAATAAATGCAGTCAGATGTAGCTAAACTTGATTTCTGACTAAATTTGATTTCTGTGTCCATTGCTTGAGTTAACGGCCAAGTCAACAATATTCCAGTGATTTAGAGACATTGCCCAAGGTTTTTGGGACTTTTACCCGACCCGATCACATGATGAACTCGGGTCCCGCTTAAAGTCACTAGCAGCTCTGCCCCAGAGGCACCAGGCAGCGTATCTGTTTTGCGGTCTTCGATGGGCGGGGCCCGTGATTTCCAAATAACGATAATTAGTGTACGCCGGTAATAGGTACCAGGAGTAGAAAAAAATCATGAAAATAAGCTTACATTGCTGTCAGCCAATCCTGCGCAATTCTGACTGCGCAGGATATAATTTCAATACAGACAAATAAATAAAATGTATTTTAGTGGCATCTCAGAGCCTTGGCAACGTAGAACCGTTTCTGGTTTATATATATATATATATATATATATATATATATATATATATATATATATATATATATATATATATATATATATATATATATATATATATATATATATATATATATGTACGTCTTTGGTGCCGGCCATCAAACGCCGCTACCGTTGTATGCTTTTATATGTCTTTGCCCTACCTTACTTTATAATAATTCTATGATACATGTCAGAGATATTGCTAAGATGTGTACGCTTTTACGTAGGTGTGTTAGCGTAATGAATATCCAGTGATTCTGTTTACAAGCGAAACACGAGTGTCCTGACCTAGGCTTCGTTGTCCGCATTACGATAAAGTATTAAGCCAGCGCACGACAAAACCTACAATAAAACCTGTGTGACCAGCAAATACTCAGATCAACCTGTACAACCACTCAGTATGGCAAGGACTGTCGTTTACCTCTCTTTGGATATCCTGGAGGCTGTAGAAGGCATATGCGATCAGCAAAGACTCTGAATAGACTACGCAGATGCGCAGGCTGATCTGAGTAATCTCTGGTCGCACAAGTCTTATTGTAGGTTTTGTCGTGCGCTGGCTCATTAATATAAGTGAAGTTACCCAGAAAATGCATAGAAGAATATTGCCTATCCTGCCGGGTCATTACGAAAACACACCTATTCAAATATATATTGAAAATTTCACCACCAAAAACTGAAAGATTTCATATAAAAATATCTGATATTTTTCATATTTCTGCTCAAAACATACAATGTGGGTACTCGTTAGAGGCGGTTCTAACGAGTACCCACAATCTATGTTTTAGAGCAGAAATAAGAAAAATAATGTATACCCCTGTAAACCCCAGTTTTATTATATAAAAGTGAGGCTTAAGGAGGTCAAAATTATATAGGTATGTTTCGATCATGAAATATTTTCTTCGGTCATTTTCTCCCTTCCGCTGATTCAAGAAGGACACTTGTCAGTTTCTGGCGAAAGATTGTGCACAATACTGGTTAACAAGTCTGCCTAGTAAAAGTGTGGTTAGGTAAAGTGACCGTGCTCGACATGATCCCATGGGTTGACTGGGCCGTAAAACCTCAATACAAACAACGACGAAACAAACACTACATATGAAACCACCGACGCACGGAGAAAAAACAGCCTTGGAACGGTCAGTAGGAAAATGAGGATGGGGGTGTTAAACCAGTTTTACTCGCCGAAACATCGCCCTTAATTCTGATGCAGCTCCATCACGAAAACACACCTATATAATTTTGACCCCCTTAAACCCCACTTTTATATAATAAAACTGGGGTTTACAGGGGTATACATTATTTTTCTTATTTCTGCTCAAAAACATAGATTGTGGGTACTTGTTAGAACCGCCTCGTTGAGCGATTCTAACGTGTACCCACAATCTATGTTTTGAGCAGAAATGTGAAAAAATAGAGTTTTTATCTGAAAATTTTCAGTTTTTGGAGGTGAAATTTTCTATATATTTGCATAGGAGTATTTTCGTAATGCCAAATTACAAACATATGTGTCGCGTCATGGGAAAGAGCCGTTATAGCATATGCTCACAGCAAAGGTTCAGACGAGCCTGCGCATCCGTGCAGTCTCGCCAGAACCTATGATGTTCGCTCACGTAAAGTGTAGGCCAAAGGGAAAACTCACAGTGGGAAAACTTAAAGGCACCACATTCCTCAAAAATAGACATTTTATTATCTAAGAAAGGTTTAACAAATTAATGTATGGTGTTAATACAACCATAGAATGTGGCATCTGAAAGCCTGTAAAATTTCAGTTATTCTCTCTTTCTTGAATTGGATCAAAAATGAAATGATTTTTATCGTATCTCTGAATTAATGTTGCCAACATTGATTCAGAGATACGATAAAAAAAATTTTGATCAAGTTCATTTCATTTTTGATCAAGTTCAAATTAAGGGACTATCTGAAATTTTACAGGTTGTCAGATGCCACATTTTATGATCTATTAATACCATATATCAATTTATTAAACCTTTCTTGGATAATACAATGTCTATTTTTGAGGACTATGGAGCCTTTAAAGGTTCCATATTCCTCAAAATAGAATTTTAGTATCCAAGAAAGGTTTAATAACAGCCTGTAAAATTTCAGTTAGTCTTTCGTTTAACTGGATCAAAAATAAAATGATTTTTTTATCGTATCTCTGAATTAATGTTGGCAACATTTATTCAGAGATACGATAAAAAATCATTTTATTTGAAGAATGAGAGACTTACTGAAATTTTACAGGCTTCTACATTTTATGATTGTATTAATACCATATATCAATTTATGAAAACTTTCTTGGATAATAAAATGTCTATTTTTGAGGAATATGGAGCTTTTAACTAAAGAACTAGACATATGGCCTCGCTAAGGGGCAGGACATGCGTATTGAAAAATTGATTCCACGGAAAAGCCGAACAACGTGGCTCATATGTTCGTCCTCTACCTAACCAGTGAAACATCGCGTGAAGCCTATTCAGCCATGCAAAAACGTGACTTCTGTCATATGCGGATAGTGAAGGGCCAGATCAGCCTGCGCATCCGCGCAATCTAAGCAGTGACTCCACTGTTCTGTAATACTACAGAAATATGAACGGAATGTAAAAGCCCGGATGAGAACTTGCGCATGCACAGGATTATGTAAATCAGCCCATTTTGTGCAAGTTCGAAGACATTTTTTTCGCTTGGCGCGGCTATTAAAATAAAGCCCCTTTTTCATGACACTGCCCAGTTTAACGCTAAGCCCACTGTGTAAAAATTTCAGCAGGCGACATTTTGAAATATTTGTCGTATTTTTTCCAGAAAACAGGTTTGACATTTCATGCAAAGTGTCTCCATTGGAGTCAATTTGCATGAAATGTCAAAATTTGTTTTCTGGTAAGAATAAGAAAAGTATTTCAATGTGTCGTCGGCTTAATTTTATACCCAGAATATTAAGCGTTATGTAGTGATCCGGGAGTGTTATGTTGCGTGAACTGCCAACAAGTTATGTATTGTTTTCGAGCAAATTCTGCAGGTATAAATTTGGGTAGACTGCTCTACAGCTCGACAAATTTACTATCGTAAAGATTGACGAGGTCTTTGGAGCAGTTTAAAATTTGGGCAGACAGGATCCGCACGCCAGTCTCCGAGATAGCGCGTTTGAGCTTAAACAATACTTACTACGGCATAAAAATTTGGTAACGAAAATGTACGGGGTTGTGACTTTTGTTGTTGTGCTATTGGCTATTAGCTACGCTCAGGCAATGATGCTCGGGGGATTCTATGATGTAGAGGTGAATGATGCAAACGTGACAGAGGTCGCCACCTGGGCCGTGGGAGAGATGGGGAACAACTTAGAATTACTGGAAATCCTAAACGCACAAAAACAGGTAAACTTTAATTCTTCATTTAGGTGTATGCTTCTACTTACAGATGCGTTAGGAAACTATGAATGATGATATTCAAGCAGGCACATAACGTTGAAACAACGCATTTTTACGCTGATTCAATGTTAAGGTCGTTGGGCACACAACATTGAAACAACATCGTTTCGACGGTGATGCAACGTCATTTAGAGTCACCCTCGAGGGCGCTGAATTAAAGTTGAAATGACGATGGTTCAAAACTGTGTGTCTGCTCGGAAGCAATGTTTTTTTCTTTCTTTTTTTTTTTTTCCCTATAAACTAGTTTCTGAGATTATTTTTAAACTATTAAAGGGAGAAGAAAGGTTGAAGGGAAGAATTGCCTGACATGAAAGAGCTTGACAACCATGCAATTCACAACAACAAAAAACGTGAAACGATGATACCCCGCCACTACTAAATTGAGGGCAGATAACTGTCAAAAAATGACGAAATTTGTCAAATAGCCATCCAAAACAAGATTTCCACAATATCAATGCACAAAAATTTAGTGATAATTCATTGATACTGAAATTTACTCAAGTTCTTTTCCGGAAACGAAAATACGTTCGAACGACGGTTTACGACTTTACAAGGCGATGCCTCTGAAAGAGAAGAGGAAACATACTGAAGACCAACAAGACTATATGGATCTATCATTGATGTGTGTGTGTGTTGCGGGGGTGGGATGGGGGGGGGGGGGGGGCGCGGTAGAAAAACAGAAAAATCCGTCCCGAGGATCACTATCTGGCATCACGAGGCTTGCCGAGTAATGCCAGACTGTGATCGCGAGGGGCGGATGTTTCTATTCTACTCCTCACATCCATGATAGATTCTTTTTCTTGCACACCTTTCATTTCTGAACGTATATCTTTTAATAATGCAGTTACTTCGATTGCTGACGTCCGCCATATTGTGATGATATTACTTTGGCGTTTAATGACGTCATTACGTTCAGTTTCGTAAACCTTAACGATGGCGTATGTGACGTCCATTGCAACCAGTGCATATCAAAAACGTGAGAATTCTCACATTTCACCCTACCCTGGGTAGGATAAGAATTTCTATTCTAGTGTTAAATCCAGAATTTCCTTATCTGGTGTGCAAGACGACAAAAATACATGCATGGTATTTTCCTCTATCTTCGAATAGCCGCGCTTGTGTCTATCCTTTCAAAAATGCCCACACTTTTAAAAAAATGTATTGACACCACGTTAGTTTTTCGAAGATTAGTTTGAAATTAATTATGTTTTATTTCATGATAGGAAACATAGGGGATTCGTCTGCTTTAAGGACATATTTAATCGCACGTTTTTACATATAATTCAAAACTTACGTTGCTAAAAGCCTTTCTCAAAATGTCCAATAATATGATTTTATTAAACTTAACCCTTAAAGGAGGAAACGGCACATGCCTCGGTGGCTCAGTCGGATTGAAGCCTGTATCTGAAACGCGCAATCGTTATTTAAGATCGGCGACAGACCGCACATTATAAGTGCCCAGATGTAGAACTTCTCTCCTTGACGGGTCATTTTCTGCCTCTGCACCAAAGTTGTGGAATTCACTGCCAAGGGAAATCATAACGTTATCTTCCCTTTGAAAACTTTAAACAATCAGTAAAAATCACTTTATGAATTGATCATTATTTTCCGCATACAATGTCTGTGTCAAATATACATATCCGAGTCAACGGGTGTGCAAACTCGTCATTCTTTCCATATATTTTTAGTGCCCCATCTGCTCTGGGTACAATGTTCCACGAGAGATGGGTAGTGGTTCGCGCGAGTGTTCGCGAGAAGCTATACGTGACACTCTACTACCAGTTCCACGGCGAGCCTGCATAAGTGACGACTCGCGAGGTCTCTCCTTTTGGTCCTTTAATGTATGGTATGAATGGCCATGGTTTTCCTAGCTTATAAACTCGCCATTACACGTTTTCTTCTATAATTGTTTTGTTTAATGTCACGTTTTCTTATATACATGTTTGTTTAATGTGTATTCTTAGCTTTGCAACTTCGCCATGACATGTTTTTTCATATGTATGGTTGTCCAGTGTGCATTTTTATTCTAAATTCAATAATAATAATAATAATATGTTTTAATGATTGCAAGTCTATCGGAATTAAATTTGATACTGTGTGCCAGAGTAAATGAACACCAATAGTTAAACCAAGCCAAAGACAAATCGTTTTGATACCGAAACTCTTAATAATCACTTTCCATTTAGCAGTTCATATTGTTTTATCAAGTTATTTAATTTTGTTCTAAATGAACATTTTAAAAAATTTTGAAAGTATGAAGGATGTTTTATACGCATGTAAATGATGTAAATCTTATCTAGTGGATGGCCCTGTCGGTCAGGACCTGTACTTAACTTTGCTTAAACATGCATTTCTAGTCTATGTAATTGTCATCAAGTTTAAATTTTATAGACAGTGTTATATTTGAATATTATATTGCTATGTATGTATGTTTGTGTAATATATGTGTTTTTTATACATAGCTATTGCAGCTAAGAGCGTCACCCTCTTACAATATTGTATAAATGAATGATAAATAATAATAATAATAATAATAATTCGTGTCCGACAGGTGATCAGGAGGTCGCGGGTTCGATCCCCACCAGGTCCGACAACATTAATTCGTGGAGATTGATCATGAAATATTGTCTACGGGCTTTCTCTCCCTTCCGCTGATTCATGAGGGCAGTTTTTAGTTTCCTGTCAAAAAATGTGCACAAGTACTAGTTAACGGCTAAGAGGAATAAGCCTGCCTAGAAAAAAGTGTAGTTAAATAAACTGTCCAGCTCGACATGATCTTAATAGTGTTGACTGGGCCGTTAAACTCCAAAACAAACAAACAAAGCAAGATAGAAGTCCGAACAAGAGGTCAGCATACCAGGGCCCAGTTGTTCAAAACTAACGATGTCGTTAGTTAACGTATCGTTAAAAAGTTTGATAATTAAATATGGCATATATGCTAATACTGTTGCTGAAAAAATATGAGAAGCTTTTGCGAAAGCGTCAGCAAAAATACCTGTGAACTAGATATTGTACTTACTAGAACAGTTAACATTTTGACCATTAATGAGCTCGTTAAGCTAAGGATGCTTTGAACAACTGAGCCCAGGTCGCTACTGGGTAAATGCGTATATATGTATATGATTCTACTATGTTGCGACGATACGCATTTGTGCAGGCTTATTCCTCTATATATATTTCAATGCCAATATCAGTGCAATAACCCTATGGTACTTTTTTTCAACATCAATATTATTACAATAACCCTATATTATATGGTTCAGCACCAATATCAGAGAAATACGCAATATTACATGTTTCAACACCAATATCAGTAAAATACCCCCATATAATATGTTTCAACACCAATATCAGTGCAATAACCCTATACTATATGTTACAACACCAATATCAGTAAACTACCCCCATATTATATGTCTCAACACCAATACCAGTGCAGTAACCCTATATTTTTGACGCCAATATCTGTGCAATAACCCTATACTATGTATCAATACCAATATCAGTGCAATAACCCTATATTATATGTTTCAACAACACCAATATCAGTGCAATAAACCTATATTAGATTTTCGACACCAATATCTGTGAAATAAACCTATAGTATATGTTTCAACATCAATATCAGTGCAATAACCCTATATTATATGTTTCAACACCAATATCAGTGCAATAACCCTATATTATATTTTTGACACCAATATTAGTGAAATACCCATTTATTATATGTCCCAACACCAATATCAGTGCAATAACCCTATATTATACGTTTTGGCACCAATATCAGTGCAATAACCCTATATTATATTTTCGACACCAATATCAGTGAAATAAGTCTATACGATATTTTTACACAAATATCAGTGAAATAACCCTATATTATATGTGTCAACACCAATATCAGTGTAAAACCCCTATGTTATATTTTTCAACACCAATATCAGTGAAATAACCCTATATGATATGTTTCAATACCAATATCAGTGAAATATCCATATACTAGATGTTTCTACACAAATATCAGTGCAACAACCCTATATTATAAATGTCAACACCAGTATCAGTGCGATAACCCTATATCATATGTTTCAACACCAATATCAGAGAAATACCTCTATATTATATGTCTCAACACCAATATCAGTGCAATAACCCTATATTATATTTTCGACACCAATATCAGTACCATTACCCTATATGTTTCAACACCAAATCAGTTTAACAACCCTATATTAGATCTCCGACACCAATACCAGTCCAATAACCCTACATTATATGTTTCAACGACACTATCAGTGCAATAACCATATATTATGTTTCAACACCAATATCAGTGTAATATCCCTATATTACATGTCTGAACACCAATACCAGTGCAATAACCCTATATTATATGTTTCAACACCAATGTCAGTGCAATAATCCTATATTTTCGACACCAATATCAGTGAAATAAGCCTATGTGATATTTTTCAACACAAATATCAGTGAAATAACCCTATATTATATGTTTCAACACCTATATCAGTCCAAACTCTACCGTATATTATAGTTTTCAACACCAATATCAGTGTGAAATAACCCTATATTATATGTTTCAACACTAATATCAGTGAAATATCCCTAGTCTATATGTTTCAACACCAATATCAGTGCAACAACGCTATATTATATGAGTCAACACCAATATAAGTGCGATTAACCTATATTATATGTTTCAACACCTATATCAGTGCAATAACTCTACCATATATAAATTTTTTCAATACCAATATCAGTGAGAAATAACCCTTTATTATATGTTTCAACAATAATATCAGTGACATATCCCTATTCTATATGTTTCAATACCAATATCAGTGCAACAACGCTATATTATATGTTTCAACACCAATATCAATGAAATACACATATATTATGTGTCCCAATACCAATACCAATATCAGTACAATAAAAACAAAGGTAAGGGAGTGCCACAATCAGAAACCGCAGCCCTTCCCAGACCCCAAGAGGAAGAGGAAGCCGACAAATCTAAACAAGCACAAACCGAACAAACGTACGAAAAGCACTAAGATTAGCTCTCTCTTCCCCAAGCGAGGTAATCGCAATACTAAAAGGACTGAAAAACACAAGAACAAAATGACACACGGAAAGACAAACAACAAATCGCCTCGTAGAATAAACCACAAAGCAACAAAGAGTAAGACCAACACCGGGACCACTGCCTTAGAACGGTCGGTAGAGCAAACCACCGGGGGGGTTAAATATTATATTTTCGACACCAATAACAGTTAAATAACCCTATATTATATGTTTCAACACCAATATCAGTGCAATAACCATCTATTGTATTTTAGACACCTACATCAGTGCAATATCTCTATATTATATTTTTTCAACACCAATTTCAATGCAAAAACCCTATATTTTTCAACACAAATATCAGTGCACTAACCCTATATTATGTTTTAACACCAATATCAGTGAAATACCCCTATTATTATATTTTTCAACACCAATATCAGTGCACTTAGCGTATATTATATGTATCAACACCAATATCAGTAACATACTCCTATATTATATGTTTCAACACGAATAACAGTGCAATAACCCTATATTATATGTTTCAACACCAATATCAGTGAAATACCCCTATAGTATAAGTTTCATCACCAATATCAGTGCACCTTATATTATATGTTTTTTATACCAATATCAGTGAAATAGCCCTATATAATATTTTCCAACACCAACATCAATGCAATATCACTTTACTATATGTTTCAACACCAATATCAGTGCAATAACCCTATATTTTTCAACACCAATATCAGTGCAATATCCCTATATTTATTTTTTACACACTAATATTAGCGCAATAACACTATATTATACTTTACAACACCAATATCAGTGCAATAATCCTATATTATATTTTTTTTTTCAACACCAATATCAGTGTAATATCCCTATATAGTATTTTTCAGCACCAATATTAGTGCAATAACACTACATTATACTTTACAATACCAATATCAGTGCAATAATCCTATATTATAATTTTTTCAACACCAATGTCAGTGCAATATCCTTATATTATACTTTTCAACACCAGTATTAGTGAAATAATCCTTTATTATATTTTTCAACACCAATATTAGTGCAATAACCCTATATTATATTTTTTAACACCAATATCAGTGCAATAACCCTATATTTTTCAACCCCAATATCAGTGAAATAACCTAATATTATATTTTCAGGTCGTTGCTGGATGGATTTACAAGCTTTGGCTACGTTTAGAAATGGTACGTAGGGAAAGATACATGTTCAGGGAAGACAACTATGCTAGAACTGTTTTGCATCCGTTCTGAACGGGGATCTTCTCTATAAAAAAAAAAAAAAAAAATTACCTCCTTTTATCCACTCTAAAAAGAAACAAAAAAATCCTTTTAGACAAGACTCCTTTTTAGATGGGGTTTGGTGTGTAGGAAAGTAAATAGGACATCACAAAAGTTATCTCTCTTGTAAATGAAATTGCAGACGATCTACCAAGTGGTTTCAGTCCCTTAACAAGTTTATTTTCACAACCGTCGTCATGAAGGATTACTTATTTTTTTTATTTCATACTGTGCAGTTAAAATGATCATGATCTTCAGAAAATGTACCTTCGGACATGCGCTCCCAGCAAAGATTCAGATCAGCCTGTGCATTCGTGCAGGCTGATCAGAATCTTCACTGGGTGCATTTTGGATAGCCAAACGCGAAGTGTCTTTATGTGATTTGGTTTCATGGGTACCCAAACCACCCTGGCTCGTAATCAGAAACTGTTTGAGCCGTGGCACAGTATTTTCTACAAAACTGCATGCGCACCCAGCCAAGACTCAGAGTAGCCTGGGCATCCGCGCAGTCTGATATAGAGACTATGATTAGCCAAGGATCCAAAGCGTCTTCAGGCGGACAGCGAAGACTCTGATCAGCACAGGCTGTTCTGCATTTTTATATTATTTTAAGTCTCCAACAGATCTATGGTCAATAGGCCAGTTAGGCCTGATCAGTGACATTCATATTACAAAAGTATAGAATGGGCTTAGTTACAAATGTAATGGTCACCAAAGACAAGAAAATATAAACTAAACTACCTTATTCGACCTAATTACCGCGCCGTGCACGTAGGTTTTCAAAAGTACTGGGAAAACTTGTGGTAAAATATGTATTTACCTATTCTAAGGGTACACTTAAAAAAAGATCAGCAAAATACTCATGCAATGAAGCTTAAGCGATGTTTGTGTGTGTTTATTTTTCTGAGTTTCTTTACAAAAGCTTATGTTGTGGGTACATATTTGGATTGTATCGACAGGTCGATGCAATTCAGATGGGTACCCACAACATATTTCTTTACAAAGACGCAGATAAAATGCACACTGTAATCTGAAGACTATGGAATTGCTTGACTGTGCGCTTATAGGAGTGTGCGGTAATTACATCGAATAAGTATATACGTTGGTAATGAAATAAGAACAACAACAAAATAATAATCACCGTTGTCCTCAAAATTTTAGCTTACCCACATCCCTTCTAGGAAGTTAGTGTCATGAACTTATAAATAAATCAGGGCCCAGTTGTTCAAAGCTAACGATGTCGTTAGTTAACGATTCGTTAAAATTTTCATCGAGTGATACGCAAATATGCTGAAATTTTTTGCTGAAAAAATGTGAGTAGCTACTCACATTTTTTCAGCAAAAAATATCAGAATATTGTATATTGAATCTGCTAAAACAGTTAACGAAATGACCCTTAACGAGCTCGTTAAGCTAACGACGCTTTGAACAACCGGGCCCAGATCTAACTTACATGTACATGAACCGGCGCACAACATTTGCTACAATATCTCATCTCCGCCAAGCAATGCCTCAGATCAGCCTGTGCAAATGCGCAAGCTGATCTGAGTCATTACTTCACGCTCTATGGGTAACCAGACATCCAAGCTTTATTTAGACGGACGGCTGAGGTTCTGCTTAGAATGTATGGATGCGCAGGCTGAACCGAATCTCGAAGGAATCGAAGGAAATACTGTGCCCTGGCTCATATCACATTACATGTCATGTAGACTTTTTTTTTTTCTTTTTTTACAAATTTAGTGAATAAAGAAAAATATAAATGAATGGTTTTGTATAAAAAAAATATTATAAATAGATAACATTTATAAATACAATCTAAGTAAAATTTTTATTGTAAATAGCCATTTAAGCGTTTTTCGGTTATTGACGGTTGACTATAAATTGCCAGTTAAGCGTTTTTAGGTATTGACAGCTAACTGTAATTATCACATTTAACTTTTTTGGCTATTGACAGCTGACTGTAAATTGCCAGTTTATCGTTTTTAGGTATTGACAGTTGACTATAAATAGTCTATTCTATAATTACATTTCACTGCTGTCTCGTTACAGAGCAATGGCTTGGAGACCACCTGCATTGTACAGGTATGGGACAAGTTAGACGGAACCAAGGAGCTGAAGGAACCCTACCCTTGCACAAGATAGATGTGAAGTGCCGCATGATCGTCAAAATACAGCTGATATTTTTGAAATCCAAAAATAAATCCTAAATAGATGTACCATATTTATGTAGTTTTATTTTAAACCGGAAGGCTGGGTGGCCTACTGGTTAGTGCTCTCGACTTGCAAGCGGAAAGTTGTTGGTTCTATCCCCGTTCGGATCGAGAAAAATTCCGATCATTAGTACACCTAGCTCATGTAACAAGCCTTGGGTTTAACACAAAGAGGGCAGGCTGACAGCAGCACCAAGTGTATATGTGTGATCCATGAAAGCAAGGCTGTACAAATGCATGCACATAACACATTCGCCGCTGCCTCCACGTGCCTGAGATGCCTGGTAGTGTTAAACATCCGCATAACAATAAAAATCCAAAAACAACATCGCCTACTGGCAATTTAAGAACTCGAAAGTACACATTGCACCGACTTGTTAACGTAATATCTTCTCATTTCTTCACAAAAAAATACGCGCAGCAGCGTCATAAACGTACCTTCAGACATGTGCACCCCTGCAAGTTGCGCTCATTCGCACAGTCTCATCAGAATCATAACTGTGCGCATTTTGGATAGCTCGAGAAGTGGTAGACGTTTAAGGGAAGAAACTATCACCCAGCTAGCATTCTTTATAAATTTATAGCGGGCCGTTATCGGCCCGTCAGCTACCCTGACGGGCCGACAACGGCCTGCTATAGAATTATAAAGAATGCTTACTTGGCAGTTGTTTAAGCCTCCCTTCTGGACAGGTCTACTCTAAAAGGATAGAATTCGCTCCCTTGGGAACAAATTCTTCCTTTTAGAGTAGCCCTCTTTTCAGAAAAGGCTTGATATGCAGTAAAGCAAATAGGAAGTCACAAACTTGCCTCCCTTGGCAGAGATGGCGAAAAATCTGCCAAGCTTTCCATCCTTCGGTTATATATTTTATTGTCTGTTTTATAGATGTACTAGTAAGCAAGGATCTCTCATTTGATAGTAAATTATTTCCTTTTAGAGCCTATCCCTTTTCAGAAGACGACTGATGCGCAGGAATACAAAAGGATATCATAAAAAAGTGGTATCCCTTTTAAAAAGAGGGGAGATCTACCAAATGTATTCAGCCCCCTTATATGACGCGAGAAAATGGCCCTCATGTCATCGGCGAAGAGGACAGGCCCAGACCACTCTGACAAGGACCTTCTTTGTTCGTATAACGCGAACTTCATCATTTCTGAACCCTTTAATGCCATTTTGTACAGTACAAAATCATGAATTAGGGAGTTTACCTAATTTTCTGATTAAACAAAACATTTGTATTTATGGCAGTGTTTACAAGGTCATAAATCACTTTAGACTTGCCCTCCTGCATTCCTGCGGTGCACCAGTCTTCCTTTGAAAACGGGTCGGCTCTAAAAGGAAAGAATTTAGGCCAAATTGGGAGAACTTGTAATTCGACCCCTTGCTTACTAGTACATAGCAGACAATAAAATTAAAATATGTAAGGGAATGATGGATGAAACAACTGGTACCTAAGGGAGGCAAGTTTGTGACTTCCTATTTGCTTGACTGCACACCAATCCCATTTTGAAAAGGGAACTACTCTAAAAGGAAAGAATAAGGGAGCAAATTCTTTCCTTTTATAGTAGACCCTTTTCAAAAGGGAGGCTAAAACAACTGACAATCTTGCTTCCCTTAAAAATGATCCCTTAAAAGTGTACCGCTTCCTGGGAATGCAGTGTCTTTCTTGTCGGACTGAACAAACTTTGCATCCTTGCCTATCCAATATGCGTCACGTGCAGTTATGATCAAAATCTTCACTGGGTGCACATGCCTGACAGAACGTTTTCTGACGTTGTGACTCATATAGTTTTGTAAAGAAACGAAAAGATACTATGTTAACACGTCTGTGTAATGTGTACTTTCGAGCCCTTGCCAGTAGTTTTGCGCACTGTTGAATTATCAAATAATATACTTCAGCGTGTTATAGCATCATATAACTACACAATTTGTACTGTTGCATTATCATAGAATGTACTTCAGCGTGTTATAGGATCACACAAACTGCATGATTTTCAGTGTCGCATTATTCGTATTGTTGTACGTATTATCGCAGAATATACGTCAACGTGCTACAGTATCACACAAACTGCACGATTTGTACTGTGTGTTATAACAGAATATACTTCACTGTATATAGCATCACACAAACTGCCCAATTCATACTGTCGCATTATCATAGAATATATTTCTCCCAGATATTGCATCAAACAAACTGCCCGATTCATACTATTGCATTATTCTGTTGTATTATCACAGAATATACTTCATCATGTAATAGGAACACACAAACTGCATGATTTGTACTGTTATATTATCACAGATTATACTTCATCATGTTATAGCATCACACAAACTGCGTGATTCTTACTGTTGTTATATCAAAGAATATATTTCATCATGTTACAGCAGCACACAAACCTCGTAATTCGTATTGTTGTATTATCACAGAATATAATTCAGTGTGTAAAAGCATCACACAAGCTGCATGATTCATATGGTTGCATTATCACAGAATATATTTCATCATGTTATAGCATCACACACTATTTTAGAATATCGCACTAATACTAAAGTATGTTCTTCACTTTGTATTTTTCATACTGGCCATGTATTCATATTGGAGCATATTCCCACTGGCGTGATATCACCGAAACTGTAGACTTTACACTTTCCCTTATAACCGAGTTTCTGGAGCAATACAATGGATATAAAAACGTGAAATGATAGTACCCCACCATTATCATGTCGCGGGCAGATAACTGAAAAAAACTGACAAAATTTGCCAGTGAGCAATCCCAAACCAGAACTCCACATTATCAATGCACATATCAAATGTGGTGAAAATCCATTGAGATTTATTAGTTATTATCCTGAAACTAAAATACGGATGTGTTGTTGGCAGATAACTCTGTCAAAAATTAATAAAAATTTTCCCATTAGCTATCGCAAAGCAAAGCTCCACAATATCAATGCACAAACCAATTTTTGTGAACATGTATTGATATTTACTAAAGTTCTCGTCAGGAAATGAAAATACGGATGTGTCATGGGCAGATAACTCTGTCAAAAATTAACGAAATTTGCCCATTAGCAATCCCAAACCAGATCTCTACAATATCAATGGAAACACCAAGTTTGGTGAAAATCCATTGCTATTTACTCAAGTTATCGTCCAAAACAAAACAAGACGGATGGACACATGGACAACAAACGTGATACCATAATACCCCGCCACTATTGTGTGGCGGGGTATACTAATAGAGGGACTGTTAGAAAGTGATTAAAATAAGTCCTGACATTTACTTTATCTGAATGCGCTTTGTATAGATAATCATATTATAAGAGTAATGACATGACAAAATGTGTCTTCAGGGAAAGTAAAGATCCAGATCAGCAAGCGGAGATATACAGTCTGATCAGGAATTTATATATAGTTTGTTATGTTCTACAGTACCCATTGGTTCTACAAGCGGACAAGGAAGGTCCTGATCAGACTGCGCCGATGCGCATGCTGATCTGGGCCTTTCCTGTCTGCATAAGCCCGAAGATAGGCTTGCGCATGGCTTGGCCAATATTTGCCTTTACATAAGTGCGGTGTGCATTTATTTACAGAGTAGATATGTGATTTTTGTAAAGTTACACAAATAAAGTACATGTATGTTTAAAAACAAAACCAGATGACTTAGATAATATGATTTTTGTATAATATTTTACGAGAACATTTAAGGGCAATGGATACACTTCTATGGGAAGTAAATATGTCAAAATTTCTTTTGCTCCAAAAGGAGCAAATGCTTTCCTTTTAGACAAGACCCTTTTCAGATGGGGCTTAAGAATTTCATTGTAATGAAGATCTTTGGAGCAAATTCTTTTCCTATAGACAAGGCCCTTTTCAGAAGGGGATTAAGGGGTTTTACTGTCATAAAGGGGCTTCACAGTGATGTTCAATGATGAGGTAGAAGACCCCTGTGCAGAGCCAACATGTTTGTGTTTTGAAGCTGCACCAGAATTTAAGGCAAATTTTGCGCAAGTAAATCTGGTTAAAGCCATCACCCGCATTTTTTTTCTCATCCCTTCACTTTTTGTAAAAGTCAATCAATAAAGAAAGCAGATGAACATCAATCAGTGTGCGAAACTGTTCATTATGAAGTGTGCACAACTAGCATCCACATCCTCGCATTCTGAACTGTCCCTCTACGTTGTCAACCTGTTCATCACCAGCAAATGAGACAAGACTACTACAAGACCATAGGCCAGTACTTTATTTTAGAAACTGTGTCACATGTATAGCTTAGTCCCCAGACATGTTCATACTTGGAATTTAGCATCAGCAAATGGGACAAGATGACTATAATATCAAAGTCACTGCTTTATTTTAGAAACTGTGTCACATGTAAAGCCTCGGTGGCTCAGTTGCATGCGCCGTCCGACTGGAGACCATGAGGTCGCGGGTTCAACCCCCGCCGAGGTCGGCAACATTCTTTCATGGAGACTGATCATGAAATATTTTCTACGGTCATTCTCTCCCTTCCGCTGATTCAAGAAGGGCAGTTGTCAGTTTCTGGCGAAAGAATGTGCACAATACTGGTTAACCGCTTAGAGGACTAAGCCTGCCCAGTAAACGTGTGGTTAGGTAAACTGACCGCGCTCGACATGACCCCATTGGGTTGATTGGGCCGTAAAACCTCAACACAAACAAACAAAAGCTTAGTCCCCAGACAGGTTCGTACTCAGAATTAAGCATCAGCAAATGAGACAAGGACATTAATACCATAGTCACTGCTTTATTTTAGACACTGTATCACATGTAAAGCTTAGTCCCCAGACATGTTCGTACTCAGAATTAAGCATCAACAAATGAGACAAGACGACTATAATACCAAAGTCACTGCTCTATTTTAGAAACTGTGTCACATGTAAAGCTTAGTCCCCAGACATGTTCGTACTCAGAATTAAGCATCAACAAATGAGACAAGACGACTATAATACCAAAGTCACTGCTCTATTTTAGAAACTGTGTCAAATGCATAGCTTAGTCCCCGGACATATTCATACTTGGAATTTAGCATCAGCAAATGGGACAAGATGACTATAATACCAAAGTCACTGCTTTATTTCAGAAACTGTGTCACATGTATAGCTTAGTCCCCGGACATATTCATACTTGGAATTTAGCATCAGCAAATGGGACAAGATGACTATAATACCAAAGTCACTGCTTTATTTTAGAAACTGTGTCACATGTATAGCTTAGTCCCCGGACATATTCATACTTGGAATTTAGCATCAGCAAATGGGACAAGATGACTATAATACCAAAGTCACTGCTTTATTTTAGAAACTGTGTCACATGTATAGCTTAGTCCCCGGACATGTTCGTACTCAGAATTAAGCATCAGCAAATGAGAGAAGATGACTATAATAACATAGTCACTGCTTTATTTTAGAAACTGTGTCACATGTAAAGCTTAGTCCCCGGACATGTTCGTACTCAGAATTAAGCATCAGCAAATGAGAGAAGATGACTATAATACCATAGTCACTGCTTTATTTTAGACACTATATCACACGCATAGCTTAGTCCCCAAACATATTCATACTTGAAAATTATCACCAATGAGAACAGGTCACTTGCAATAGCATAATTCACTTTGATTTACTGTTTTTGAAACCGATTTCACATTCATATCTGAGTCCCATGACATTCTGGAACTTATCCTTAACAAATGAGACAAGGTAACTATTGTGCAAACCCACTGTGGTATTCTTTTTCAGAAATCGGTTTTTATAGATTAGACGGTCCAGTCGGTTTTATATCTCTTGTGCACTGTTTGTCTTGGTTTGTTTCCACTTCCACTTAATGTTAATGGTAGGCTATGATCTGTGGTTGGATTTTTCATGCTTATGAAGACTTCATACATGGGAATTCAGTCAAAGAATTGTGTATGTTCTTAGATCCCCATGACCTACCTATTAATACCTAGCATGCTGGGTAAATTTTAGCTGATGACAAACAGAAATATTTTTCTTATTTTCCCAGAAAACAGGTTTTGACAGTCTGTGAGAATTACCACTGCATGCTGGATAAAAATTTCAGCAGACATCATTTTCAAATAATTTTCCTAGAAAACGGATTTGACACTTCAAGCAAATTGTCTCCAAGTGAGACAATGAAGTGTCAGATCCTAATTTTTAGGAAAACTAAGAAAAATGCAATTTTTCATCTGCTGAATTTGCCAATAGCATTGTGTTAAATCTTTTTGTTTGGAATATTGTCACAAAACTTCTCAGTGAAGATGTGGAAGCCTTAATGGTGACATGTTATGTACAAGACTGTAACTTTGAAACAAGAGACTAGATGATGATGGTATGGTGTTTTATGTCCCTTTCAACCCTTTCAGTAGTATCTACCGTATTCGATCTAATTACCGCACTGTGCGCCTAGGCTTTTTTCAAAATTACTGGGAAAAATTTACGGTAAAATATGTATCTACCTGCTAGGGATACACTTTCTAAAAAGATCAGTAAATGACTTTTTTGATGATTTTTTTGCAATTTGTTTTCTGATTTTCTTTATAAAAGCATATGTTGTGGGTACTCATTTGAATTGCATCGACAAGTCGATGCAATTCAAATGGGTACCCACAACATATGCCCTTATAAAGTAGACAAAAAGTACACTGGCTGTAATCTGGAGATTACAGACTTACTTGACTGTGCGCTTATAGGGGTATGTGCGGTAATTAGGGCGAATACGGTAGATGATAGAAGGGTGATAATGAAAGGCTCTGCGCAATAAAGTGCCATACAGTCATAAGCTGAATTCTGCTTCCAGCAGGATTCAAACCCAGTACCTCATAATCTGAAGTCTGGAGGGCTAACCATTCTGCCACCCTGAAGCTTACACGTGTGACTAAAAGTTCTAGTCACATATTTTGCCTTACCTTAGTACATTCCACAAAAGTCGAAGGGATTCCATTGGCGTACTGCCAAAGCATTACTAAGACTTCAATTATGGGAAAGTTTATCCAGGCTTTCACTGTTTTCACCCTATTTACCTTAACCCTTTCATCCCTGAATTTGTTTGTTTGTGTTGAGATTTTATGGCCTAGTCAACCCAATGGGGTCATGTCGAGTGCAGTCAGTTTACCTAACCACAGGTATACTGGGCAGGCTTAGTCCTCCAAGCGGTTGACCAGTATTGTGCACATTTTTTCACCAGAAACTGACGACTGCCCTTCTTGAATCAGTGGAAGGGAGAGAATGACCGTAGAAAATATTTCATGACCCATCTCCATTAAAAAATGTTGCCGACTTTGGCGGCAGTCGAACCCGCGACCTTTTGGTCTCCAGTCGGGCACCAGCCAACTGAGCCACTGAGGCCACATCCCTGAATTTCTGAAGTGGACTCTTCCATCTCCAAATCTGGTCAGAACCATTATTCCAAATAGGGGTCTCAGTCAAAAATCCAAACAGAATGACAATGTAGATCCTGATAAGATGACTCATTATTACACTATGAGCCATCTCATCAGGATCTATACTATTTGCAAAACAACTTTGGTATGCAGGATTGAAAGGGTTAAAGTGCCAATCAAAACTGCAGCAGATGACAATTTCTGTTTGTTTTTATTTTTTTTTATAAAAAAACAAGTCTTGACATTTCATGTGATTCACATGAAATATGAAGACTGGTTTTCTCTGGAAAATTCTAGAAATGTGTTAATATGACACAGATGCCCCCGCCCAGGGGCCATACTCACCCCCATGCAGGCATTTTGCAAAAAATGAAGTTGAAAAAAGGGCCACAACTCTCATAATAATTGGCAGATTTTACCCTAAATTGAACTTGACCTATATTTTATGATTATATACCTGTGTACAAAATATGAATCCAATACACCAATCTTTTTTTAAAAAATATCGAAAGGAAAACATTTTTTGAAGGTGAAAAAGGGCCATAACTCCCATAATAATGGGTGGATTTTAACCTAAATCCAAATTGACCTATATTTTATGATTTTATACCTGTGCGTTTAATATGAATCCAGTACACTAATGTTTTCAAAAGATATCAAACAGAAACTATTTTTCAACTTTGAAAAAGGGCCATAACTAAAAAAAAAATTGGCAGATTTTACTTTAAATCGAACTTGACCTATATTTTATAATTATATGCTTCTGCATAAAATATAAATCCAATACATTAATCTTTTCAAAAGTTATGGAATGGAAACCATTTTTCAAAGTTGAAAAAGGGCCATAACTCCCAAAATGATTGGTGGATTTTACCCTAAACCAAGCCTGACCTACATTTGATGATTATATACCTGTGTATAAAATTTGATTCCAATATACTAATCTTTTCAAAAGATATTGAACAGAAACCATTTTTTAACTATTTTTCAACATTGAATAAAACTGCAAGCCATGCACCATGCCCCACCACAGGGACATATTCCCTATGCACTTCTGTAGTATAAGGGCTGAAAACAATCTAAGTTAAACATGAAGAGAAGCATTAAACAGTTATTTCGTAACTCAAAAAACAAAAAAAAAAAAAAAAAAAAAAAAAAAAAAAACTTCAAAAGGTCTAAGTTAAAAATGCAATAAAAAGTGATAAAAAATAATTTCAGGATTCTGAAAAAAAAAACAATACGCATATCTTCAGACCATCCTAAAAGCGTGTGTAAAGTTTCAAAAGGATCGGCCTGAAAAATGTAGGAGGAGTTGCACGCACAAGGTACATACTCCCTATACATTTCTGTAGTATTAGGGCTCGAAAATAGTCTAAGTTAAAAATGCAAAAAATGTAATAAAAAATAATTTCAGGATTCTGAAAAAACAATATGCACATCTTCAGACCATCCTAAAAGCGCCTGTAAAGTTTGAAAAGGATTGGCCTAAAACTGTAGGAGGAGTTGCGGGCAGAAGGTACATACTCCCTATACATTTCAGAGGGTATCACATAATACCAGGCCACTTTTTTAGTGGCAGGGCATAAAAAGGGCCAGAACTCCAAAATTAATTGGTGGATTTTACCCTAAATCGAACTTGACCTACATTTTATGATTATATACCTGTGTATAAAATTTGAATCCAATACTATCCAATACACTAATCTTTTCAAAAGATATCCAACGGAAACCATTTTTCAAAGTTGAAAACGAGCCGTAATTCCCAAAATATTTGATGGATCGAACTTGACCTACATTTTATGATTATATATCTGCGTATAAAATTTCAATACACAAATCCTTTCAAAAGATATTGCACAGAAACCATTTGTGTCACGTATGGGGAGGGAGGGACATACGGACAGCGGTGATACTATATGCCCGCCTTCCCACTGAGCCATTAAACTGTAAACCAACCCAAAATTACAAGGAATATCTGCTATTTCCACCAAGGGAAACCACTTGTGTGACTTCTTGTTTCCTTTACTTCATGCCAATCCTCTTTTGCAAAGGAGTGTACTCTAAAAGGAGAGTTTGCTCTGCCCCCTCCTCGCCCCCCCCCCCCGCCCCCCCTCCCCCCACCTTACACACACCCCACATCCTCCCCCTGGTGAGCAAATTCTTTCCTTTTAGAATACCCTTTGTCAAAAGTGAAGCAAAAAAAAAAAAAAAAAAAAAACAACAAAAAAACAATTTTGCGAGTTGCCTCCCTTGAAAGTATACCCATTCTCCTTAATGCATACAAATATTTAGGGTATATACAGTATACAGTATTAACTCTAAATATTGGGACACCCTATCCCCTAACCAACTTATTCTAATAGTTGAACAGTTTGCTACCTGTTGATGTACTGACAAAATGCCAGATGAATGGCAAACAGTGTAGAACCAGATCAGACGCCGCTTTCTGCGGCGTCTGATGCTGGGTCTACACTGTTTGCTCAAGCCTGTCTGTTCCAGTAATTAGAGTTTATACGGTAAACCTAGACTCAGGTAGCTGATATAAGCCAAAACATCAGGAAACATACCTTCCAACATAGCAGCCGGCAAAGATTCAGATCAACCTGTGCATTCAACTCAGTGATCAGAATCTTCACTGGGCACATTTCGGATAGCCACTAATGACAAGTTTCATTATGTAGACAACAAAGACTTTGATCAGACTACGCAATGTGCAAGCTGTGCAATGTGGATGTGCAAACTATTAGTCTTTGTTGGGCGTACTTTACGAAGTACATTTTCTCACAATGTGGCTCATACAGTTGTGATGCTCTCAGCTTGTAGGTCTCTTTCCATAGTGTTTTCATTTATATCCATATAATCTCAGAAAAGGCATGTTCTTCAGCCAAACATTATTGATATTTTCTTATTTCTCCATGCATTACATATGCTGAATAAAAATGAAGTTTTTTAAAAGTAAAACATATTTCAACGAGTAATACTTAACCTATAGATAATGTGCTATTCTATTCTGTTATTCACCCCTCCACAGAAAAAACGACCTTTCAGTCGTTATAAAGTCTTAATTCAGAAGGTCCCTTTAACAGTTACCTGTATGACGTAGTTCCTCCCGCTCAAATGATCACGTGTCAGTTTCTTTTATGTGTAAAACAATACACAATTAGGAGAAAGGAGCGAGGGAAGGGAGGTGGGACGATAAATACTTATCTATAGGTTAAGTATTACTCGTTAAAATATGTTTTACTTTTAAAAAATTTCATTTTAACTTCGTAATACATTAACCTATAGATAATGTGCTAGAATTTGTAGAATAGGAGGGAGGATTTCTCCTAATAAGTTAGTCCCAACTTCTGAATTAAGGCTTATTAAAAAGATTTATTTTTTTTTTATTTATTTATTTATTTTTATATATATATATATATATATAATGAGGACATAATTAGTGCTTAAGGCAATAATAAGATCCTTTAACCAAGGATAAAGTAATCCAGGGTTAACATATATATATAATAAAGATATAATTAGTACCTCTCTAGTATAGCATCAGGTCTAGGGGGGCTGTTGACGTTGTCTACACATCCATAGCTGATTGCTGTTGGCCCCCCACCACTTTTTGGGCCACTACAATGGGGCCCAAACTTTGGAGATTCTGTGCTTGTTGAGACATGTCTCTGAGATAGAATTTGGCAAAAGTTGATGAACTATTCCAAACCGCTGCTTGAAGTATATCATTGAGAGGAACTTTATCGAAGAAAGCCCAAGAAGAGGAAAGAGCTCTAACTTCATGAGCTTTGATTTTAAGGAAAGAGATATCTCGTTTAGTGAGTTTCCTATAGGCAAGTTTAACAGTGTAAGATATCCATCTCGAGATAGTATCTTTAGAAATATCCTTATTGCCTTTAATAGGAAGAAAAAGTCTAGTTCTATTTTGGCGATAAGAGCTAGTCATTTTGAGATAGAATTTCAGAGCCCTAACGGGGCAAAGAAGTCTGTCAGTATGTTCCCATTTACATATTCGAGCAAGACTAGGAACAACAATAGGATCTGGTTTAACAGAAGGAAGCTGGTTTTTTGCTAAAAAACCAGATTTAAGAATCAAGGAAACTGAACCATCAGATTGATTAAATCTTAAATGTTGTGAATCCATAGCTAGAGCATGTATTTCACTACACCTTTTAGCAGTGGCAAGAGCTAAGAGAAAGGCTGTCTTAATAGTAACGTGAAATTTAGAAGCCTTATCAAGAGGTTCAAAAGGTGGTTTTTGTAGACATACTAAAACCCATGATAAGTCCCATTTAGGTGTAAGAGATCTTTGTACTGGTCGTTGAAGTTCAAAGGATCTGATAAGTTCAGATAAAACTGGATTAGATCCGATTCTATTACCAGTTTTGAATTTTAAAGTGTTAGAGATCATAGATCTATAACCTTTAATAGTACTAATCTGACATTTCTTTTCCGAAAAAAGAAAAATTAAGAAATCGGCTATAACTGTAATAGGGGCCGAGATCGGATTAACCTTTTTTGTATGACACCAATTAGAGAAGATGGTCCATTTTGCATCGTAGACTTTTTGTGTAGATGCTCTTCTTGATCTGGAGACAAAATCTGCAACGTTTTGTGAAAATTTCTTATCTCTGATTGATTGTTTGATAACTCCCAAGCGTGAAGGTCGAGAATTGGGAGGTTTTGATGTACAAATCTTCCTTTGGATTGAGTCAGTAGTCTTGGAATTAGTGGCAGACGAATCGGAGCTGACACTAATAGAAGAAGAAGTTCTGAGAACCACTGTTGCTGTGGCCAGAACGGAGCTATGAGAACTATTCTGCACTGATGTTGTCAGATTTTCTCTAGAACAGCAGGTATCAGAATAAAAGGAGGAAAAGCATATGCATGAAGATGATTCCAGTCCATGGACAGGGCATCTATCGCTAGTGCTTTGTAGTCTTGTACTGAAGAGACATATAATGGGAGTCTGTGGTTGAATCTTGTCGCAAACAGATCCACATTTGGGAAGTTGAGCATCTGGAATACTGAATTTGCAACTGTTTGATCCAGAGACCATTCTGTCTTGATAGGTTTGTCTAGTCTTGAGAGGCGGTCTGCAAGAATGTTGAATTTGCCTGGGATGTGACGTACTCTGATAACTATGTCTTGTTCCAGGCACCAATTGAGTATTTTCCAAACTTCTACGCAAAGATTGGGGGAATGAGTGCCACCCTGTTTGTTGATATATGAGACCATCGTTGTGTTGTCTGTGGATATCATGATGCAAGAATGGTGAATAAATGTTTTGGCTTGTTTCAGTGCTAATCGTATGGCCATCATTTCTAACATATTGATATGGAGCTGGGATTGGTTTTCTGTCCAGCGACCATGAAAGGACAGTGTTGTCGGCTCTAAATGAGCTCCCCATCCGTAATGACTGGCATCCGTATAAAGGAAGAATTTGGGGTCTGGAGGATGGATTGAAGTCCCTGTCTCGAATCGAATGGGGTTTATCCACCATTGTAAGTGAGATCGAATCATGCCGTTTATCGAGATCGGGTGATCGAGAGGAAGAATATGAGGTTTCCAGACTGACAGCAGGCACATCTGAAGAGGACGTAAGTGCAGTCTGCCCAGGAGAACAAGGTCTGCTGCAGCACTGAGTTTGCCCAAAAGAGAAAGGAAAGTTCGTGCCGATACATGTTTTGCTGACATTATTTTCTTGATTGTTAGAATTAGGTTCTGTACACGATCCGCTGGAACCCTGACTAAATTTTGTTGCGTCAGAAATTCCATACCTATGAAGGTGAATTTCTGAGCAGGAAAGAGGTCTGACTTCTTGAGATTTGGCAGAAAACCTAGGCTTTGAATAGTTTGAATGCAAATCTTTGTCTGAGTAATCAGACGGTTGTGAATCAGATTTTTTATCAGCCAATCGTCTAGGTATGGAAAAACTGATATGGCACGTTGGCGTAGAAAAGCTGCAATAACGTCCATCAGTTTCGAGAAAATTAACGGACTTAGGGACATTCCGAACGGTAGGGCCGAAAAGTGATATACTTGATCTTCGTGTACGAAGCGAAGATACTTCCTGGATTGACGATGTATCGGCACATGTAGATATGCATCTGTTAAATCTATGGAGACAGCCCAATCGTTGAGTCTCATCGCTTGTCTTACCGATTTGACTGTCTCCATTTTGAATGCTTGTTTCTCTATGTAACGGTTTAATAAAGACAGGTCTAATATTGAACGAAACTTTCCGTTCTTTTTTGGCACAAGGAATATCCGGGAATAAAAGCCGGGAGTTTCCGGATTCTGTACCCTTTCCACTGCCCGTTTGTTGAGAAGATTTTCGATCTCTTCTCTGAGAAACGGGGAGGAGGATTGACTCATTCTGATCGGAACAGATGACAAAGGAGGAATTTTGATGAATGGTATCCTGAATCCGTTTCGTACGATAGAGAGGTCCCATTTGTTGTCTGTTATTTCCTCCCATTTTTCCGCAAAATGGGCCAATCGTCCTCCCACTGGAATGTCCGCGAGCGGAAGAGCAGGCAGTGGAAAGGGCGGGCCTTCATAATCTTGCGGAGGAAGAGACAGGTTTAGAGGAGGGGAACTGACGGATGTTACCAGTCCTCTTGATATTATCTTTCTTAATGTGAGAAGATGAGCTTTGAGGAATATTTTTGGACCTATATGACTGCGTAGGTTTAGGTCTGGATGTTGTTTGTTTAGCAGGATATTTAGGTATCTTGAAAGCTCTGCTCTGCGAAGGAGGCTTATAAGAATGAGATTGTGACTGAATGGATGTAGAAGCTAGAAACCTTTGCTGTTGAGCTTCGAAGTTTGATTTAGCTATTTCTTTTATCCTGCCGTCAAATAAGGATTTTGAGTTAATAGGAGCGTTCCTTAACTCGTATGTGGAATTGTCGAGTAGTAGTTTAGACGAAGCTAGGGCTGCGTCCCTCCTAGCTTGGAATAATTCAGTAGTTAAAAGTGTAGACATGGCAGTAGCATGTTTAATCGATTTGGCTACGGCCTCCAGAAGTCTGGAAAGGGCCGCAACCGACATCGATTCCTGTTGTAATGAAAGGAAGGCAGCTGAAGAAAATAGATCAGCATGAGAATTAATAGCGACTAGTTTTCTAGCCTTCCTTTCCCATGCTTCTAGATTCTTGAGCGGAATAGAAGCTCTTCCTTTATTAGAAATGTCTAAGAGCGACGCATCCGCTTCTAATTGAGGGATATTATCAGTTGGCAAATATTGGTTTTGGCTCTTGTAGAATTTAGTCGGAGCAAGAGCCGAAACCAAGCTTTGCGGGCAAATCCAATCTCTTGAACATTTGTCCGATTCTAGTCTATTTTGAATATATTTTATTGTATTTTGTACTAATTTGGATTGTGGGAGGACAAGTAATGGAGTGGAACGAGACTCCATTAATTGTTCGATCCCAGAGAGAGGTTTTAATGGAGCTTGATCCTGCTGAGTTTTGGGGCATAACTCAGGAGGAAGAAGCCGGAAGACCTCGTTAATCGCACGATCAAATGACCAGACTTCGGATTCAGTTTCCGAATCTGACTCCTTATTCTGTTGAGTGAGATTCGGCTGAATCTGATCGTAATTAATAGGTTGATTAGTGATTTGACTAAAATTAGTCTCCTCAGGTTGTATTAGAGTTGGCGTTTGAACAACCTGGGGAGATTTATGAGCCCTTGTATATCTACCAATGTCAAGTTGAGATTGGGAGGAATTTGATGAAGAAGAAGGCGTCATCGATCGTCTTCTTCTCTTTTTATGAGAGTGCTTAGATCTCTTTGAATTTTTCTTTCGCCGAGAAGAACTCAAAGAGTCTGATCTGGAAGTAGAGATAGAAGAAGAGGACGATCGATGTCTTCTTCTCTTTTTAGATTTATGCTCTCTTTTTGACTGATCCTTCCTTGAAGGTCTGGAGATAGATAAATCATTTGAATTTGGAGGCTCAATCATTACACTCGGATCTGAGACCTGCGAAAAATCAGGTTCGAGTGGAATAATCTGTCTAGAGGAAGAAGCTGGATTAGGAAGTTCTAGTCTATTAGAACGTTCGTAACCAGGAATAAAGACATTGGATAGTCTGAGGACACTACCCTGTGAAATATGGCTACTTATGGACGGAGCGTAGCTTTGTACAGGCACATTTATAGGAATATAACCAGGCGGAATTTGTGTTTGTAGGTCATAAGCGAATGACTGTAAACCCATGCCTGGTTGACTGGAGCCTAGTTGACTGGTGCCTGGTTGACTGGTGACTGGTTGACTGGTGACTGGTTGACTGGTGACTGGTTGACTGGCGACTGGATGACCGGTGACTGGATGAACGGAGATAAGTTGCCCAGTGACTGGATGACTGGTGACTGGTTGACTGGTGACTGGTGACTGGTGACTGGTGGGCTTAGTGCCCGGTCATAAGTCCGCCAGGCTGCCACCTTGATGGGTCCTGCCCCGAGCAGTAAAGCTATGAGGGGCGGTGCTCCCATCAACTGTCCCGTTGTCAGACATGTCTGACTGGGACTTCTTGGATTTCTTTGATTTCTTCTGTTTTCTCTTCTGCGTCATAACTGATTTTCTAGTAGCATGAAGGCGTCTTCTTTCTGCTAGGTTCCAAACTTTTTCTGTCCAGGAACTACAAATATAACACGGAGAGATACGTGTGCAAGAATTACAAGTTAGACAAGATAAATGTGTATCCCATTTAGCTTTTAAATGGCCACAGTTGCCGCGGGCGAAATGCATCGACTGACGCGGAAACAAAGGAAGAAATTTAACATTGAGAAAACAAGAAATCTAAGATCGATATTTCGAAAATAAGTACATAGATAGTAGAAGGAGTGAATATAGAACCAGTGAAAGTCAAGGATATAAAAATTTTAACCGTGTAGAATAATTTTAATCCATTTTTTCTAAACACAGAATAATAATCCTTGAACATTCAAAGTCCACAGAAAAGAAACTGACACGTGATCATTTGAGCGGGAGGAACTACGTCATACAGGTAACTGTTAAAGGGACCTTCTGAATTAAGACTTTATAACGACTGAAAGGTCGTTTTTTCTGTGGAGGGGGTGAATAACAGAATAGAATAGCACATTATCTATAGGTTAATGTATTACGAAGTTAAAATATACTGCCAAGGTTTCCCTGGAGAAATAAGAAAAAAATATTTATGGATACAAAATATTCTGGATTGTCTATTTATCTGGAGCTATGTATGACTAGTAATGTTATTGCATGTTCATGTGTACAGCCTTAGTTTCATGAACCACCCATGAGCATGTCACCACATCTCTACCCATTCTGCTTTGTCTTCCCCACCCAGCCCTTCATCCATTAGGAGCCTATCGAAGTCCTGTACTGCCAGGACTGACAGATGATAAAATTTCCCTTCTTTGACTGGGCCCATAGGATTCTGAACAGGTTCCATAATCCCCTCTAATTCTGGCATTTAATATAGCCCTGGTTCTAACCCCGCACTGCAAAGACAATGTAAAGTACCCCACCCCCTCACAAATACTTTTCTCCTGCTATCCGCTGCAAACTATTAATGGAAGTGGTGGTGTAGGGAGATTAACAGCTTGCTCTACTAATGGTTAGAGCCCAACTGTCACCATGGATATGAAAAACAAGAAAGGCATTCTGTGTGTAAAAAAATCAATTTGTTTTGTCTTTCAGAAATGATTTAACCACTTGCTGACATATTTTACAACAGAAATATAAGGAGCCATTATACCTTCTTACATATAAGAAAACCACATTTACCCTAAAATCAATTTTCAGGCAGACAGGCATGTGCTGAGCCAGATTAAACTGCTCCTAAAGAAACATTCTGTTCTGGGCAACAGTCTGCATTGCTTGTTTTTCAGACAGCATTGTTTAAACAAACAAGCAAGTATCTAGTATACCGTAATAACCCAAAGTATTTTGACAGAAAGGGCTCTGCAAACAGTGTAGAGCCAGATCAGATGCCACAAAATGTGGCATCTGATCAGGGTCTACACTGTTTGTCATACATATAGCAATAGTTTAGACACATCAACAGGTAGTAGAATGGACTATTTCAATTTTTAGGACAAGTATGGTAAGCAGATAAGGTGTCCCAATACTTTGGGCAAATACGGTTCCATTTTGATCCTATTGGGACCTCTTATGGGGACTAGATACAAATGGTAGATTTTCTGCTATTTTTATAAAGAAGGCAGCCTGTGATTTTCTGTTAGCTTTTCTGCATATCAAACTCCTTCTAATTAAGTGCCTACTCTGAGGGTCTAAGGGTAGAAAATTCTTCAAGCTTAGACTGGACCCATTTTCAGAAGGGGCAAAATCAATTTTGACAACTGCTTCCCACTCAGATTAACCCTTGCCATGCTGAATAAATTGCCACACCCACTTCTCATTTTCAGCCAATCAGATTACTTGATCCAGCTGGTTGATACAAATTCACATACGTAATGGCAAACAGCGCAGATCCAGATCAGTTGGCAGCTGATCTGGATCTACACTGTAAAGACATGGCATATCCTGGTTCAGCAGGACCAGGGTTAGTTTCTTACCATACTTGTACTAAAACTTGGAAAAAGTCTATTCTACAACCTAGCGTTTCAATATTTTTGGACGAGTTGCAAACAGTGCAGACCCTGATCAGACATTGTATTTGGTGGTATCTGATGTGGTTCTACACTGTTTGATCAGGTATGTCTGTCCCAGTAATTAGGGTTATCATGGTACTTAAAATATTCAGGCATCTTCACCTAACAATATTTCTACTAAAATTCTAACAAGATCATTTAGTGATCAGGGCCCAGTTGTTCAAAGCATCGTTAGCTTATCAAGCTTGTTAATGGCAAACACATTAACTGTTGTAGCTAAGGTATTTTCAAAGATACTGATATTTTTGCTGCAAAAATGTTTGTAGTTTTGCAATGCAAAAGCTACTTACATTTTTTCAGCAAATACCTATTTTTTTTTTTTTTTTTTTTTTTTTGATTTGGGTTTTACGGCCCTTTCAAGAATATTTCACTTATATCGAGCCGATTGTTCATCAAAGGTGGGCGAAAACCGAAGACCCCAGGGAAATACTACCCGACCATCCATAAGCAGAACTTGGCTTTCCCACATGTGACATGAGCAAGGCTCCAACCACAGCGGAGAGAAACCTAATGGATTAAGAGTCAACTCTCCTATCAACTAGGCTATGGGGGCCCACATTTGTCTTATTTCAAGATAGAAATTTTAAAGTCATGTTAGTTCAGTTTTGAACAACTGGGCCTGGTGCTGTATCTAAGACAAGTGGTGGTTGAATGATGACTTGCCAACAGTGTTAACCCTGATCAGATGCACGTGGTAAGCATTTTTTTTTTCTTTTTCAGAGTACTGTATTTACCATATGTATTCAGATAGACAGGCCTGAGCAAACAGTGTAGACCAAGATGAGTTGCTGCAGAATGCAGCCTCTCATTAGGGTCTGCACTGTTTGCCACTCATCCAGCAAGTTTTTGACGTCCATTTTTGTCATCTATGCATGTTGAACATGTCAATTTGTCACCTATTCATGTATGTACAAATTGTTATGCCATATTCTGAAGAAACAGATTTGGGTTTACACTGTTTGTTCTGGCCTGTCTGTCTGACTACTAAGAATATGGTAAATGTCCTAAAATTTCAAACACCAAAGTTCCTGACAAAATGGCATATGCAAACAGTGCAGACCCAGATCAGACTGCTCCTGAAGGAGGAGCAGTCTGATCAAGGTCAACATTGTTTGTCATTCCATTTAGTATTACAAGAAACAACTGCATAAAAAGCAAAATTTAGGCCAAAATAGTATGAAATGAAAGTGTTCCAAATTTTAGGACATTTACCATAAATATGGTAGGCTATTCTCATATCTCATAAAATTCTTTTTTCTAAATATGGCTCAACTGTAAATTCATTTATGGGACATAAAATCCATTACAAAAACACGCCTATTCAAATATACTGAAAAGTTAATCACCAAAAAATTGAAAATTTTCAGACAAAAAAATTCAAATATTTTTCATATTTCTGCTCAAAACATAGATTGTGGGTACTTGTTAGAACTGCCTCGCAGAGGCGGTTCTAACGAGTACCCACAATCTATGTTTTTGAGCAGAAATAAGTAAAATAAAGTATACCCCTCTAAACCCCAGTTTTACCATATAAAAGTGGGGTTTAAGGGGGTCAAAATTATATAGGCATGTTTTCGTGATGATTAACTTTTCTTTAATAATTTACATGATATGGATTTATATGCAGTTTATATACAAAATGAAACAATCACATATCTGATGAATTTTAAAACACTTCTAAAAAAATGACTACCATATTTACCCTAAGTATTCAGGCAGATAGGCCTAGGCAAACAGTGCAGACCACGATCAGATGCTGCAGAATGCTGTGGCATCTGATTTTGGTCTGCAATGTCTGCCACTCATCCACATAGCTCCAGATAAGAAAAATATTTTTTCTGATTTCTCCACGAAAACATATGTTGTGGGTACTCATATGAAGTGCCTCAGCTTTCTAATTTCTCCATGAAAACATAAATTGTGGGTACTCATTAGAAGCACCTCCCAAGGCACTTCTAATGAGTACCACAACATATGTTTTTACTGAGAAATAAGAAAAAATATCAACACTTTTTAGTTGATAAAAGCACCTTATCTGAAGCTATGATCCAGCAATTTTTTATCTAATTACCACACACTATAATCGCACAGCAAGAAATTCCCTAGTCTTCAGATTATAGCCAGTGTACTTTTTCTTTACTTCTTTATAAAGGCTTTTGTTGATGCAATTCAAATGAGTACTCACAACATATGCCTTTATAAAGAAAATCAGAAAAAAATCGAATAATCATCATCAAATAAGTCCTTTTCTGATCTTTTTTGTAGTGTATCCTTAGTAGGTAGATACATATTTTACCACAAATGAGTGTTCCCAGTAATTTTGAAAAACCTAAGCGCACTGTGTGGTAATAAGGTCAAATAGGGTATTCAAATATTAGGATAACTATGGTAATGGGTTAAGGTGTCTGAAAATTTAGGATAAATATCGTATGGGGAAAAATGAGACATTTACTGACAATGGTTAGACCTTTCATATTCTTAAGGTAATATCAGGAGACAACAAGGGAATTTGTTTCTTACTCAACACAGAAAATAGGGCTTGACACTGCATTCAAATTGTCTCCACATTTTATGAGAATAAAGGAAAACTAGTAATCTAAGGGGATACACTTAGTAGATTTTCTGATATTTTTATAGCTGAGATTTTTTTTTTTTGTCTTCTTGTTTACTCTCCAGCACATCAAGATAATCCTGTAATGGGGTCTACTCTAAAAGTAAAGAAATTCTTTTCTTTTCGAGTAGACCCCTCATCAGAAGGGAGGCAAACCAATTTTGAAACAGTTATCTCCCCTGAAAGCATATCAATGCCCCTTAAACTATTACAGATAAGCAATGACTGGATACTGCTTATGGAACATAAAAATAATACACCACAACCTCTTTATAACACTATTGTTGGGGTCCATAGCATAAACCGTGTTAAACAACCGTGTTATATCCAAACAAAAATGTATAGATTATATTGAAAAATGACCATTTATGGTCATTTTTCAATATAATCTATACATTTTTGGGATCCATCTTTGAACCGTGTTGTATCCAAAACCGTGTTATAACGAACCGTGTTATAAAGAGGTTGTAGTGTAAAATTCTAAATTTCCGAGTCTCTACCATGAGAAGAGGTGCCTTCAGGACATGCATGAATTATGAATCTCCAGATCAGCCAGGAAAGTTGCACAAACTGATAAGCTCCTTCACTACACATCAATACACCTCAATGTAAAAATTGTACCGTCTGACATTGGGCCAAACAAAGACTCAGATCAGCCTGTGCATCCGCAGTCTGATCAGTCTTCTTTGACTGTATACAGAAACTTTGCATCCTTGGCTATCCAAACTGAAACCAGTCAAGATTCTGATCAGACTGTGAGAATGCACAGACTGATCTGAATCTTTGTTGGACACACATCCAAAGAAAGGTTTTCTGACATTATGTCTCAGTTGCAGTACCAACTAGAGCTGTCAGAGGATCTGACTATAGCCCTGCTACAGTGCCATAAGAGGAGATAGACAAGTGTGTTGAAAAATTTTGATGTTTAAAAATTGGAAAGATGTGATGAATCTGTTATGAAAATTGAAAACCTATCAAGGGATGTAACTCCAAGAGTTATGGACTCTTGGCCATTATTCTGTCACTACAATTTCCTTACCTCAGAAACAAAGTGGGTTGTAAGTTTCATCTAAGTAGGACCACAAACATAAAAGTTATTAAGCAAAATGCATTTTAATTTTTTGAAAACCTACCAAGGGACATAACTCCATGAGTTATGAACTCTTTGCCCCTATTCTGGTAAACATAATACATCTAGTCATTGTCCATGTTTATAGGAACTTTCAGTTTTCTAGCTTTCTTAGGTTCTGAGAAATCTGTTACGAAAATTTTCAATAATGGCAAAATCTGAAAACCTTCAAAGGGACATAACTCCATGAGTTATGGGCCCTTGGCCACCATTCTGCTACTACACCTTCCTTACCTTAGGAGACTTAGAGACCAAGTCTGGTATAAGTTTGATCAAAGTAGGACCACAAACATAAAAGTAACTGAGCAAAATGCATTTTAATTTTTTGAAAACCTACCAAGAGACATAGCTCAAAGATATATGGACCCTTGGCCCCTACTCCAGTAGACAGGAAACATCCAGTCATTGTCCATGTTTATAAGAAATTTCAGCTTTCTAGCTTTCATAGTTCCTGAGAAATCTGTTACGAAAATTTTCAAGAATGGCAAAATTTGAAAACCTATCAAGGGACATAACGCCAAGAGTTATGGGCCCTTGGCCACCATTCCATGACCACACCTTATATACTTTTGAGACCAAATGTAACATAAGTTTCATTGAAGTAGAAGCACAAACATAAAAGTTATTAAGCAAAATGCATTTTAATTTTGCTGTCACAGAATCACGGAATGACTGATTCACGGAAGGACATGGCAAATCCAGTATAGCCCCACTTTTTCAAAGATGTAAATGGATAGCTAAGACCTTGATCATAAGGCTCTGATCAGAAACGCGATCTGATCTGGGTCCCCCTCAACATATATCCCAAAAGCACTTTTTCATATGATGTGGCTCATCTTTCTGTATTTGTTTGGTTTGAGGTTTTACGGCCCAGTCAACCCAATGGGGTCATATCGAGCGCGGTCAGTTTACCTAACCACACATTTACTGGGCAGGCTTAGTCCTCTAAGCGGTTAACCAGTATTGTGCACATTCTTTCGCCAGAAACTGACAACTGCCCTTCTTGAATCAGCGGAAGGGAGAGAATGACCGTAGAAAATATTTCATGATCAATCTCCACGAAAGAATGTTGCCGACCTCGGCTCATCTTTCTGTAACAATATGGCAAACAAGAGGACTGGATACACTCTGGTACATTATCTATTTGTTTGTGTCGAGATTTTACAGCCCCGTCAACCCAAAGGGTTCATGTTGAGCATGGTCAGTTTATCTCACCACACTTTTACTGGGTAGGCTTAGTCCTCTAAGTATTGTGCACATTCTTTTGCCAGAAAGGTAGATTATCTAAAAAATTTTCACAAGGGAGACAACTTTTGTGACTTCCTGTGTGCTTTCCTGCATATAAAGTCCCTTCAGAAAAGGGATCTTCTCTGAAAGGAAAAAATTTGCTCCCCATGGGAGCAATTTCTTTCCTTTAAGGGTAGACCCCTTTTCTGAAGGGAGGCAAAAACAATTTGCAGAATTACTTCCCCTGAAAGTGTGTTTATTCCCCTTAAGAAGAATGGATATAATTATCTGGAGATTATGCCTTCCTGTTTGCTCTCCTATACGACAAGTCCTTTCTGAAAAAGGGGTCTATTCTTAAAGGTCTTTACTTTTAGAGCAGATCTTTTTTTTAGAAGAAAGGCAAAAATAGTTTGACAGAGTTATTTCTCCTGAAAGTGCATCCATTCCATTTAAGGAGAACGGATACATCTGGGCCCAGTTGTTCAAAGCACTGTTAGCTTAACCAGCTCGTTAGTGGTCACTGAAAATGTTAACTGTTCTAGTATGTACAGTATATAATTCACAGGTATTTTTGCTGAAAAAAAATGTGAGTAGCTCTTGCAGATGCAAAAGCTACTCACATTTTTCCAGCAAAAATATTAGCGTATATGCCATATTTAATGACCAAATTTTTAACAATATGTTAACTGACTAACATCATTAGTTTTGAAAAACTGGGCCCTGAAAATTTTGCCACCATTTCCAAAGAGAGGCAGCTTTTAAGACAGGTATTTGCTACCCAAGTAGTTAAATCTTATCAAAATAAATGGAAAGAATTTGCTCCTCTTTAAGTGTAGTGCCCAATGACAAGGGAGATAAATAATTCCATGTCGGAGTTATTTTTCTTGAAGGTGTAGAATTTATTCTCCTGGAATATGTTTTTCCAACATAAAAACATTCTGCTTCTAAATTCTAACTAACTACTGCCACTGGTACTGCTTTGCCAACTTTAAAAACACAAGACTTAGTGATTATGAGTTTGTAAACAGAAGGCTTATATCAGCTAGATATTAACCTTTCAAATCTTCAAATGTCATTCAAAACTGCAGCGGAACAAACATTCCAAAAAAAAAAAAAATTTTTTTTTTTTTTTTTTCAGAGAAAATAAGCCGAGTTGATTTGAGGTTTTACAGCTCAGTCAACCCATTAGAGTCATCTCAAGCTAGTCAGTTTACCTGACCACACTTTCCCTGGGCAGGCCAGAGAAAATAAGACATGGCATTTTATGTGAACTGTCTGCAAGGCAGATGATTCATATAAACTGTCAAGCCTTATTTTCTCAGAAAAAAAAAAATAGAATATCATCAGCTGCTATTGTGACCACTGCTTCAAGAGCTGATTACTTTATCAGATGGTGCCTTTATTACATGTATTTATTTGACAAAAAAAACTCATAATGGAAAGATATCCAAAAAAATCAAGGATTCTATGGTTGTTGGGATGGAAACAAAATAAGATATGCCACCAATGTCAGTGATTTCCATAAGGCAGTGGAAATAACTAATTTAATATCTTAAAGTTTCACTAAATTCTACTTTTGAAGCACTCACATGATTTAAGGGGACTAGACATACTTGGTTTAATTTCTGCCATTCTGTACAAGGGAGACACTTTTGTGCATTCCTGTTTACTTTCCAGCATACCAATTCCCATCTGAAAGGGGTCTGCTCTAAAAGGAAAGAATTTGCTCCCCGTGGGAGCAAATTCTTTCCTTATAGAGTAGACCCCTTTCAGAAGGGCAGCAAAAATAGTATTGACAGTTGCCTCCCTAAAAGTCTATCCACCCCCTTAATGTTAAAATGACCTATATCACACTATAAGGAATACATAACATGCAAACAGGAAAGTCCAAAATCAGCCTGCATATCTGCACTCTGATCAGGGTCTCCTTTTTGCCTTAACCCATTGTAGTCTGGAGATGCTTAAAAGGATAACTGACAAGACAGTGCAGACCCAGAATGCAGCATCTGATCAGGGTCTCCACTGTTTGCAAATAGTTCAACCATTTTTCTCTTGGAATATCTAAGTCACATAGCCTGGCATACATAAAACCAAAAATTAAATCTTCCAATATATAGTGTGGGTGAGTTCATTCTGTCTACAATGGGTTAAGGAAATATTGTTTGAGGTTTTACGGCCCAGTCAACCCATTAGGGGCCATGTTGAGCACGGTCAGTTTACCAGGGGTGGGAATGATAATTCAACAAAAACTGCTGAAAATGTCCATACCCCCTACCCTCACCCCACAAAATATCATATTTCAAAAGCTTGTGTCATAATCAGAGCTTTCTATTTTTCTAAAAAATCATCAAAACTGCTGAATTCAGCTAATCCGCTGAAAATTCTCATCCCTGGTTCAACTTTACCTAACCACACTTTTATTGGACAGACTTGGTCCTCTTAGCGGTTAACCAGTATTGTGCACATTCTTTCACCAGAAACTGACAACTGCCCTTCTTGAATCAGCAGAAGGGAGAGAATGTCCATAGAAAATATTTCATGATCAAATCTCCACGAAAGAATGTTGCCGACCCAGCGAGGGTCGAACCTGCAACCTCCTGATCACCAGTCGCGATGCGCATCCAACTGAGCCGTGGAGGCCGGCTAAGAAAATATTCATCCTACAGCATGTTCCTGTAAAAATTAGACAGCCCTGTTCAGACAGGTGTAATGATTAGCCTGACCTAGGACTTCTCCATTCGAGTGGTGTCATTAGAAAAGAGCCATTATATAGTACAGTCGAACCTCGTTATATCGAACTCGCTTATTTCGAATTACCGCTTATCTCGAAGTGAAAATCTGGTCCCTGTTTTAACATGAACTATGGCAACAGGCAACAAAATAATGTGGAAAAGAGGAGAAATTGCTCCTAAGGAGCAATTTCTCCTCTTTTCCACATTATTTTATATATATATTTCTAACTTCAGGAGTCAAATTACATATTCATTTGTTAAATGTGGTTGTTCAATTTATTGTTTTCCTCACTCTCTCAACTCTGATATGTCGAGGTACGGATATCTCGAAGTGTTTCAGTGAGTCCCTTGGATTTCAAGATAACGAGAGTCGACTGTATATGCGAATAGCAAACCTTCATGTGAGCCTATGCATTTGCAGTTTCACCAGAACCTATGCTGTTTGCTCAAATAAGCAGTAGGCCATGGGGAAACTTCAGTCAAACAACTAGACATGTGGCATTGCAAAAGGGAAGGGCAAGCACACTGTAAGATTGATTCAACGTAAAGTCCTAAGAGCTTTTTTCTCATGACGCAGCTCATTTATATGAGTCGCAACAGGAGATCATGTACCTTTGGATATATGCAACAGGTTGAGACGGACACAATGCACCTACCTCTAGATAAGAAGCGTATCCAGGGAAATATTTTTCCTTATTTCTTCATGAAAACATAGCTTGTGGGTACTCATTAGAAGTGCCCTGGGATGACACTTTTAATATCCACAACTATTGTTTACGAAGCAGAAATAATAAAAAACAAGAGGCCCATGGGCCACAACGCTCACCTGAGTTAACTGCTGTAAGTTAATCAGGTCATTTACTCATCATTCCCTATTAGCCCGTCATGTTTCAAGGGAATGGCTTAAACAGTTTTTGGGACATCTTGCTTACAAGGTTAAAATGCTGAAATTTTCAAAAGGCCATAAGTAAAACCAGTTTAAATCCCAAGGGCTTGATCAGCAGGATTTATGTAGGGGACCACTAAACATTGCTACATACTAAATACATAAGCTGTGGGACTGATGGTTTCAGAGGAGGAGATCTTTTAAGTTTTTCCCATTATAAGTCTGTGGGAGTAAATGACCCCCTGGGCATGGCCAATTCGGACCCCACGGACATGGTTGGCAGGATTTATGTAGGGGACCACTAAACATTGCTACATACAATGTACTAAATATATAAGCTGTGGGCCTCATGGTTTCAGAGAAGAAGATTTTTTTAAGGTTTTCCAATTATAAGTCTATGGGAGCTAATGACCCCCAGGGCATGGCCAATTTAGACCCTAGGGGCTTCATTGGCAGGATTTATGTAGGGGACCACTAAACATTGCTACATACTAAATATTTAAGATGTGGGCCTCATAGTTTCAGAGAAAAAGATTCTTTTAATTTTTTTTTCCACTATAAGTCCATGGGAGATAATGACCCCATGAGAATTGGCCAAAATTTGGATTCCAGGGGCATGGTTGGAAGAATTAATGTAGAAGACCACCAAACATTGCTACATACTAAATCTGTTAGCTCTGCGTCTCATGGTGTCAGAGAGGAAGATTTTTGAAGGTTCTTAAGCTACTCGGTTCTGTATAAACTTTTGACCCCTGGGGTGTGGCCAGTTTGGACCCCAGAGGCCTGATTGGCAGGATTTAAGTAGGGGACCACTACACACAGCTACATACTAAATATATAATCTGTGGGCCTCATGGCTTCCGAGAAGAAGACTTTTTAGGTTTTTCCCATTTTAAGTCTTTGGGAGTTAATGACCCCTGGGCATGGCCAATTTAGACCAGAGGGGCAGGGTTGGCAGGATTTATGTAGGAGACCACCAAACATTGCTACATACTTAATCTGTTAGCTCTGGGCCTCATGGTTTCAGAGAAGATTTTTTAATTTTCTTCAGTTATATTGCTCTATATAAACGTATGAACCCCTGGCGTGTGGCCAGTTTGCAACCCAGGTTCTTGGTTAGCAGGAATTATGTAGGGGACCACTTAACATTGCTATACACTAAATATATAAGTTGTGAGCCTCAAGGTTTCAGAGAAGAAGATTTTTTAAGTTTTTTCCATTATAAGTCTATGGGAGCTAATGACCCCTGGGGCGTAGCCAGTTTAGACCCAAGGGGCTTGATTGGCAGGATTTAAGTAGGGGACCACTAAACATTGCTACACACTAAATATATAAACTGTGGGCCTCATGGTTTCAGAGAAGAAGATTTTTTAAGTTTTTCCCATTATAAGTCTATGGGAGCTAATGGCCCCCGTCGCGTGGCCGGTTTGGACCCAAGGAGCATGATTGGCAGGATTTATGTAGGAGACCACTAAACACTGCTACATACATTATCTGTTAGCTCTCTGCCGCATGGTTTCAGAGAAGAAGATTTTTGAAGTTTTCTTTAGTTATATAGCGCTATATATACAAATGACCCCTTGGGGTGTGGACAGTTTGGATACCAGGGGCTTGATTGGCAGGATTTATGTAGGGGACCACAACACATTGCTACATACTGAATATATAAGCTGTGGGCCTCATGGTTTCAGAGAAGATTTTTTAAGTTTTCCCATTATAAGTCTATGAAGCTAATGACCCCCGGGGAGTGGCCAGTTTGGACCCCCGGGGCTTGATTGGCAGGATTTATGTAGTGGACCACTACACATTGCTACATACTAAATATTTAAGCTCTGGGCATCATGGTTTTAGAGAAGAAGAATTTTTAAGTTTTTCCCATTATAAGTCTATGGGAGCTAATAACCCCAGAGGTGTGGTCAATTTGGACCCGAGGGGCATGGTTGGCAGGATTTATGTAGGAGACCACTTAACATCGCTTCATACTTAATCTATTAGCTCTTAGTCTCATGGTTTGAGAGAAGATTTTTGAAGGTTCTTTAGCTGTTATAGTTCTATATATACATATGACCCCTGGAGCATGGCCAATTTGGACCCCAGGGGCTTGATTGTTAGGATTTATGTAGGGGACCACCACACATTGCTACACACTAAATATATAAGCTGTGGGCCTCATGGTTTCAGAGAAGAAGACTTTTTAAGTTTTTGCCATTATGTCTATGGGAGCTAATGACCCCCGGGGTGTGGCCAGTTTGGGCCCCAGGGGCTTGAATGGCAGGATTTATGTAGGGGACCACTAAACATCGCTACATATTAAATATATAAACTGTGGGCCTCATGGTTTCAGAGAAGAAGATTTTTTAAGTTCTTCCCATTATAAGTCTTTGGGAACTAATGACCCCCGGAGCGTGACCAGTTTAGACCTCTGGGGCTTGATTGGCTGGATTTATGTAGGGGACCACTAAATATTGCTACATACTAAATATATAAGCTGTGGGCCTCATGGTTTCAGAGAAGAAGATTTTTTCCCCATTATAAGTCTATGGGAGCTAATGACCCCTGGGGCATGGCCAGTTTGGATGCCAGGGGCTTGATTGTCCGGATTTATGTAGGGGACCATGACACATTGCTACACACTAAATATATAAGCTGTGGGCCTCATGGTTTCAGAGAAGAAGATTTTTTAAGTTTTTCCCATTATAAGTCTATGGGAGCGAATGACCCCTGGGGCATGGCCAGTTTGGCCCCCATGGGCTTGACTAGCAGGATTTATGTAGCGGACCACTAAACATTGCTACATACTAAATATGTAAGCTGTGGGCCTCATGGTTTCAGAGAAGAAGATTTTAAAAGTTTTTCCCATTATAAGTCTATGGGAGCTCATGACCCCCGGGGCATGGCCAGTTTGGGCCCCAGGGGCTTGATTGGCAGGATTTACGTAGGGGACCACTAAACATTGCTACATAATAAATATGTAAGCTGTGGGCCTCATGGTTTCAGAGTAGAAGATTTTATAAGTTTTTCCCATTATAAGTCTATGGGAGTTCACGACTCCCTGGGGCGTGGCCAGTTTGGACCTCTGGGGCTTAGTTTAAACATATTTTTATTTCCAATTTAGTACATGTACAAAACATACAATGTCATAGCACAACCAGGATTAGAACGGAAGCTTAAAGCTTATTTTGTTCTTTTCCCAAGCTTATTTTGTTCTTTTCCCCAGGGGCTTGATTGGCAGGATTTATGTAGGGGACCACTAAACTTTGCTACATACAAAATATATAAGCTGTGGGCCTCTTGGTTTCGGAGAAGAAGATTTTTAAAGTTTTTCCCATCATAAGACTATGGGAGCCATATATGGGCATGGTGGCCATCTTGATTTACGGACTATGACCATTTGTACATATTTTCAATCCCCCTTTAACACAAGGCTCCACATAAAGTTTGAAGAAATTTGGACCAGGGGTTTCAGAGGAGAAGTCGTTCAAAGGTGTGAACAGATGGAAGGACAGACAGATGGACGGACGTTCTAACGAATGGATAGTTACGTGGCTACCATCACTGTTTTAGCATACTTATGTGGCTAAAAAATAGCCACCTAACATAAAATAAGCCATATAAAAGACTGATTTGGCTGAGGGAATAAATCCCATTAAAATACATTAAAACTGTCCATAATTCTTAGCCACCTAACTACCCATTTGTGGGGACGGACAGATGGATGGACAGACGGACAGAGTGTGATCACAATAGCTCATCCTGAGCCTTTGGCTCAGGTGAGCTAAAAAATATCAATATTTTTTTTTTGTTGAAAAAGGATCTCATTTTGAGCTATGCTTTTGTCTTTGTTGTTTGTATATGGAAACAAAATTCAAACAGTGGGTCACAATCCTTACTGCCACAGCTGACACTGATTGATTGAGTTAAGATTTTACAGCCCAGTCAACCCATTAAGGTCATGTCAAGCAAGTCAGTTTACCTAACCACACTTTTCCTGGCCAGGCTTAGTCCTCTAAGCAATTAACCAGTTCTTGTGCACATTCTTTTGCCAGAAATTGACAACTGCACTTCTTGATTCAGTGGAAGGGAGAGAATGGTGGTAGAAAATATTTCATGATCAATCTCTACAAAAGAATGTTACTGAACCTGTTGGGATCGAACCTTTAACCTCCTGATCACCTGTCAGATGAGCATCCGAATGAGCAACTGAGGCCTGCCAGATGACACTAAAAAACTACATGTACGTGAGACATATTGCCATGAGAACTGATTATCTCATAACGAGAGGAGTGATTCTGGAATTAAATGCCATTTCCAGCATGTTTGGGCTACCAGCAAAGATTTGGGCCAGGTATGACACAGGTCTAGCTAAGACATTTTTTTCACCCAAAGAGCAGTGATATTTCTCTCATTTCTTCATAAAAATATATGTTGTGGAAATTCACTGGAAGCACACTAGTACTTCTAATAAGTACCATATTTACCGTATCTATTCGGACAGACATGCCTGAGCAAACAGTGCAGACCCAGATGAGATGCCACAGAATGTGGCATCTCATCAGGGTCTACACTGTTTGCTACTGATCCAGCAATTTTTCCACACAACATCGGGCTGTAAATTGTACTTGCTCAAATTTTAGAACTAGTATGGTAAGGAGTTGCGGTATCCAAATACTTAGGGTAAATACTGTACTCAGAAAATACTTTTTGTGAGGAAATAAAACAAGCGTTTGGGTATCCCTCTTATTCAGAGCTATGATTACTTCAAAGACACTTTTTACTGACATACTCTTTCAACACAACTGAATCTGCACAACTGAATCTACCTTGTCTTCAACAGAGCTGCCACATGAGACTATCTGCCTCAGGCCATATACATATTTGTGATGAGGTTTTACGGCTCAGTCAACCCAATGGGGTCATGTCGAGTGCGGTCAGTTTACCTAACCACACGTTACTGGGCAGGCTTAGTTCTCTAAGCGGTTAACCAGTATTGTGCATATTCTTTCGCCAGAAACTGACAACTGCCCTTCTTGAATCAGCAGAAGGGAGAGAATGACCGTAGAAAATATTTCACAATCAATCTCCACGAAAGAATGTTGCCAACCTCGGCGGGGATTGAACCCACAACCTCCTGGTCTCCAGTCGGACGGCACATCCAACTGAGCCACCGAGGCCGGCCCAGGCCATATACAATGACATAGCTCCAGATAAGGCACTTTTTCCCCATCAAGAGAACATGCCTATATAATGTTGACCCCCTTAATCCCCACTTTTATATAGTAAAACTGTACATTGTTGTAGTTTTGACCAGACTGAATGGATGTATATGCTGGTTTGGGTGCTGGCTGTCTGCACACAACACAAGTAGATTTTTCTTCATGACTAGTCTCCAATAAACACACATCAAATTACTTACTTTACCCTTACAGCAACATTCAAAATTGTAGTAAATGACATTCAAAATTGATTTTATTTTTCAGAGAAAATAAGGCTTGCCATTTCATGTGAACCATCTGCCTAGATGTCAGGCCTTATTCTCTGAAAAATAATAAAAATGAAAATATTTTAGAATGGCGTCTGCTGCTGCTGTGACTTGCACTTAAATTAAGGGATAAAAGACAATCAGTCCCACAGTTGGTTTTATTGGCATCATTTTATTGCACTCTCGCTAGTTGTTCTACACATTCGCACCAATTTTTACACAATGTACACGCTGTCAGTAAATGCTATATTAAGCCTTTCCGTTTCTTATAGTCATCTAGGTTTAATGATCGTTTTGGTGCGCCATGTTTAAACTGAAGTTGAGGCCGGTTTGGTAAAACTACAGGTGCACCTGAAAAATATGAAAAAAAAATTAAAACACCAGTCATGTCTTGCAAACGGCCCAGTTGTTCAAAGCATTATTAACTTAACAAGCTCGTTAAGGGTCAACATGTTAAATGCTCTAGTAAGTATAATATCTAATTCACAGGCATTTTTGCTGAAAAAATGTGAGTAGCTTTTGCATTTGCAAAAGCTACTCACATTTTTTCAGCAAAAATATTAGGGTATATGCCATATTTAAGGATCAAAGTTTTAACGATACATTAACTAATGACATCGTTAATTTTGAACAACACGGCCCAGGTGTTTAGCATATATGCAAATAGATGATAATGATTTGGTGTTTTATGTCCCTTTAAATATTACCATATTTGTCATATCGAGATGATGGAAGTGTGATAATGAAGAGCTCTGTGCAATGTAATGCTCTATGACCTGAATTCTGCCTCCAGTGGGATTCGAACCCTGGACTTTATGATCCAAAGATTGGATTGCTAACAATTCTGCCACCCTGACGCTTCTCTATGTGAATAGAGGAGACAATGATATTGGTGATATAACACCAAATCATTATCATTATCTGTTTGCATATCTGTTAAACACCTGCTTGCAGCCAGCTCATTTGTACATTCTGATAATGGCATATTTACTGTTCAACTAGAAAACCGTCAGGATACCATAAATGAGACACTTTTTATGAGTACCCACAACACATTTCTTGTAGAGGTACTTGTAATGAGAACCCACAACACATAGCTTTAGATAAGAGAGGGTATCAAGTATACATTTTTCTTATTTCTTCATGAAAACATATGTTGTGGGTACTCATTAGAAGCATCTAGACGAGGCCCTTCTAATGAGTACCACAACATATGTTTCATGGAGAAATAAGAAAAATATCAATACTTTTTGGTTGAAAAAAAGTGCCTTTTCTAGATCTATGAGATTCAACATATATTTTCCTTGGTAGTAGAAGAAAAAATATTCCCCTGGATATTGTTTGTATTGAGGTTTTACGGCCCAGTCAACCCAATGGGGTCATGTCAAGCGCGGTCAGTTTACCTAACCACACGTTTACTGGGTAGGCTTAGTCCTCTAAGCGGTTAACCAGTATTGTGCACATTCTTCCGCCAGAAACTGACAACTGCCCTTCTTGAATCAACAGAAGGGAATTCCCCTGGATAACCATCTTGCCTTGAGCTAGGTGTAGAAACTAATGATGAATAATTCAGGACTTACTGAGGATCTCTTATTAATGAACAAAGAAGCAGCAGAAGAGAATTTGTTTCCCTGGTTTATGATCCCTTCTCAAAAAGGGCTACTCTTAAAGGAAAGAATTTGTTCCCTGTGGGAACAAATTCTTTCCTTTAAGAATAGCCCCTTTTGAGAAGGGAGGCAAAAACTTTCAGATTGGAGCAATCTCCCTTGGTTGTTTATCTGTTCATCTTAAGTCCCCTGTTTACTTAATATGACTCATATATAGTCTAACATGCATTAAAAATAGCAAAAAAACAAAACAGAACATAACAATCAAAACAAAAAACATAAATTAACATAAAATTACTTTAAATATCTGGACACTCTCACACTTTACCAAACTTTAATACAAAAGTATCCTAAAATTTTGAACAAGTCCATTTGCCTACCTGGTGATGTTTAAGTGAAACTGACACACTTTCAAGGGAGAAAACGCTGTCAAAATTGTTTTTGCTCCCTTCTGAAATGGGTCTACTCTAAAAGGGAAGAATTTCCTCCTAACGTGGGCAAATTCTTTCCTTTTAGCGACCCTTTCAGAAGGGGACTGGTGCACAGGAATGCAAATAGGAAAGTAGCAAAATTTGTCTGCCTTGTCATAAAGAAAAAACAAATCTACCAAGTCCATCAGTTCATCTTAAAATGGTCTGGGTGAATGGTGAATTGATTGATTGTGTTGGGGTTTAACGACACGTCAACCCTTGTGGGTCATTTTGTGTCGTCTCCCAGAGAAAGGGAGAAGAGTGATAGAAGAGATAGTCGAAGAGATGAAAGAGAGGAACAGGGAAGAAAGAGGAACAGGAATGAAAGTGAAGAAACAGAAGAAATAAAAACATTCCCCCTCTACCCTAACCTGCTACAAGGATAGCAGGCCTTGCCCAACTGTAAGCCAATATCAGTTGGACGCCCCGGTGACATAAGATACATGACACCTTCGCACCACCCGACCACCCCCTTGAATGGTGAAGACGACAAATCCTGAATAAACTACTCTCTTGGAAACCAATATGAAAATTAAATTGCTTGGAAGAGTCCAAGATACATATGAGTCAGCAGAAGTACCATAATAACCCTAAGTATTGGGAAAGATAGGCATGTGTGGCATCTGATTAGGGTCTACACTGTTTGCCACTCATCCAGCAATATTTTAGACACATCAACAGGTGAGATAATGGACTCTTACAAATTTTAGGAGATGTATGGTGTGCCATTTTGGTGTCCCAATACCTAGGGTAATAAATACGGTATACAGAACATAAGAAACAAGGTAAAAATAACTTGAACACAAAATATTTAAACCAGAACCTTGTCCCGAGGGCTGCAAATGTTTTCCATTTCCAGCAGGTGTTGGTTCTACAAAATGCAATGCAGGAAAATGAACATAATCTACAACTAGATGCAAAAATAAATCTGAAAGAAGATTCTATTTATTATTTCAAAACATTTAGACTGATTGTGTTGGGGTTTAATGACACGTCAACCCTTGTGGGTCTTTTTGTGTCGTCTCCCAGAGAAAGGGAGAAAAGAGATAGTACAGGAGATGAAAGAGAGGGACAGGGGAGAAAGAGGAACAGGAAGAAAAGTGAAGAAACAGAAGAAATAAAATGTTCCTCCTCTACCATTACCTGCTACAAGGATAGCAGGCCTAGCCCAACTGGAAGCCAATATCAGTTGGACGCCCCGTAAGATACCCGACACCTTCGCCACACACAAACACTCCCTCAAAACATTTAGAATCTCATTGAATATTCAAAATGGCAGTACCCTTGATAACTGTTTTTAAATCTTTAAACGTCTAAAACTTCCTCAGTTTTTATCCAATCTCGATCAAATTTATATCAAACTGCATGACTGATCACGATATTTCATCTGTAATACACTCTTCACCAACCTTGTGTTTCCCTTTAAATATTAGGGCGGATATGGGAAGCAGTTAAGTCACAGCTCCGTAGCTCATTTTTTTTTTTTTTTTTTTTTTTCAATCAAAAAGTATTGACAGTTTTCTTATTTCTCCACGAAAACATATATTGTGGGTATTCATTAGAAGTGCCTCAGAGAGGCACTTCTAATGAATACTCACAACATATGTTTTTGTCAAGAAATCAGAAAAATATTGTGGATACCCCTATTATCTGTAGCTATGCAAATAAATATAGCATTAGTTATGAGGACTATCAAGGAAATTCTTATTTTTTATTTCTCATGGGAAATGCCTGGACAGCAAAGTACATATGTTTGTTTTCTTGGTATTAAGAAAAATATCAATACTTTTTCAGCTGAGCAAAGTGTCTTATTTGGAGCTATGTGTCAGGTGATATCTTCATTTTGATACCCCTTTTATACTGCCTATACACAGCTCCAGAAAGGTGCTTTTTCAACTTCAGAAGGAAAATAGGCTGCTAGTTTTTCTTTCTGTTGTGGGTTTCATAGGAACCCTCCCAATGAGGCAGTTCCAATGAGTATCAAAAACAGATTTATAAACAAAATAAAAGTTGCTCGGTGAAAAACTGTGGCACACATTAGAACCATCCCTGCAGACACACAACACTGAAACATAGTTTCAACATTCATTCAATGTCTAAGATGTTGGATCAATGTTGAAATGACATTGTTTCAACCTTGTGTGGCTGCAGCAATCTGACAATAGCTCTAGATACAGCACAATTTTTCAATCAAAAACATGCTATTTGTTTTACTTGTCCATGAAAACTGACTAGAAGCTCCCTGAGTAAGTGTCTTTTGTGAAGAAATAAGAGAAATAATTGCCCTGATATCCCTCTTACCAAGAGTTAAGGCAATTCTAATGAGTATCCCACAATAAATGTTTCTGAGGAGAAATAAGCACAATATATACCATAATAGCCCTAAGTATTGGGACTGATAGGCATTTGAAAACAGTGTAGACCCAGATCAGATGCCGCAAAATGTGGCATCTGATCAGGGTCTACACTATTTGCCATACATGCAGCAATATTTTAGACATATCAACAGATAGTAGAATGGTCTGGTTAAAATTTAAGGACAAGTTTGGTACGTAGATAAGGTGTCCCAATACTTAGAGTAACTACTGTATCTGGATACTGCACTGAATTGGTTCTATGCAAGGTATTTTGAACTTACTTGCAATGGGTAGATCCATATCAATTTTGATATCGAAGTCGTGAACAGCGAACGGATCATCCGACATTTGTCTTTCTATAACTTTAGGGTTATTGGCATTTGTCTGCAATATTAAAATTAGAACAAAACTAGAGATGCTTTTAACAACAAAAAAAAACAAACAAAAAACATATGTCTCCCCACCCCTGCCACTCTCACATAGAAAGTTTACCCGTACTAATTGTTTATCATCATTGCAGGACCATACGCAGAGGGGTGCATGGGTGAGAACCCTTTTCTGGGAAAATTATTTGTGGTCTGCATGTCCTCTGATCATGCTTTATATTTCTATAAGCTTTCATGAACATATCTTGAATGTTTTTCAACTTATACAGGGGAAACAAAACTACTATTGTCAAACTTCAAAGAAAAATAGCTCTAAAAAATATACAGACAAGAGTTACACTGCTTGGTGTGCACACCATCTGATGATGCTTTATATTTCTGTAAAATTTCATGAAAATATCTTGAAAGGCTTTCTACTTATACAACGGCAACTACATTTGTTAAATTTCAAAGGAGAATAACTCCCAATATTATATATAGACAAGAGTTATGGTTCTTGTTGTCTGCATGTCGACTGATGATGTTTCATTTATTTCTATGAAGTTTTATGAAATACCAAGACTGGTTTTCGATTTATAGAGCCAACAGGCAACCACTATTGTAAAATTTCTAAATGGAATAATTCCAAAAATATATAAACAAGAGTTATGGTCTTTGTGGTCTACATGTTGTCTGATAATGAAGTTTCATGAAAATATCTGCAACAGTTTTTAAGATTTAGAGCAGACACGATTTAGTGACAGACAAAGGGACAGACACATGGACAGACAAGAGTTATGGTTCTTGTCATCTACACATCATCTGATGACACTTTATAGTTCTATGAAGTTTCATGAAAATGTTTTGAATGGTTTTCAAGTTACAGAGTGGACATGGAATGACCATTGTCAAATTTCAAAGAGGAATAACTCCAACAATGTATAGATAAGAGTTACTATTCTTGTGGTCTACATGTCGTCTGATGATGCGTTATATTTCTATGAAGTTGTCTGATAAGCTTGAAAGATTTTCAATTTACAGAGCAGACACGAAATTACCATTGTCAGATTTCAAAGGGGAATAACTCCAACAAGATCTGTTGCCAGACAGGATAGCTAGCCTGAACTCTCGCTTGTCAATCAGATAAAAAAAAAAGTTAGACTATTGACTTTAAAATCCAGATCATGGTGTTTTTGTGTGTGTTGGTGGGTGTGGGTGGGAGGAAGACATGGTACTGGATATAATTTTGGATAAAGAACATCTTCCATAGCTGCTATCTGCATACCAAATATAAATAGTATGACTGAAAATAGCTTAAGAGATTTGAGGCAAAACTTTTACATAAACTTTCGAAGTCCGTGACCTTGACACTTAGGTCATAGTGTGGGGATAGTGCTGAATAAAATTTTGGAGCAATATCTAAAATCATGCCAAATATAAAGTAAATCCATGCAAGGATTTAGAAATTAAGAGATCTTAAAAACTTTGACGCAAAACTTAAACATAAATTTCTAAGTCTGTGACTTTGACCTTTAGGTCACAGGCAGCAGGTGGGAATAGTGCTGAATATAATTTTGGATCAATATCTATAATCATGCCAAATATAAAGTAAATCCATGCAAGGATTTAGAAATTAAGAGATCTTAAAAACTTTGACGCAAAACTTTAACATAAAATTTCTAAGTCTGTGACCTTGACCTATATGTCATAAGCAGGGGTGGGGATAGTGCCGAATAATATCTATAATCATGCCAAATATAAAGATTCCCCATACAAGGATTTAGAAATTAAGAGAAAATAACACAAAACTTTAACATAAATTTCTAAGTCCATGACCTTGACCTCTAGGTCATAAGCAGGAGTGGGGGTAGTGCCAAATAAAATTTTGGACCAATATCTATTATCATGCCAAATATAAAGTAAATCCATGCAAGGATTTAGAAAGTAAACGATCTTAAAAACTTTGACGCAAAACTTTAACATAACATTTCTAAGTCCGTGACCTTGCCCTGTATGTCATAAGCAGAGGTGGGGATAACATAAAATTTCTAAGTCCGTGACCTTGACCTATAGGTCATAAGCAGGGGTGTGGATAGGGCTTAATGAAATTTTGGACCAACATCTATAATTATATCAAATATAAACTAAATCCATCTGAGGATTTAGAAAATATAAGGTCTAAAAAACTTTGACGGAAAACTTTAACATTTTTGTTAATGCCAAAGCCACCAACCCCGAGGCCGGGGGTAGTGCAATAGTTCTTCCTGTACTTTTGTACAGGCGAGCTAAAAATGTACAGACATGATTTTTAGTTCTAGTGGTCTGCACATTGTCTGATGATGCTTTATCCTTATATGAAGTTTCATGAAAATATCTTGAACGGTTTTCTAGCTGTAAAATGGACAGGATTTTGTGACAGACGGACAGACAACCATCTACAAAAACAGTATGTCTCCACCTCTTTCAGGGGCATGACATAGCTAGAAATGTATTTGTAAAGCACTATGCTCCCAACTATAGGCTTGTCCCCACAAATGTCATAACTCTGCAAAACAACCCTCATACAGATGCACTTTGAATTATCCATACCTGTCTTCATAGAAGCCCTTAATCAGTTCACAGAAAATTGCTGTTTGATGAAATTATAGACTCTAACCAAGAAACTAGAGGCCCAAGTGGGCCAGAAATTGCTCACCTGGATTAGGCTGATCGTGATATGCTACACTGTGCAATGGTGGCCATCTTGGCTATCAGATCTGATTGCCTTCAGCAATTCAGAATCTGATATTGGTTGAAGTGATTCAAGATTGCCACCTGGCTGCCATCTTGGAGATTGGAACTGAACGATTTAGCAATTCTGGATCTCCATGTCACCCCAATGCCTCCCATCAAGTTTCGGCTCAATCTGATTTACTGTATGGGAGGAAATGTGGTTTGAAGAATTTCAAGCTGGCCACCATGGCGGCCATCTTGAATATTGGAATCATACGATTTTAACAATTCTGAATTTTCGTAAATCCCCAATACCTCCCATTAAGTTAAAGCTCAATCAGACGTACCATTCGGGAGCAAACAGGATTTGAAAATTTTCAAGATGGCCAAGATGGCTGCCATGGTGGCCATTTTGGATATCAGAATGGAACGATTTTAGCAATTCTAAATAGCCATACTGCCCCAATGTCTTCCACCAAGTTTTGATCCATCTAACTTACGGTTTGGGAGCAGATAACAACTGAAGACTTTCAAGATGGTCGACATGCCGGCCATCATGGATACCATTCTGATGGAGATGTCGAAAATGTGAAAAGTTACTGACAGACATACAGATGAGAGATGGAACATGGTCGACAGACCACAGCATAAGCTGGCTTGGAGTAAAGCTCCAGGTGAGCTAACAATTGAATATCTTCATAATGGCTGCTGTGGTGGCCATCATGGATATCATAACAATTGTCTTAGCAATTCTGAATCTCCATGTTGCCCCAATGCCTCCCAGCAAGTTTTGGCTCAATCTGACTTACCATTCAGGAGCAGATGAGGTTTGAAGATTTTCAAGATGGCCACCTTGGGGCCATCTTATATATCAGTAAAGAATGATTTTAGCAATTCTGAATCTCTATGTCACTCTGATGCCCCCTATCAAGTTTGGGCTCAATCTGCATTACGGTTTAGGAGATGTCATTTGAAGAATTTCAAGATGGCTGCCATGCTATCTTGGCTATCAGAGTGGAAGGAATTTAGCAGTTCTGAATCTCCATGTCTGCCCAATGCCTACCACCAGGTTTCAGCTTAATCCAACTTACCATTCGGGAGCAGATGGTGTTTCAAGATTTTCAAGCTGGCCACCATGGCGGCCATCTTGGATATTGGAACGGAACAAATTTAGCAATTCTAAATCTCCATGTCACCCCAATGCCTCCCACCATGTTTTGGCTCAATCCAACTTACCGTTTGGAAGCAGACGTGGTTTGAAGATTTTCAAGATGGCCACTCTGGCGACCATCTTGGATATCAGAATGGAAGGATTTTAGCAATTCTGAATCTCTATGTTTTTCAGATGCTTCCATCAAGTTCCAGCACAGTCCAACTTAGGGTTTGGGAGGAGATGTTGTTTGAAGGTTTTCAAGATGGCCGACCGATATCGCAGCCATCTTGGATATTGGAACAGAATGATTTTAGCAATTCTAATTCTCCACATGGCCCCAATGCCTCCCACTAAGTTTGGGCTCAATCTGACTTAGGGTTCATGAGCAGACGTGGTTTCAAGATTTATAAGATGCCCACCCAGGCAAACATCTTGGATAGCCGAACGGAATGATTTTAGTAATTCTGAATCTCTAAGTTGCTACGTTGCTTCCTATCAAGTTTTGGCTCAATAGGAATTACGGTTTGGGAGGAGACGTCATTTGAAGAATTTCAAGATGGCCACCATCTTGGACATCAGAACGGAATGATTTTAGCGATTCTGAATCTCTATGTTGCTCCAATGCCTCCCGTCAAGTTACAGCTCAATTCGACTTAAGGTTTGGGAGGAGATGTCGTTTGAAGAATTTTAAGCATCTTGGACATTGAAAAGGAATGAATTTGCAGTTCTAAATCTCTATGTTGCACCAATGCCTCCCATCAAGTTTCGGCTCAATCTGACTTATGGTTTTGGATGAGATGTTGTTTAAAGAATTTCAATACGGCCACCGTGGCAGCCATCTTGGATATCAGAACAGAATGATTTTAGCAATTCTGAATCTCTATGTAACTGTGATGCCTCCCATCAAGTTTCGGCTCAATCAGACTATTGGTTTAGGAGGAGATGTGGTTTGAAGAATTTAGAGATGGAAGCCATCTTGGATATCAGAATGGAACCATTTTAGTAATTCTGAATCTCCATGTTGCCACAATGCCTCCCACTAAGTTTCAGCTCAATCCAACTTACGTTTCTGAAGGAGATGTCAAAAATGTGAAAAGCTAATGACGGACGATGGACAGACAATGGACAACAGGCCATGACAGTTGACCTGGAGCAAAGCTCCAGGTGACGTAATAACAGAAGCCAGAGTACAAGACGCTTTCAGACTGCTAAAATCATATCTTTATAGCATCTATCTAGTTGGTAATGAAATCCTATTTTACACCTTCTACTTTCACTTTCCATAATAGAACAATTGAATCACGCGACGTTTCTGTACTTCAGTAAGAGTGACAAGATGTTTTCTCTGTCCTGATGAAGACCGAAATGCGTTGACAACCCACAAATAAAGTTATCATCACCGCTGTTGGCTGTTAGTTCTGTTCTTTTCACCCTTTTACTTTAGATTTTGGAATCTGTTCAAAAGTTTATCAGCTCTGTTCAAAAGTTAATCAGCTAGTTTAATCATCATCCCCAATCAGCATACCAGATTTTAAGGCACTAGCTCAAATACTTTTCAAGATATCTTGCTGATAACTAATGGATGGATGGATGAGAGAACAGCAATATGCTCCTCTTTTTAAGTTGGGGGCATAATGAGTTCCTAAAGTAACTACACCTCTGCTAGAAGTGGTAGGAGGTAAAGAATTGGTAGTCATGGTAACTAAGGCAACCTTTTCATCATTTTGCATTCACATTATTCGATAATTAGATGACGTCTATATCTATTCATATACGATTTTTGTGCTTACCGTTAAAACATTTTGTGATCAAACATTCTTTATTATAAAGTATTCCTGGCAATCAAACAACAGTTTTGTAGGAGTTTTAGTCTATTCCATTTTAGTATGTTTGAACAAAAAGGTTACGAGAAAGAGTCCTGTAGGGTGCATGATATATCTACTCATGTGTTACCAATTCTGTTTTATGACCTTAATGGTGACAATTATATTGCTTTATCACAAATGTAAACAGATGATGACCCTAGCTTTTACAATGTACCCAAGGTCACTAAATCGTTTATCTAAGCCTTGAGTCTAACGATTATTTATTAACTCTTTCAGCCTGGCAGGGCAAATCAGATACCTTTGCAAACAGTGTAGATCCAGACTGTTTGCCTTTCTGTTTTTCATTTTAGATTGAAACCCCTTTTTGCATCAAGTGAACATTTCCTAATTCAAGGACAAAAGAGTTCACTACATAAACTGAGAGATGAAAGGGTCAAGCAAAGAAATAGGCATCATCTTTACTTGATCTAGCTAATTTTACTTACATTCTTATTATTTTCTTCTTTCATCTTTTCAGCTTTTAATGCAGCCTGAAATATAAACATTCAGAGGTCCAGGTTAGAGGAGTATTAAGATTTGTTTCCTTATTTCTTAAAAAAAAAACATGTTGTGGATACTTATAAGAACTGCCTCACACTGAGAAGTACCCAAAACAAATTATTTGTAGAGAAACTAGAGCAAGTGAGCACAGCTCACATATACCCACAATACCTGCCATCATCCACGGATGCCACTGCCTAGCTTAATGCCAAAATTTCTTAGTAACCTTGACCTTTGGTCAATAGCAGACGGAGGATGATGTATATTATCAAACTGGTCATCTTGTACCATTGTAACCCTATTATAGTCTAAGTATTTTGTTAATATCATCTTGTACCATTGTAACCCTATTATAGTCTAAGTATTTTGTTAATATCATCTTGTACTATTGTAACCCTATTATAGTCTAAATATTTGGTTAATATATTAGCCATCACACAAAAAAAAGAGACCCTATAGTTTTCTGGTTTGAGGATCTTCAAATGCGCATTCACAGTCCCCTATTTTGGCTACAGACATGTGTTTGTTTTGCCTGAAGCTTCCTCAAGGTCTTGACTACATATCTGTGAACAGAAAAGGCTCTGATGAGACTGCATTTATGCACAGGCTCACCTGAGCCTTTGCTGGTCACCTATCAGGTGACCAGCAAAGGCTCAGGTGAGCCTGTGCATAAACGCAGTCTCATTTGCTGGAACATATGGCAATGTTTAGGTGCTGTACATACCATTAACATATTTCACTCATTTTGAGAAAAAAAGAAAAAAAAGACATCATGAGGTTCTGTGCAAAGCAATTGCTGAGAATCTGACTACTTCAAGACCTCATCCAACTACATTCAAACTCATCACATTGGTCCAGATAAGAAAGGGTATCAGGTAATTATAATACTTATTTCTGCACAAAAACAAACAAATGTTGTTAGTACTCATTAGAAGTGTCTCAGTAAGGTGCTTCTAATGAGTATCCACAACATGTTTTCATGGAGAAATAAGACAAATATCAATATACCATATTCGACCTAATTATCGCACATACCCTTATAAGTGCACAGTCAAGCAATCGCGTAGTCTTCAGATTACAGCCTGTGTACTTTTTGTCTACTTCTTTGTAAAAGCATTAGTTGTGGGTACTCATTTGAATTGCATCGACTTGTCAATGCAATTCAAATGATTACCCACAACATCTTTATAAAGAAAATCAGACTAAAAATTGCATAATCATCATCAAATACGTCCCTTTCTGATTTATTTAAATGTACCCTTAATAGGTAGATACATATCTTACCACAACTGAGTGTTCCCAGTAATTTTGAAAAACGTAAGCGCACAGTGCGGTAATTAGGTCGAATACTGTATTTTGGTTGAAAAACATGGCTTATCTGAAGCTATGATGGAAGTTGCATAATGAGAAAATGGATCATTATATCATACAGTCAGTTTGGTGAAGGTCTTCTTCTGTTCACTGATGCCGGCCTCGGTGGCTCAGTTGGATGCACGACCGACTGGAGACCAGGAGGTCACGGGTTCAAGCCCCGCAGAGGTCGGCAACATTCTTTCGTGGAGATTGATCATGAAATATTTTCTATGGTCATTCTCTCCCTTCCGCTGATTCAAGAAGGGCAGTTGTCAGACTCTAGCGAAAGAATGTGCACAATACTGGTTAACTGCTTAGAGGACTAAGCCTGCCCAGTAAACGTGTGGTTAGGTAAAGTGACCACGCTCCATATGACCCCACTGGTTGAATGGGCCGTAAAACCTCAAAATCTGTTCTATTTAACTACATCCAATAAATCTAGGCCCAGCTGTTCAAAACTTAGGACGTCGTTAATTAACATACTGATAAATCTTTGATCATTAAATATGGCATATATGCTAATATTTTTGCTGAAGAAATGTGAGTAGCGGTTGCATTTGCAAAAACTACTCACATTTTTTCAGCAAAAATACCTGCGAATTAGATATTGCACTTACTAGAAGAGTTAACATTTTAACCACTAATGAGCTCGTTTAGCTAATGATGCTTTGAACAACTGGGCCCTGACAGGCTGATCTGAATGTTCACTGGGCGCACATGTCCAAAGGTACCTTTTCTGAAGTTGGGGCCCATATAAACAAATAGTGCCACGGTAGTTTAGATTAACCCATTGTAGACTGAATGAACGCCTTCAATTTTAGGTATATCAGGCTATGTAATTTAGACATTCTGAGAGAAAAATGGTTGAACTATTTGCAACTGTGGAGACCCTGATAAGACACCACATATTGCGGCATCTGATCTGGGTCTCCATTGTTTGCCAATTACCCTATTAGGGGTCTCCAGACAACAATGGGTTAAAAGTTCAAGTATCAAGATAATTTTTCTTCCACTCAAAGATGGAAAAACTTTGACTGTGAGTATTTTGTAGGAACATGACTAACAATAACAGCTTTACCGACTGCCTTAGTCACAATAAACACATAATCAAATCTTACCATGTTTTGTCCTATGCTGGCTTCTACAAACTGTTTTCTTTCCAGTTCCATCTTTTTCCTGAGATTTTCATCTATAGCTGTAGGCATCGGAGTTTCCCTGGCCTACAATCAATAAAATATTTTTAACTTTCAGCATGCTAAATTTAAAAATTAGCATTTTAAAATACCATAACAACTTTACTCTAAGTTTTGGGGCATTCTGGGAAGCAAGGCACTTCTAAAACATACTCACAACACAAGGCTTGACATTTCGTCAACTGTTTGACATTTCATGTCAATTGTCTGCCTATCTTTAAAGTGCCGACCACAACAGCAGCAGAGAACGTTATTTTTTTTATTTTATTTATTTATTTATTTTTTTTTTTAATGATTTTTCAGAGAAAATAAGACCTGAAAATGGAAAATCTTTGGAATATCTAATACTGCTTTAGCTAGTGCTAGGGGTGTATACAGCCAAACTACAGTTGAATATGAAGAGACGTAATAAAACAGTCTCTTTCTTTTGTGTGTTCTTTATTTTAAAATACTTAGGGTACCATAATACATAGTACATACCATAATACAGTCGAACTTCGATGGCTCGAACCCTTTTGGGACCATGAAAATGAAGTTTTTTAAAAGTAAAACATATTTTAACGAGTAATACTTAACCTATAGATAATGTGCTATTCTATTCTGTTTTCACACCTTCCACAGAAAAAACGACCTTTCAGTCGTTAATTAAAGTCTTAAACCAGAAGGTCCCTTAGGCAGTTACCTGTGTGACGTAACTCTTCCCGCTCAATTGACCACGTGTCAGTTTCTTTTATGTGTAAAACAATAGACACAATTAGGAGAGATAAGCGAGGGTGGGCGGAGGGAGATAATTGATTATCTATAGGTTAAGTATTACTCGTTAAAATATGTTTTACTTTTAAAAAACTTCATTTTAACTTCATAATACATTAACCTATAGATAATGTGCTAGAATTTGCAGAATAGGAGGGAGGTGCTCTCCTAATTCTAACACCAATAATATCTCACCACTTCTGGTTAAGACTCAGGAAACTCAAAGGAATCAGATACATTCTAATTCTATATTTAATAGAAAGAATGGTCTAGATTCACAAAATAGCTTTAAGGTGTTATGATCTAACAACCTTAATATATTAGTAGACTCTAGAGGAAGCCAGTTCTTAAGTCTCAGAGACCTAACATTGGCCCCCCCCCCCCCCCCCCCCCCTCTTTTTTTCTTTTTGGGAAACAACAATTGGCTTCAAAAAGAAAAGGGAGTCATTGAGACATAACATAAATATTCCATCGCAAAGTAAGCTAGGAATATAGAAAATTTTGAAAACAAAATTTGTAAAACAAAAAGCCAAGACCATACACTGTAAGTAGTCTATGTAGGATCTTGAATAAATGAGAAAAAGTCTACTCGGTGGAGTTTCCTATAGATAACTGACATATGTAGATATTTTGGATAAAATTCTAGATATGTGAAGCTATGTAATTGTAATAGTCTAAGCTATTAGAATTATAAACTAATTAAATTCTGTTAATTGGAGCGACAGGACAGTTTCCGATGAACAGACACAGACTTAAAATAACCATAATGTGTAATTATTTCCCTTGATCAAATTAAAGAAGGGGAGATAATAAAAGTAGATGGAGTTAACTTAACTATAACTAAGTTATCCATCAGAAGAAAAAAAAGTATAGACAAACATAATGGTTAAAACTATTGCTAGACTAATTGTATAACGAATTTTTAGTCAAGCAATAAAATAATACAGAGTTGCATATAACTGCTGGGAAGAAAAAACAACCTAAACCATTGATAATTAGTTTTGTCATAGACATATAAAAGCGTTTGATGTCCTGACAAAAAATAAAGAATAAACTGTCAACATCATAACTAAAGAGTTTGACAGAGAATAAGAGAGATAAGAATAAGGTTGATCGCAGCAAACTGTATGACGGTCATAGTTTGGCTAAATCTTACCGTATTGATAAGATTAAACAATAATAAATAAGCTGGATAGAATCTTTCTATACCAGAAGATTGCCATGAAAAGTACTCCTGAGTAAATAATCATGGAAATCAAGAAATGTTAAAAATCCACTTTGATACGAATCAAAATGTTCATAAAAAGAGAAGGACTCAGAGAAAAAGTAATAGTGTGATAATCTCTGAAGAAAGATTATACAATAATACTGATTATTAATCTCAAAAAACACTTAATTTAAAAGTTAAGAGATAGTATTACTATTCTATACGCATATTTAAGAATAGTAAGAAAAATATTAATACTAAATAAAAATTATACTACTGAACAAAATTCCCGCTATAAATCATAGGTTAAGCGTAACTATTATTTAAGCAAGGAATTATTAAACATATAACTCTCTATAAAATTACTGCCCGGAAATTTTATAGATAAACATTCAATCAAATTTTTTTAGAATTGAATATTAATAGAATAAAATCTATGTCTGCATAATTGGTAATTCCTGAAATATCAAATTACGTACTCGCAAATGAGTTCAGGAAGAAAATACATATATATACTCTCGAGATCTATGTGTAAACCATAGAGAGTAATAATATTATTACCGCGATCCCTGACGGAAGGGTAAAAACATGTATATGAAAGAGATAATAATTAATTTAACGTCATATAGGTTTAAGATAAAATTTGTTTAATCTTTAACCAAAATGCAGCAACAGTGACTCGATATTCTGTATTCGTACGTAGAAAAGGAGTACTTAGTCATTAGAATTTTGAATGATTGAAATAGAGATAATGGGATCTAAAAGGATGTATCTCCATGAACTGAATCGAAGGATAATATCCATTCTAAAAAACTAGGGCTTGTTTTAGGCTTAGTTTAACAAGCGTAGAACTGAATTATTTTCAAGTATTCATGAAGTCGTTATGCTCTGAATACTGAGAAAAATGTTAAAAAATTGTTTAGGAAATAAAAAAGTGACTGTTCCACAATGTTAGCTAGATTTAAACCTGGAACGTAGCGAGAAGGTCAATCTAATTTAAAAGTAAGATGAGAAAGATAAATAATGAAGATAGATATATAAATATCGGAATAATATATTATCTCCAACAATTATCAAATAATCTGAATGTTTAAAGGCATAAATACTACTCGAAAGTTTATTTACCGAATGTATAATCGGAGAAAACTTTCAGTATGTTCAAAAACGTATCACAAAAGTAAGATCTGACCAGGAACGTAGGTGCAGCACTTACTAAGTTGTGAAGTTAATATAAACATATTTTATATTATAAATTGAAGCAGTGCATTTCAAAATCATCGACATCTTGAAATGACTTATTGTGTGGAAAAATAAATAAATATCCAGTTTCGGAAAGATATTTATCTATATATATAGACCATTTTTGATGCGGACTGGAAATCAAGATATTAATCTTTGCATTATTCGCAAACTGAACTTGAACTCTTAGCGAGAATTACTATGATCCCTTTAACGAATGTAAACATAAAGGAGGGGTAAAGAGATAATTAAGAGTGTCTTAATTCTTTACCGGCTCGTATACTAATAATTAAGGATGTTTTCCCTTTTGTTTAAGCCTAGACTATAGATTGATTAATATAATTATAATAATATCTGCTATTATGAGGTAAACTCTCGTTAATTAACCTCTAAGCATATATCAAAATATATATCAACATAATCTAGAGCTTCGGTAAGTTTAGAGGAAGGAAATGATTGACTTTGGCAGTTTCTGAATAGTTACAAAGTCAATAAAACAAAATATCAAAAGGAAAGTATTGTATATAAAATCTAATTTAGGCAATAATAATCTGTCACGTACTGAATAATTAATGCCTTTACTAAATATGTATCCATTGTCAATACCAAAGTTTGATTGACATGGACTCTAGTTATAAATAAAATATTAGAGGTATAGAGCTTGTCGAAGCAAAACTATTCCTCAATAAGATAAAGTAGGCCTATAATATACGAGGATTAATTGGGTCTAGAATTATAATCATAATAAAATTATTATTCCAATATGAAGAATCTTCAGCATAATAGATTCTTACTGAGGCAAAAATATCTGGTATATTGCTATCGTAGTCTTAAATGATCCAGAAGAAAAAATAAAACTGGCAAAGTAAAGAACGTATCGAATTATATCTATGCCTAAATATAAGATTTTTTTCTTATTTATTATTTTATAGCAGAGTTTAGACAGAGCACGACTGACCTAGACTCTAATATAATCAATCAAAAGATAGTATAAAATAGAATAATAGCTTATCGGATCAACTATTTTCCATGTAGAAAAGGCAAAAGGAAAATATGTACCTCAACTAGAATTTTAAATCGTAGTAATCTAGAGAGGTAGCGAATAAATAAATAAACTGTTAATTTATTTATCTGGTTGGTGTAAATTTCCGATACCTTAAGAATGAAAAATTAATAGAAAGTAGAAAAGATCGATTGCTACTTTCTTGTCAATTTACTCCTTAGATTACATGCTGATTACATATCGGAGCATGTAGAAGAAAAACAGGGGAGGAAAGAAGAAAAATTTTTTATATTTCGTGTATATTTTTCTTCTTATAAATAACGATAGTTTTATAGTTCACCTTTGCCCTAGAGCCGAATAAGGTGAATATGTAAGAAGTTAATCTCTTTGTAGCGAACAAACGAGATATAATTATAGCTGGAAGTATCTTCTACACTTAGTGAATGAATTGCGAATTTGATCGTAACCGATAATTCTTAATTCATTTTCAATAATAAATATATATATAGAATTTAAGTCAAGTTCAAAAGTAACTGGACAGAATTCAACAATATAAATGGCTACTAGGTATTAGAACCCATCGCTGTAATTCAATAACCTATAATCCAAGACTATACATGTCTATAGTGGTTATATATGAATATATGTTGAGCCTGGAACACACTAGTAATCCGACACAAAGTCTACGAAACTACTGCCCGGTGGAATTTCGTTAGAATGACCTGGCACTACTCTACGAAGTGCCTCCCGATGAAATTTTCGTTAGAGCCGGAATTTAAACGCTGTCTAGCGAATTAAAGAGATAAAACATCATTTGAATGACCTGGCACTAGTCTACGAACTGCTGCCCGGTAAGAATTTTGTTATAGTCGGAAGTTTAACTCTTTCTAGCGGATAAAAGAGATAAAACATAAGTTAATTTAAAATATTAATGGAATTACACACCTATAATAAGTCAATGGAATATTAAAAATTCTAGTCTGATTTGGGAAAGACTGTACAGAATTTTTTTGTATAAAAAGTTATTATGTATTTCACTTAATAACCTATATCCAGTGACTTAAACGTGAATGGAGCTCTATGAACGATAATAGATTGTTCGGGAATTAGTAATCATTATTCTGACACTAGTTACCCGACACAATGACCGGACACTAATATTCGTAACTGTTGCCCGGTAAAGTTACAAGTAATTTGACAAATTGATCGGATAGTAGTATTCGTAACTCTAGTCCGATGAAAAAGGGAGATTATATATGAAAACTGAGCGGGCACAAGTATTCGAAACTTTTTCCCGAAGATAATTAATTATTAGGCAAAAATTGACCAGACACTTTCTGTAAAAGTTTGCCTGGTGAAAAATCAGAAATAATATAATAATATGACCGGGTATAAGTATCAGAAATATTACTGATACTTTGCCCAGTGAAAAATTTTTTTAATAATTAGACATAATGACCGGAAGTTAGTATACGAGACTATTTTGTCCGGTGAAATATGTCAGAAACTAAGTCTTTCCAGAAAATAATTAAATTATTGACTGGAGACTAGTTGACTGGTGACTGGTGACTGGGTGACTGGTGACTGGTGACTGGGTGACTGGTGACTGGTGACTGGGTGACTGGTGACTGGTGCCTGGTTGACTGGCACCTGGATGACTGGTGACTGGTGCCTGGTTGACTGGCACCTGATTGACTGGTGACTGGTGAAGCTGATTGACTGGAGCCTGGTTGACTGGTGACTGGTGACTGGTGACTGGATGACTGGTGACTGGTGACTGGTGGACTTAGACTTTATAGGATACTAAGTACCCAAAGATGCCACCTTGATGGGTCTTACCCCGGCAGTATAGCCATATGGGGTGGGGCTCCCATCAGTAAAGAATTGTCTTATAACCCATCAAGGGTTGACAAGTTCTTTACAATCAGCTTCTCCACCATGAGAATCTTTAGCCAACTGAAGATCTCTGCAAACAAAAGTCCAGGAAAAAACATATCGTAATTGCTGAATAACCTGGAACGAAAAGAACAAAAATATTCTTCATATATAAACACGACTATCGAACCGATCGCGCACGAGCGTTGTGCCGAAAAGCGAGAGTCGCCAAAACGCATGTTGAAAAAGACCAGTCAAAAATACATGAAATCGAAAATTGAAAATTTTAAATAATAACACAGAAAGTGAAAGGAGTGATAAATAAAACAAAAGAAACACAAGGATACATAAATTTATCCGTGAGGAAAGAAATAATCCAAATTTCTATCACAGGTAAATAATCCTTGTTGAATTTCTTTGTCCACAGAAAAGAAACTGACACGTGGTCAATTGAGCGGGAAGAGTTACGTCACACAGGTAACTGCCTAAGGGACCTTCTGGTTTAAGACTTTAATTAACGACTGAAAGGTCGTTTTTTCTGTGGAAGGTGTGAAAACAGAATAGAATAGCACATTATCTATAGGTTAATGTATTATGAAGTTAAAATTTGTTCGAGGCAGCGGTAGTTCGAACCACGGCGAGTTACTATTAGTGCCATACCAGGAGGCATAATGGAGATAATTGTGGGATATCTTTTTGGTGTTCTATATTATAAATGTATTCTGTGTGCACTCATTAGATCACCTCAATGAGGCAATTCTAATGAGTGCACACAGCATACATTTGCAAGATGAAAGAAGAAAATATCCCTAAATTATCCGTATATCGTATTTGGAGGAAATCCCTGCGGACTCAAGGACGTGTTCGACTCATCCATGGTAAACAAGCCATCAGGTTTCGAGCCATTGAAGTTCTACTGTATGCTGTCAAAGTTTTGTGATATACAGAATGAAGAACATATGATCTCAGCATTTCTACAGTATCCTCTGCCTATGTCAGAGCACAGAAGTATTTACCTTTGTTACTAAAGTAGGTCGACTGTGACGTCTAGTGAAAGGATCTGCTGCAGCCCCTTTCATAGCGTCAAATTCTACTTTCAGAGCTTCTTCTTTTTCTATCTGATTCCGCATTCTGTTTCTTTGGTTGATATAACTGAAAGCAAATTAACCTTTAGCACTTGCAGGGCATATGCAGATGACACTGACAATATCCCAGCAGGTACACAACATCGATTCAACGTTGATTCAATGTCTTGACGTTGAATCAACGTTGTGTGTCTGCTGGGGATCTTTTCTTTTTTGTTTTTTTTTTTCCCAGGAAATTGAGATGACATTTCATAAAAACTGCCTACAAAGAGATAATCTGAACAAAAGATGCCTGTTTAATGAAAAAAAAAAAAAACAACAACAATAAATAACACTAAAATTTTTTGTAAAATGTCATCTGCTGTTAAATCTAGTTTGAGGTAAATGGACACACTTTCAAGAGAGACAATTGTCCTTTTTACCTCTATTCTGAAAAGGGACCTACTCTAAAAGGATAGAGGAAACGCTAATCTTGCATGTGGAAGTAGGAGCAATTTCTTTCCTCCTTTCTTTTAGAGCAGACATTTTTCAGAAGGGGCTTGGCATACAGGAAAGCAAACAGGATGTCACAAAAGCTGTCACTCATAAAAATGCTGGAAAATCTATCCAGCGCATCAAGTCTCCGTAAACTGTTGTTTTATTTGCTTCAGTTTAAATTATATACAACACGGTATATATTAGTCATGTCTTTAAATTTTTAATAGCAAGCTTCAGCTTAAATTAGCATTTTGGCAATATGGTATACCATACCTTTATTTCTTTATACCTTTCCTGATTATGCCAAAACTTCTAGACATACTTTTAACATCAAGCCATCATTTCTGAATAACATCATCAATGTGATGGCTTATGTTTACATACAGGTAGGTAGACCACAACATTCACCAAGAATCAAGAGATTTACTCTGACAAAACTGGCATTAGTAATAACCCCTCAGTCAGAATCCTATTCATCAGCATACTGACCTTCAACTTGACAAAGTCTAAGTTCAGACCTGCAATCTGCCTGTGCATTTGGACAGCCTGAACAGAGTTTGTTGAGTGCTCTCTGACGAGCAAACAGTGCAAAGTTTCTTCAGCCTGCATAGCTACAGATAAGAGGGGGCATCCACATAATATTTTTCATATTCCTCTACAAAAACGCTGAGGCGCTTCTAATGAGTACCCACAACATATGTTTTCGTGGAGAAATAAGAAAGACAGCATTTTTCGGATGAAAAAAGGGCCTTATCTTTTGCTATGTTCAGCTGACAGCGAAGTTTCTAATCAGACCACTGGAATGCAAAGGCTGATCTGACTAAGTCAATGAGAGCACAAAGCACATATCCAAAGATATATTTTTGAAATCTCACTGCCACACATATGTTCACTAAAAGACTAAAACAAACTTTGGGAGTGAATTATTACCTAATGGAGTTGATGCTATGAGATCTTTGTTTATCCAGCATGTCTGCCCGCTCCTCCAGTTCATCCAACTCAGACTGGAGTTGTTGAGATTTCTCGTGGTCCCCTTCAAGTTCGGCCATTTCCTAAGATAAACAAACAAACATTATACTATGCTCTAACACTTAGTCAGGCTTCATTATATTCACCACTCCAGATAAAAGGCATATTAACCCTTAAAATGCCAATCACAACTGCAGCAGACAACAGTTTGAATTTTTCATTTTCAGAGAAAATAAGTATTGATATTTCATGTGAATTGTCTGCCAAGCAGATGATTCACATGAAATGTTGACATTTTCTCTGAAGAATAGAAAAAATTAGAATGTCATCTGCTTCATTTGTGTTGCCGTTCTACGGGCCCAGTCAACCCATTGGGGTCATGTCTAGTGAGGTCAGTTTACCCAGCCACACTTTTTCCTGGGAAAGGTCGTCTGCTACAAATTTTGCTTGGTGCATTAAGGATAAAGAAAAACTATTCATACCATACTGACCCTGAATATTCTGACAGATAGGCCTAAGCAAAAAGAATACAGTGGACGCTCGTTACAATGGCAGCATTTGTTCCGAAAGCTGTTGCCATTAAAACGAATTTGCTGTTGTAAAAAAAAATTAATGAGTAGAATGATATGTAAGAAAGACCTTGTGTTATTTTTATTTCCTCATAGAACATATGTTTTTGAATATTCGTTAGAAATATATAAAATATATGTTCCTTGAAGTATTAAAACATTTTTCTTGCATAATATCTGACTAACTGTCACCTAATGAACGAAGGTTTTGTGTCTGTCAAATTGTCATTATAATGAATTTTGTCAATTTATCGATTGTCGGTATAAAGAGGGTTGACTGTAGTACCATAGCTCCAGATAAGAGAAGCACCATATATACTCTAAATATTGGGACACCTGAACACCTTACCATACTGTATTGGGACACTTGAACACCTTACCATACTGTATTGGGACACCTGAACACCTTACCATACTGTATTGGGACACCTGAACATCTTACCATACTGTATTGGGACACCTGAACACCTTACCATACTGTATTGGGACACCTGAACACCTTACCATACTGTATTAGGACACCTGAACACCTTACCATACTGTATTGGGACACCTGAACACCTTACCATACTGTATTAGGACACCTGAACACCTTACCATACTGTATTGGGACACCTGAACACCTTACCATACTTGTCCCAAAATTTGAAAAAATCTATTTTACTACCTGTTGATGTGTCTTAAATAGTGCTAGATGAGTGGCAAGCAGTGTAGACCCTGATCAGATGTCGCATTCCGCGGTGTCTGATCTGGGTCTACACTATTAGCTCAGGCCTGTCTGTCCTAATATTTAGTGTTATTATGATATTCAGATAAATGTTTTTCTTTCAATGAAAACTTGTGGTGGGTACTCATTAAAAGTGCCTCTGTGAAGCAATCATATAGTCTTATAATAAAGCTATTAATTCCCTTGTCCTGCTGAAACCGGATATATCTGCCATTGCAAATAGTGTAGATCCAGATCAGTTGGCTTCTGAAGCCAACTGATCTGGATTTGCACTGTTTGCCATTAAGTATGTGAATTTATAGCAACAATCCGGATCAAGTAATCTGACTGGCTGAAAATTAGAAGTGGGCATGGCATCCTAATTTATTCAGCAGGACAAGGGTTAAAACACTATGATTTATGCAAAAGATGATAATGTCATTGGCTTGCAAAATACAAATTGTGGTCACAAAATGATACTGCTGTGTTCAATCCCTGTCAGGGAGATTATGTATGACAGGTTTGATAACTGTTGGTCACATACTAAGTCATAAATGAAACTAAAAACTAGAGCTGATAGTGACCTAAAACTAACAGTCATCAGATCATGAAATATACATGTAGGTTAGGGTCATAAAGTGATACTGAAGTGATGGAGTATCTATTAGGGAGGAAGCAGATGCCAGTTTTGATGACTAGGACACACTGTTATTAAGAGACAGTGGTAATGGCTATGGTTGATGTAAAAAAAATCAAACCATGAAATGCAAGTCTGGACAATAAAACCTACTAAGTCTGGACAATAAAACCTACTTAAGTCCATGCCAGGGATGATATATATATATATATAAAGAAACATAATTAGCGTTCAAAAATTGGTCGCTAATTATATATATATATATATATATATATATATATATATATATATATATATATATATCTTTCCCAAATTTTAAAGACTATTGTGATGTGTGACTGGAATATTCCACTTTTGCTAAGATTGAATGAACATTACATCATCTTGAAAGCTGTTTTTATTAAGGCTGACCACTCCCAATCATATCAACAAACACTTTGATCAGACTGAATGGTTTGAGTCTTCACTGGTCGCACATGTCCGAAGGTACGTTTTCTCATATTGCAGCTCCGAGCAGACTGCACACATCTGGGCCTTCGATGTTCACATATAGCATGATCACAGGGACATGAGTCATGGACTTTTCTTTTTGAATAAAACAAAAATATATGAAATAGTACCTTCTGGGTGGTTGAACATACACTATCCTGAAGGTGCTGCTCCATATAATTCTGTTTAAAAAAAGACAAACAAGAACAACAAAAAAAGGTCTATGATCTGTGTCCTTGTAGGCCTTACAGTTCCTTCATTGAATTGCTCAATGGTATAAACTGACTTCTTGGTGACGATGAGAAAACTCACCCTTGATTTTATAAGATGTGTCTTCTTTATTGCATAGTTATGAGGATTCTTCTTAAATCTTTGTTTCTCTGCTACAATCTGAAAAATATATAAAAGTTACTGTAAACAAACTATGGTTCTAGATGAGTTACTTTAAAATGGAAAAAAACAAAAAACATTGATATGCCTTTTTTCTCCATGAAACATTGCTCCAGATAAGAGGGGGTATCCACATATTCTTTTTCTCATTTCAACACAAAATCATATGTTGTGGTCGCGAAAACATGGCTATGTAATTTTGACCCCCTTAAACCCCACTTTCATATAGTAAAACTGGGGTTTACAGGGGTATACATTATTTATCTTATTTCTGCTCAAAAACATAGATTGTGGGTACTCGTTAGAACCGCCTCGCCGAGGCGGTTCTAATGAGTGCCCACAATCTATGTTTTGAGCAGAAACATAAAAAATATCAGAGTTTTTTTTATCTGAAAATTTTCAGTTTTTGGAGGTGAAATTTTCTATATATTTGAATAGGCGTGTTTTCGTAATGTGGTTACTCATCAGAAGTGCCTCAGCCAGATACTTTTATTGAGCACCCACAGCATATGTGTTTGTGCAGAAATAAGAAAAGTATCAGTATTTATTGGATGAAAAAAGCACCTTATCTGGAGCTATGATGAAATGTACATGTATGTTCTGTATTTCAGTAACATGATGGTAATGTGACCTTAAAACATATCGTATTTTTCATAGAGAAATAAGAACAATCTTTTTCTTAAAATTTTCATCAAAATGGAATGAAAACAGGACACAAAGGAAGTAGGGAAGAGCAGAGGGGAAGTTAGCCCCCACTCTACTGAACTAACTGGAACTACTTGCAAATACTTATGTCAAAGATTTCATACATTTTGAATTTTAAAACTTACAGATATCACATTCAAAATGACATAATCGCTCAGTCTTAGGTAGTTAAAACTAAAACACAACAGGACATTTTAAAAATTTTATTATCAAAGGATTAAAGCTTAATTTGCATAGAATGTTAATGTTGAATTTCTATGACATTCTTTCCAAAGTCTTCAAATAACTTTCTGAGAATACTTGAATAGGAAAGCTCTAATATCATATAAAACTTCTTGGAAATGCTTCCATGTGAAAGCTTTAACTCAAAAACATGGCTGCAAAAAAATTTTGGCTCCAAATCATGACTAGCTGAATATAAACAATTAAAAATAGTATAATAACAGTTACAAGTTTGGGATATTTTTACTAGATACAATTAACATCTGTAGTATATGAAAGTGAATGGATAAAATTATTTCTCCATATGGAAATAACAAGAAACTCAATATTTAACAAGACTCAACAAGATATTTTTAAGAAACATAAATGCATTAAATAAATGTAGAAAAGTTACATGCACAAATTTGAAAATTTCACTGTCTGCTGTGCTAGTGTATGTACAATCGCATATTGACTTCTGCATAATTGCACCAATGGTCGCGGATATTAGAAAAGTCGATAATATTTGGGTTAAGGGGACTGAATTTTGTAGATTTACCATCAGTTTTTACATGGAGGGCAAGTTTGCTTTCCTGCACACCAAGCTCCTTATGAAAGTGTTCTACTCTTAAAGGGAAGAATTTGCTCCCCCCAATGAGGGAGCAAATTCTTTCCTCTAAGAGTAGATTCCTATTTAGAGTTGCCTTCCCTGCAAGTGTATCCATTCACATGACAGATGATATTTGTCATTTTTGCACCAAAATTTATCAAATGGATATTGACAGCAATTGTCTCTCTTTTTTGTGCAGAAATATATATATAAAAAAATTATCTAATCCCTTTATCTGAGCTGATGTCATAGTCAAACTTAAATTGTTCCAATATCTTTTGGACCATGGAAATTTGATCTAGAAATGTGTAGTTTGAGCCACTGAGTGATAATCATAGCACCAGGTCAGGAAGCAAACAGGGATAATTTGGGGGTGTTTTTTTAATCTATAAAATAATGGTACCTTGAGTGTACTCATTAGAATTGCCTCAATGATGTGATTCTAATGAGTACACACAACATACACTATCACGATAAAATAAGAAAATTTCCCAAAAATATTCCTAAATATTTGTTTTCTTGAGCAATCTGAGGAATTTCTTAGGGATTCAAAAAAGAGTTGCATCATGAAAACATACCTTTATAATTTTGACCCTCTTAAACCCCACTTTTATATAGTAAAACTGGTATTTACAGGGGTATACATTAATTTTCTTATTTCTACTCAAGAACATAGATTGTGGGTACTTGTTAGAACTGCCTCGTCGAGGCAGTTCTAAGGAGTGCCCACAATCTATGTTTTGAGCAGAAATATGATAAATATCAGAGTTTTTTTTATCTGAAATTCATTTTTTGGTGGTCAAATTTTCAGTATATTTGAATAGGAATGTTTTCGTAATGTAATCTACCACAGTAAATGAGCCATCAGTGCTCGAGTCATTGAAGTTTTACTATATTAGACCTTCTCATGCTGAATAAATTAAGACGCCATGCCCACTTCTGTCAGCCAATCAAATTACTTGGTCCAGATTCTTGACATAAATTCATATACTGAATGACAAACAGTGTAGATCCAGATATTTCTTCTTCAGAAGCCAACTGATCTGGATCTACAGTGTCTGCAAAATCAGGGTCTATCCGGGTTCAGCAGGACAAGGGTTAATGAAACATATTCCCAGAATACCGAATTTCATTAAAATTCTTGACGGTTCTTAGCATAATTCTTCTGCAGTCTGTTTTCAAACTTTTCATGAAACTAGTGCAAATATGGAGAAATTATACAAAACACAAAAGCTTAATGCAGAACTATTACTAAACATAAAATGTAACTAAACAGTGAATGTTTCAAGTCCATGGCTTTAACCTCAAGGTCAGCCTTGTTGAATGTCTGTTGTTGGTCCTACAATAAGCCAAACACCAAGTCAGGTATTTTTTGGAAAAAGTGAAAACTATTCAGCATGACTCTATAAAGCCGAAATTCAAGTCTCCAGATTACATTTATACACTTCAACCTCTTTATAACACGGTTCATTATAACACAATTTTGGATATAACACTGATCAAAGATGGATCCCAAAAATGTATAGATTATATTGAAAAATGACCATAAATGGTCATTTTTCAATATACGAGGGATGTTCGAAATGAATTGCTTGTTGTCCTCTAGCTCGATATCCATGTGGGGCACGATAAAAACCAATACATACCTGTATAGGGCTATTCAATATCTACACAATGGTATATAAATGTACATGTTAGACTAAGTCTAAGACATAAAATTTGCCATTTGAATACACGCAGTCATTGACCACTGCAGTAAAAATGGTTGGTAGAAGCGTCGACAAAAAAGATGAAATACGGGCTTACATCAAAGCTCGCTCAAAACTTGGTTGTTCTTTGAAGAAGCTGATGACTGAAATTTCTACTGCTTTTGGACCTTCTTGTGTGTCTTATGACACAGTTCGGTGGTGGAAAAAGAAATTTGAGTCTGGTGTAGAGTCCATCAAAAATGCACCGAAATCAGGTAGGTCAAAATCTGCATCTCGTAAAGAAATTGTTTCCAAAATAAAGGAAATCATTGAAGGAGATGCCAGATTTACAGTTCGTGATATTGCACGAAAGGTAGGCATATCACTATCAATGGTTCACCTTATTTTGAAGAAGCATTTGAAAGTCAGAAAGATTTCTGCTAGATGGGTGCCACATCTGTTGACTGACGAGCAAAAGAGGCAACGGGTTAAAGTGGCCAAAAAGCTGCTTCAAATGTTTCATAAATATGATAAAAAGCAGTTTGCCAATGTCGTCACAGGTGATGAAACCTGGGTCCATTATTTTGAGCCCGTCAGAAAGGTTAGCAATAAGATCTGGGCCACTAAACACAGCAAACGCCCAATAATTGCCAAACGTTCTTTGAGTACAAAGAAGGTTTTGTATGCAATCTTCTTCTCTGGTGAAGGAGTCGCAATAAAAGTGCCAGTGAAAAAGGGCAAAAGCATCACCGGAAAGTACTACAAAGACGTAGTACTGAAGAAACTGAAAAAGTATAATCAGAAACGACGCCCTGCCACTGGTTTTAAACATGTCCGTCTTGTACATGACAATGCCCCAGCTCATACCTCCGCAATAGTTACGGCGTTTTTGAAGAAAGAAAAAGTAACTGTTTTGCCTCACCCCCGTATTCCCCAGACCTTGCCCCATGTGATATCTTTTTGTTTCCGAAATTGAAAGCATTTCTTGCTGGGTGGAAATACCAGTCCCGACAGGCACTTGGATCTGCCATCATCAGTACCTTATTACTGTGCCCAAATCAGCGTACTGTGACGCCTTCAAGAAGTGGATACATTGGCTGAAACTTTGCATTTCTAGCCACGGGGAGTACTTCGAGGGCATGAAATGAGTACTTTTGGGCTAACTTGAAATTGAAGTCTCCAGATAGAAATAAGCAATTCATTTCGAACATCCCTTGTAATCTATACATTTTTGTTTGGATATAACACGGTTGTTTAACTAACATGGTTTATGCTATGGATCCCAACAACAGTCTTATAAAGAGGTTGTGGTGTAATTATTTCAAGAAACCAGAAACTCCAGATAAAAGGGATAGCCCGATAAAATATTTTTCTTATTTCTCCACAAAAACATATTTTTGTGGTACTCATTAACATCACATCAGCCAGGTAATTCCAATAAGTAGCCACAACATAAATTTCCACAGAGTAATAAGGAAAATATCAATATTTCTGGATTGAAAAATAAAAAGCATCTTATCTAAAGCTATGTCAGATACAGAGGATCTTACAGGAGTGGTCATTTCATATGAAATTTATGAAACAAGCTTCAAAACGAGTTTCATAAATTTCCTATGAAATGACCACGAATGTAAGATTCTATTTACCATGTGACATTTAAACTGTCTTTTAAGGCCATTGCAGTTGAACTGTTTTTCAACAGAAAATATTACGTTGTCATGGACACTGTGATGATGTACGCACCAGTAACCAAGTGTTATGCATCATATCACTTTTATATGACGTTACAGCAATGTCATTACGTTATAGCAACATCATGAGATAAGAATTGTTTTTTTTTTCATTTCTTTATGCAATCAAACGATTGATTTTAATAAAAATATCTGCCTTTGTTTTCCTAAAAGAACATATATGCAAATAAGGTACCCTAATATTTTTTGAACACCTTAACCCTTCTCATGCTCAATAAAATAAGATACCACATCCATTTCTAATTGTCAGCCAATCAGATTACTTGATCCAGATTGTTGATATAAATTCACATACTGAACAGCAAACAGTGCTGATCCAGGTCAGTTGGCTTCTTCAGAAGCCAACTGATCTGGATCTACACTGTTTGCAAAGGCAGGGTATATCCGGGTTCAGCAGGACTAGGATTAAGTCCTTACCAGGCTTAAAATTTGGACAAATCCATTTTACTACCTTTTGATGTGTCTAAAACTGCCTATGAGTGGAAAACAGAGTAGATCCTGCTTTGATACTTCTGATCTAGGTCTACACTGTTTGCTCAGGTCTGCCCAAATACTTCGGAGAAATACGGTAGGATAATTTTTTACTCTTGTTGCATCAAAACAGATCTTATTATTCACTGTGGATAAACATTGGAATTGCCTCAAATTTGCCTAAAAACTGGACAAGAATAACCTGACAATCTGGACCCAGTTGTTCAAAACATCATTAGCTTAATGAGCCCGTTAGTGGTCAAAATGTTAACTGTTCTAAAAAGTTCAATAACTAATTCACAGATATTTTTGCTGAAAAAATGTGAGTAGCTTTTGCAAATGCAAAAGCTACTCACATTTTTTTTCAGCAAAAATATTAGCATATATGCCAATATTTAATGATCAAAATTTTAACAATATGTTAACTAACAACATCGTTAGTTTTGAACAATTGGGCCCAGATAAGGTGTCCAAAATATGATGAATCATATGTAGAGGCCAAAAGAAGTTGACCCCGATCAAACTGCTCCTAAAAGAGCCATTGGACCTGGGTCTACCTTGTTTGCACAGGCCTGTTTATCCAAATATATAGGGTTAATATGGTACCTTTGAACAATGGCATTCTTTACTTGATTATGAAAACATGTACACTGAAACCTCTGTGTAAGACAGTTTATTATAAGACGGTTTCTGATATAAGATTGTTTAAAGGTGTACCCCTTAAGTGTTGTTTCTCAACCAAATCGTATACATTAAACAAGAGTTGTCAGAAGACAACGCAGCTCACCAGACAGGGTTGATCGGATAAAAACACAATCTTTAAATATTAAAGATTAAATGCAGAAATTAAACATAGCTATAAATGACAGAGTATGACCTGACTTTGATGTCTGAAGACTGTAAAACTGAGGGATGGGGTATCTGCCATTGAAACATTTACTTTTGAAAACTTTAATACAGAACTTGAACATGGGTTTAAATGACAGAGTATGACCTGACCTTGACTTAGGCAGAAGGTCAACCTGAGGAAGGGGTGTATGCTATTGAAAGGTCTTGCCCTAAGGTAGTTGTGGGCCGTATCTTGAATACTTCAGCAGTTACAAACATTTTTCAAAACTTAAACACAGAACTCCAACATGGGTGTAAATGACAAAGTATTACCTGACCTTGACCTAAGCAGAAGGTCAAACTGAGGAAGGGGTGTGTGTTATTGAAAGATCTTACCATAACATTGGTGTGGGCCAAATATTAAAGCAGTATCTTGAATACTTCAGCAGTTACAAACACTTTTCAAAATAAACGCAGAACTCCAACATGGGTTTAAATGACCAAGTATGACCTGACCTTGACCTAGGCAGAAGGCCAACCTGAGGAAGGGATGTGTGCTACTGAAAGGTCTAACCCTAAGGCTGGAGTGGCCAAATATTAAAGCTCTATCTTGAATACTTCTGCAGTTATGTACACTTTTCAAAACTTAAACACAAAACTTAAACATGGGTGTTTGTTTGTTTGTGTTGAGGTTTTACGGCCCAGTCAACCCAATGGGGTCATGTCGAGCACGGTCAGTTTACCTAACCACACGTTTACTGGGCAGGCTTAGTTCTCTAAGCAGTTAACCAGTATTGTGCACATTCTTTCGCCAGAAACTGACAACTGCCCTTCTTGAATCAGCGGAAGGGAGAGAATGACCGTAGAAAATATTTCATGATCAATCTCCACGAAAGAATGTTGCCGACCTCGGCGGGGGTTGATTTTTTTTTTTTTTTTTTTTTGATTTGGGTTTTACGGCCCTTTCAAGAATATTTCACTTATATCGAGCCGATCGTTCATCGAAGGTGGGCGAAAACCGGAGGACCCGGAGAAAAACCACCTGACCATCCGTAAGCAGAACTTGGCTTTCCCACATATGACCCGAGCTAGGCTCGAACCACAGTGGTGAGAAACCTAATGGATTAAGAGTCAACTCTCTTATCCACTAGGCTACGGGGGCCCGCCAATCGGCGGGGGTTGAACCCGCTACCTCCTGGTCTCCAGTCGGACGGCGCATCCAACTGAGCCACCGAGGCCGGCTAAACATGGGTGTAAATGACAAAGTAAGAACTGACCTTGACCTACATAAAGGGTCTAACTTGGGGATGGGGGTGTATGCTACTGAAAGGTTTTACCCTAAGGTAGGCGTAGGCCAAATATGAAAGCAGTACCTTAAACAATTAAAAACTATGCACACCTTTGAAAACTTGTGCTAACACGGACGCCGATGTGCACGCTGACGCGGATGCCGACAGACGCCGACGCCAACGGCTGGGTGACAACATAAGCTCTCCAGGGACATAGTCCCGGCAAGCTAAAAATGACCATACATCTGAATAAAAATGTAAAGATTATATAGAAAAATGACCATAAAAGGTCATTTTTCTCATGAATGGCCATTTTTCTATATACATTTTTGTTTGGATACAACATGGTTGCTTTGTTAAAATGGTTTTTGCTTTGGATCATACTATAATTATCATCCAGCCATGTAGGTCACATGACCAAATTTGTAGAAAACATTAAACAAGAGGACAAGATGATCCTGAATCACTCACCTGATTGCCAGATATTCTGAGTCAGTTGGTCTTTCGGTTCAAGAGAAGAAGTTCAATATAGATTTTCAAGATGGTGCCAATGGTGGTATTTTAATTTCCAATTGGAATCATTTTAGCTACTCTTGATCTACAAGTCACCTCGATACTGCCAATGAAGTTTCTAGTCAATTGGTCTTTTGGTTTAGGAGAGAAAGTTTAAAACAGATTTTCAACAAGGCTGCTATGGTGACCATCTTGGATTTCAGATCAAACTGATTTTTTTTGACCTACAAAATACCCTGATATTTCCAATCAAGTTTTGAGTCAAGTGGCTTTTTCGTCCAGAAGTTCAAAATAGGTTTTCCAGACAGCGACTGTGGTGGCAATACTGGCTTTCGATCAACAATTTTAGCTTTCTTTGATCTTCACGTCACCCAGATACTACCAAGTTTCAAGTCAGTTGGCATTTTGGTTCAGGAGAAGTTCAAAATAGATTTTCAAAATGGTGGTCATCTTGGATATCCAATCGGAACAACTTTAACTATCCCTGATACTTCCCACCAAGTTTCAAGTCAGTTGGCCTCTCTGTTCAAGAGAAGAAGTTCAATATAGATTTTCAAGATGATGGCTGTGCTGGTCATCTTGGATATCCGGTAGGAATGATTTTAGCTATTTTTGATCTGCACGTCACCATGATACTTCCAACCAAGTTTCATCTGGCCTTTCAGTTTAGGAGCTGAAGGGCAAAACAGATTTTCTAGATGGCCGCTATGGAGGCCATCTTGGATTTCCCACCGCAATGATTTTAGCTATTTTTGATCTACCAGTTGCCCCAATACTTCATACCAAGTTTCAAGTCAACTGGCCTTTTGGTTCAGGAGAAGCGCTAGATAGATTTTCAAGATGGCTGCCATGGCGTCCATCTTGGATTTCTGATCGGAACAATTTTATCTGCTTCTGATCTGCCAGTTGCCCTGGTACTTCCTACCAAGTCCAGTGTCAACTGGCCTTTTGGTTCAGGAGATGAAGGGCAAAATAGATTTTCAAGGTGGCAGCCATGGCAACCATCTTGGATTTCTGATCCTAAAGATTTTAGCTATTTTTTTTATCTATAAGTTGTCCCAATACTTCCTGCCAAGTTTCAAGTCAAATGGCCTTCAGGTTCAGAAGAAGAAGTGCATAATAGATTTTCAAGATAAGGGCCAACTTGGATTTGTGATCAGAACAATTTTAGCTATTTTTGACCAACAAGTCACCCAAATGCTTCAATGTTTCGAGTCCATTGGCCCAGGGTGAAGAGAAGGCTTTTAAAGCAAATTGTTGACACCGCACAACAGAGACTGACTGACCACAATAGCTTACCTTGAGCACTTGGCGCTTCGGTGAGCTAAAAAGGACAAACTTTCTAAGATTTCCCTACTGATGCAATGTAAACTATTTTTCTGAATGGTGCACAAGCTTTCCAAGGGAAGCAACTCCAACTCTTTCAAAAACATAGGTCAATACAGAGATCTTGTATTAAGAAACAGTAAAGGCCCTTTTCACATTATGAATAAGCTGGTTTAGTTGCTGGCTGCATTTGCTGTTCAATAAAATATTCAGACAGCATGCTTAAGCAAGAACATTTTAAGCCCATGTCTGGACAGTCAAATGGACGTTCAAATTTTAGGACAATGGTAAGGAGTTATGCTATCTAAATATTAAGGTTAATTACAGTTGTGTATCTCCAGATAGGAGAATTATACAGTTGATTTTTTTTTTCTGATTTCTCCAAAAAAAAATAAATTATGTTGTGGGTATTCAATTGAAAGCCTTGGCAATTCTCCACAAAAACATAATGTTGTGGGTACCCATTAGAAGCTCCTAATGAATACCCACAACATATGTTTTTGTGGAGAAATATGAAAAATATCTTTTGTTTTTGGTTGAAAAAGCATCTTAATCCGGAGCTATGTACCCAGCATGGAATGTTCTTTTTTATTTCAAATTTATGCTTACATTATCAACATCATCATCTTTAAATTTATACTGGTGGGCTTCCTGAAGGTCCTTCAATTTCCGCTGTAATTCTTCTGCGGTTGGTAACGTGCAACTCTGGGTTATCATGGTTTCCTTCCACTTAAAGAATTCTGAGTCTGTGAAATCCTGATTTGAGACAAATTCTAATCTATACACACGCTCTGATCCACCATACCTGTTCAAAAGCAACAGAAAAAACAAACATATTCAACCTAAATACAGCACATACCCCTATGAGTGCACAGTTAAGCAATTTCGTAGTCTTCAGAATACAGCCTGTGTATTTTTATCTACTTCTTTATAAAAGTGTCAGTTGTGGGTACTCATTTTACTTGCCTCAACAAGTTAAGGCAATTCAAATGAGTACAAACGGCCTCGGTGGCTCAGTTGGATGCGCCGTCCGACTGGAGACCAGGAGGTCGCGGGTTCAACCACCGCCGAGGTCGGCAACATTCTTTCGTGGAGATTGATCACGAAATATTTTCTACGGTCATTCTCTCCCTTCCGCTGATTCAAGAATGGCAGCTGTCAGTTTCTGGCGAAAGAATGTGCACAATACTGGTTAATTGCTTAGAGGACTAAGCCTGCCCAGTAAACGTGTGGTTAGGTAAACTGACCCCACTCGACATGACCTCATTGGGTTGACTGGGCCGTAAAACCTCAACACAAACAAACAAATGAGTACAAACAACATATGCTTTAATAGAAAATTCTCAAAGTACTTTCAGAATTTTCTATTAAAGCATATGTTGTTTGTACTCATTTGTTTGTACCATCTAATCAGAATCTTCGCTGAATGCTCTCAGAAATAGACAAGTATCCAAAGTTTCTTCAGGTATACAGTAACAACTTATCAGATTGGGTAGATGCACATGCTGATCTGAGTCATCACTTGGTGCAGATGTATGACGGTACATTTGCTCACATTGTGGCTCATTTCTACCCATACTCTTTGCCAATGCTACTATCTTAACCCATTGTAGCCTCAATGAACTCCCCCACACTATATATTGGAAGTAAGGCTGGCTAATCAGAGCTGAAAAGATAATCGATTATCAGTCCTGCCATTGTGATTGATAATCAATAAGTAATCGCTGAAGATTTGATCATAATTTTACCTATTTGAGCATGGCTCTATCATATGCCATACTTTAGTGTATGTATTTTGTCAGACAGGCCTGAGCAAACAGTATAGACCCAGATGAGATGCTGCAAATGCGGCGTCTCATCAGGTCTACACTGTTTGCCACTCACCCAGCTATTTTAGACACAACAGTTGGTAGTAAATTGGACTTATTCAAATTTTAGATAAAGTATGGTAAGGAGATGAGGTGTCTGAATATAAAAGGTAAATACCGTAAAGTAACAAACATAGAAATAAAATGATCGATTATTAACAAATCTGTAATGACGGTCATTTTTGTGGAATTTATCGATCCATTATCGGATTAATCATGCCAGCCTTAATTGGAAGATTCTAATTTCGGTATGTCAGATTATGTGACTTAGATATTCCTAGAGAAAAATGGTTGAACTACTTGCAAATGGTGGAGACCCACATCAGACACCACATTCTGTGTCATTTGATCTGGGTCTGCACTGTTTGCCAATTACCCTTTTAGGGGTCTCCAGACTACACTAGTTAAAATCTGAACATCTACTGTATTTGATATAATTACCTTCACATACCCCTTTAAGTGCACAGTGAAGAAATTTTGCAATCTTCCGATACAGCCTGTGTGCCTTATCTACAAGTTCTTCTTTTACAAAAGTATATGTTGTTGGTACTCATCTGAGTTGCCTCAACTTTCTGGATGAAGAAAGCACTTTCTAGGGCTATGCCCAAAATACAAGTTGTTGGAAACACAAATGACTCCTAAAATTTAAGTCAACAAATGGTATGAAAAATATCTTTTTTTTTTTTGGTTGAAAAAGCATCTTAATCCGGAGCTATGGACAGGTAAATCAAACACTAAGATAATTCGCAGTTCTTTGTTTGTTTGTGTTGAGGTTTTACGCCCAGTCAACCCAATGGGGTCATGTCAAGTGCGGTCAGTTTACCTAACCACACGGTTACTGGGCAGGCTTAGTCCTCTAAGCGATTAACCAGTATTGTGCACATTCTTTTGCCAGAAACTGACAACTGCCCTTCTTGAATCAGCGGAAGTGAGAGAATGACCGTAGAAAATATTTCATGATCAATCTCCATGAAAGAATGTTGCCAACCTCGGTGGGGGTTGAACCGGCGACCTCCTGGTCTCCAGTCGGACAGCGCATCCAACTGAGCCACCGAGGCTGGCAATTCACAGTTCTAAATAAGGGAAACAGCATCTAGATGAATGTTATTTCTCCATGAAAATGTTTGTTAAAGGTAACTAATGAATACCAATTATGTTTTCATGGAGATGTAGGAAAAGTATCTATGCATTTGGATGAAGAAAAAGTGTCAACTAGAGATATGGTATATGTGAAATTTGCAATATCATAAGAAAACTTTTACCGTAATTTGATGCCTTTATTTGTTCTGGTGGTTCCTAGCTGATATATCTTCGCTGTTTCTACAACGTCTACTATTTCTGCACACTGGAATATACATAGAATGAGTTGTGTTAATAGAAGTAATTCTGGGACATAGCTCTAGGTAAGAGGGGGTATAAGGAAAATGTTTTCCTATTTCTCCACGAAAACGTTGTGGGTACTCATTAGAAGCACCTTGGGTCTCTTTGAAAAAATACCTTTTTCAGCCTTAAGAGGAGTGGATATGCTTTCAACGGAAGTAACAGCTGTCTAAATAGATTTTGTCCCATTCTGAAAGGGGCCGACTTTAAAAGGATATAATTTGCTCCCAAGGGATCTGTTCTAAATGGAAAGAATTTGCTCCCATGGGGAACAATTTCTTTTCTTTCCATTTAGAATAGACCCTTTTTCAAAAGGGGATTGGTGTGCACAAAAAAAACAGGAAGCCACCAAAGTTATCTCCCTTGTACAAAATGACAAAAAATCTGCCAAGTGTATCTGGTTCCCTTAAATGTCATCTAAAGAGGTATAGGGACAAACATATATTTAACTCCACCTTCCTTTCAAAAATCTAGGATTCACAAGGCTCTGGTAAATTCCTTCTTTTTTTCCCTCAACCAAACAGTATTGATATTTTTTCTTAATTTCTTCATCGTGTCCAAAAAAATGTCTGTTGTGGATAGGCCTATTCATCAGAATTGCTTCAGCATGGAAAATCAAATGTGTATCACAACCTCTTTTCTTTTGTAAGAAATATTAATCTAAGTGATTTCAATGGACCAAGGTTTCTACAAGTAGTACATTAGGGGACTAAAATGACAATAGTAGTCCCATATTGTAGTTCTATAATGACAAAATGTCATGGAATAAATCTGAATAGTCTCCTAATGTATCATTTATACATTTCTTTGGACAATTTTCTGTCCAACAGAGTCACTAATGTAACACTTGTCAGTACAGAGACAGACTAATAGACAGACGACCATGGCAAAAAATAATATTTCTCCCGACCCTGAAGGTGGAAGAGGGGAATGGGGGTGAGGGACGGGGTGATACATAATTATCCTATCATTTCAATTATAAAGACTTACCCTATATACTGGCCTTCCTTCATGGTGACCTATCCCTATCCTCACAAAACAACCTACGACTGTCTTCTTGAAAAATGGCATGTGACACCATCTAGACATTAAAAAAATAAATGAAACTAGAAATGTGTCCACAGTACACGGATGCCCCCGCTGTGGGGTACCTGACTATAAAACTGCAAAATTCTACCTGGTACAAATGCCTTAACCTGAGTCTAACAGGATCATGTACGTATGTACGTACGTACACATTTGTACAGGAGGACTTACATTCATATGCACGTACCCACGTACGGAAAACTAAAAAACTATATGCTCCCCCCCCCCCCCCCCCCCCCTCCCAGCAAAATACGATGGGGGGGGGGGGGGGGGGGGTGGGGGGTGGGGGGGGTGTGTCATAAAAATAAAGAAATAAACGTGTATATGTGCGAGTCATTTACTTTTTTTAATGACCCTACCACTGGAAAGTGTCCAAAACTATGCCTAATTCTGCTACCATTAAAACAAAATGACTGCACACAGGAGTATCAAGATATTTTCTTATTTCACCAAGAAAACAGAAAACATGTGCCATAGATACTCATTAGAATTGCCCCCTAATGAGTATCTACCTTCTATTATTTCATGGGCAATTTGAAAAATAAAAATAATATGAAGAAAAAAAAAAACAACACTAGAAATATGTCCAAAGGACATGGATACCCTCGCCTGAAAAACTTAAACGCAAAATGCTATCGCCTGAAAAAATTATACGCAAATTGCTAGCACGATATTGGACACGGATGGAGATGGCTCGATGGACCGACAGATGGACAAAGGTAACACTATATGCCCTTTCCACCATTCTTCGAATGGTGAGGGCATAAAAAAAGAAAACATTATTGGTCCAGTCATGCTATCTGGAAATCTGAATAACTTCTGAGACACCATAAGGGCTGCGTCATCGATATGTGCAGATTTACAATGTGTTTGTTTGTGGTGAGGTTTTACGGCCCAGTCAACCTATTGGAGTCATGTCGAGCGTGGTAAGTTTACCTAACCACACTTTTACTGGGCAGGCTTAGTCCTCTAAGTGGTTAACCAGTATTGTACACATTCTCCTACCACAAACTGACAACTGCCCTTCTTGAATCAGCAGAATGGAGAAAAAGGCCATAGAAAATATTTCATAATCAATCTCCACGGAAGAATGTTGCCGACCTGGTTGAGCATGCAACCTCCTGATCATCAGTGAGATGCGTATCCAACAGAGCAATTGAGGCCGGGTCAGATTCACAATATCCTGCACATGCACAAAATCTCATTAGGGTATTTACTCTCCACTGATTTACTCTGTAATTCCAGTTTTTTCTGTTTGCAGACAGCGAAGGCCCTGATCTGATTGCTCAGATGCCAAGTTGGAATGACAGATAACTTACTTCTCTAATTTATTTCTTGATATTCTAACTTTAGACAACTCTGCTTTTGTTGAAATGGGAGTAAATCTCTTCCTGTTTCTGTTCCGAGACCTGAAGAAAAAAATAAGTACCATGAAATTCAAACAGTAGAATAATCTGCACAATGATATTTGTGAATAGAATCTAAAAGGAAGAAGACAGAAGACCCAGATCCATCTTTACAAGCAAATATAGTCAGGGCCTTCTCCATTGGCATAAAAACTATGTAGGCTGTGTCAAGCAAAAAAGTGACTTCAAATGGGCACAAACTACCAAGATTCAGATCATCCTGCACATGCAAAGAATGTTTTCTGGGGTTCTCCATTCATAAACTCTGTAGTATCTAATAATCCTTTTAGCGGACAGAGAAGCTCTGATCAGACTGTATGGATGTGGGGGCTGATCTGGGCCTCCCCTCCTCATATGCCCAAAGACCTTTTCCCATGGCACAGCCCATGTGTTCAGGTTATTTATTAATTCTAAGAATTTCACAACATATTTTCATGGAGAAATAAAAAAAATATCATCTTGTTTTGCTTAAAAACAAGCATTTTATTTAGTATAAAGGAATTTTAGTGTAGTGTTTTATTCCAGATGAGGTGAAACTGTTAAGGGGAGGCAACTATTTTTTTTTTTTTTTTTTTTTTTTTTTTTTATTTGGGTTTTACGGCCCTTTCAAGAATATTTCACTTATATCGAGCCGATCGTTCATCGAAGGTGGGCGAAAACCGGAGAACCCGGAGAAAAACCACCTGACCATCCGTAAGCAGAACTTGGCTTTCCCACATATGACCCGAGCCAGGCTCGAACCACAGCGGTGAGAAACCTAATGGATCAAGAGTCAACTCTCTTATCCACTAGGCTACGGGGGCCCGTAGGAGGCAACTATTAAAATTGTTTTGCCTTCCTCCTGAAAGAGGGTCTAGTTTTAAAGGAAACAATCTACTTCCCCTGGGAGAAAAGTCTTTCCTTTTAGAGCAGATCCCTTTTTATGTGGTGCCTGATGTTCAAGTTGTTAACCCTTGTCCTGCTGAACCCAGATATACCTTGTCTTTGCAAACAGTGTAGATCCAGATCAGTTGGTTTCTGAAGAAGCCAAATGATCTGGATCTGCACTGTTTGTCACTGAGTATGTGAATTTATATCAACAACCTGGATCAAGTAATCTGATTGGCTGAATATTGGAAGTGGGTGTGTCATCTTAATTTATTCAGCATGACTAGGATTAAAGTTATCTCCCTTGAAATATGCAATACAAATTCACCAAGCATATCATGTCCCTTTAAACTTACTCTGAAGATGATGAATGTGATCTGTATGATGAACGACTACTAGTACTACTGGAGCTGCTGTCCGAGTCGGAATCATCGATTCTCCGATCCTCTTTGATATCAGGTTTGCGTGGTTTATCTTTCTTTTCTTCTCCTTCCTCCTCCTCTTCTTCGTCATCATCATCAGAATAAATATCGCTTGCCTTTAACGGTTGTTTCTTATTGTTTTCTTCTTGTTGTTTTGCTAATTGTTCTTCTGCAATAAGAAAAAAAAATCATATCACAGCCAGTGTTGTTCCTTGGCCATGTTGCTTTGGGGACACCACTGACCCTTATGACATTAGTCAAAGGGCCATTTGATATTTTAAAGGGACTTCTGTGCATGAACTATAAGCAAAGTACTTGTTTTTTTTAGGGTCACCTGGGCTCCATGTTTTATCTTAAAAGGGTCATTAACTGACTTTAGGTTGGGCCAAATAAAACAAGAAATCTGCGGAAAGCAATGTCCCACCTGCAGGGATTAAGTCATACAAGTTCCTATTTGTATTGAAAAAAAAAATCTATTTTGCAGTATTCAAGAAATTGATGGGTTAGTTTGTAAGAAAAATGGACAAAGTAGAAAATTTGGAATACTGGCTTGCAAAATTTGATCTAAACCTGTCCATTATTTCACAAGATATTGATATTGAGCGAATATCATTTTTGCCCATTAATCAAGACCAGTAACTCAGCTGAAAATTGATGGAAAATGTCATGTGACAATCCCAAGCTAGGTATTGTTAACAACAATATGTATGCAAAATATGATCCTAATCTATCCATACTTTCACAATATTGAGCGGAAACCAATTTTGGGCATAAATCAATAGCCCCTTACTCTGCTGAAATGAATCTGAGATTTATGTGCAAACAATATGCACATCTTCAGACCATGACCTAATCATCTGTGAAGTTTCAAAGCTATTGGCCTAAAACTGCAGGAGTTGCGCTCATGAAACACCCACTGACTATAAGGGTTTTAGGTAAAAAATGACTAAGGTAACAAAGCGGAAAAAGATGAAAAGAAAATCTCAGATATATGTGCAAATAATATGCAAATCTTCAGACCCTGACCTAATCATCTGTGAAGTTTCAAATCTATTGGCCTAAATCTGTAGGAGACGTAAACTGACTAAGTTAACAAAGCGGAAAAAGTTGGAAAAAAAAAATCTGAGAATTATGAGCAAATAATATGCATATTTATACACCATGGCCAAAACATCTGTGAAGTTTCAAAATGAATGGCCAAAAACTGTAGGAGGAGTTGCGCTCACGAGACACCCACTAACTACAAGGGTTTTAGGTAAAAATTGACTAAGTTAACAAAGCGGAAAAAGTTGAAAAAAAAAAAATCTGAGAATTATGAGCAAACAATATGCACATCTACACACTATGGCCAAAACATATGTGAAGTTTCAAAATGATTGGCCAAAAACTGTAGGAGGAGTTGCGCTCACGAGACACCCACTGACTATAAGGGTTTTAGGCAAAAACTGACTAAGTTAACAAAGCGGAAAAGGTTGAAAATAAAATCTCAGATTTATGTGCAAACAATATGCAAATCTTCAGACCCTGACCTAATCATCTGTGAAGTTTCAAAACTATTGGCCTAAAACTGCAGGAGGAGTTGCGCTCACGAGACATCCACTGACTATAAGGGTTTTAGGTAAAAACTGACTAAGTTAACAAAGCGGAAAAAATTGAAAAAATAAATCTGAGAATTATGAGCAAACAATATGCACATCTACACACCATGGCCAAAACATCTGTGAAGTTTCAAAATGAATGGCAAAAAACTGTAGGAGGAGTTGGGCTCACGAGACACCCACTAACTACAAGGGTTTTAGGTAAAAACTGACTAAGTTAACAAAGCGAAAAAAGTTGAAAAAAAAAATCTGAGAATTATGAGCAAATTATAGGCACATTTACACACCATGGCCAAATCATCTGTGAAGTTTCAAAATTATTGGCCAAAAACTGTAGGAGGAGTTGCGCTCACGAGACACCCACCAACTATAAGGGTTTTAGGTAAAAACTGACTAAGTTAACAAAGCAGAAAAAGTTGAAAAAATAAATCTGAGAATTATGAGCAAACACAAGAGGCCCATGGGCCACAACTCGCTCACCTGAGTGAAACTGCCACTGCAGATATGCAGATGGCATGCAACATTTTTCCAATACTCTTATGACAAGGCAATGGCTTAAACAGTTTTTGAAATATCTTGCTTACAAGGTTAAAATGCTGAAATTTTCTAAACGTTACAAGTAAAATAAGTCACCCCCAATGCCTCCTACCAACTTTTGAGTCAACTGGCATTTCGGTGCAGTAGAAGAAGCAAAAAATAGATTTTCAAGATGGCTGCCATCTTGGATTTCCGATTGGAATGATTACAGCTATTTTCTGATCTACAAGTCACCCTGATGCTTCCTACTAAGTTTCAAGTCAATTGACTTTTAGTTTTAAGAGAAGAAGCGAAAAATAGATTTTCAAGATGGCTGTCATGGAGGCCATCTTGGATTTCTAATTGGCACGATTTGAGCTATTTTTTATGTACAAGTCATCCCGATGCTTCCTAGCAAGTTTGGAGTCAATTGGCCTTTCGGTTCAGGAGAAGAAGCGAAAAATAGCTTTTCCAGATGGCTGCCATGGTGGCCATCTTGGATTTCTAATCAGCACAATTTTAGCTATTTTTGATTTATAAGTCACCCCAATGCTTCCTAACCAGTTTGGAGTCAACTGGCTTTTGGGTTTCGGAGTAGAAGCGAAAAATAGATTTTCAAGATGGCTGCCATGGTGGCCATCTTGGAATTTGGACCGACACGATTTTAGCTATATTTGATCTACAAGTCACCCTGATGCTTCCTAGCAAGTTTGGAGTCAATTGGCCTTTCGGTTCAGGAGAAGAAGCGAAAAAGATTTTCAAGATGGCGGCCATGGCGGCCATCTTGGATTTCCGATCGGAACGATTTTAGCTATTTTTTTTATCTACATTTCACCCTGATGCTTCCTACCAAGTATCGAGTCAATTGGCCCTGGGGTGTAGGTAGAGTAGGCCTTTAAAGCAATTGTTCACGCCGCATGACCCATGATGGACGACGGACATTGACTGACCACAATAGCTCACCATGCGCACTTCATGCTCAGGTGAGCTAAAAATCTGAGCAAATTTGGCTCAGTGGCTTCAGAGAAGTCGTCAAATTCTCAAAAATTTTCCCATATAAATGTTATGGGGCTCATACAAATGCATGGGGAAGCAAACTTGACCTTGCCGTAAAAAGGTCAAATGTCAACGTACGATAATCTTTTCAGCAATTTTGGTAGATCTCCTGTCCCTGATGATTTGTGCACAGATTTAGCCCCAAGGCATCCTCAGTTCTGAAGAAGATTTTTAAAGGGTCTTACCATATATGGGCATGGTGGCCATCTTGGTCGACCTACCACGTCCATTTTAGCAATCTTTCGTTCCCCTGACTTAAGAAGGCACAATATGAAATGTGAGCAAATTTGGCTCAGCGGCTTCAGAGAAGAAGAAATTTAAAATTCTCAACAATTTTCCTATTCAAATGTATGGGGCTCATACAAATGCATAGGGAAGCAAACTTGATCCTGCCGTAAAAAGGTCAAATGTCAACGTACGACAATTCTTTTGGCAACTTTGGTAGACCTCTCCTTCCCGATGATTTGTGCAAAGATTCAGCCCCAAGGCATTCTCGGTTCTGGAGAAGAAGATTTTTAAAGGTTTTTACCATATATGGGCATGGCGGCCATCTTGGTCAACGGACCGCGACAATTTTAGCAATCTTTTGTTTCCCCACACTAAGGTGGCTCCATATGAAATTTGAACAAAATTAGCTCAGAGGCTTCAGAGGATAAGTCGTTTGAAACTCTTAACAATTTTTCCCATTCAAATGTATAGAGCTCATACAAATGCATAGGGAAGCGAACTTGACCTTGCCGTAAAAAGGTCAAACGTCAACGTACGACAATTCTTTTAGCACCTTTGGTTGACCTCTCGTCCCCGATGATTCATGCAAAGATTCAGCCCCAAGGCATCCTTGGTTATGGAGAAGAAGATTTTTAAAGGTTTTTACCATATATGGACATGGCGGCCATCTTGGTCAACGGACCATGACAATTTTAGCAATCTTTCGTTCCCCCACCCTAAGGTGGCTCCATATGAAATTTGAACAAAATTAGCTCAAAGGCTTCAGAGGAGAAGTCGTTTGAAACTCTTAACAATTTTCCCATTCAAATGTATAGAGCTCATACAAATGCATAGGGAAGCGAACTTGACCTTGCCGTAAAAAGGTCAAACGTCAACGTACGACAATTCTTTTAGCAACTTTGGTTGACCTCTTGTCCCCGATGACTCGTGCAAAGATTCAGCCCCAAGGCATCCTTGGTTATGGAGAAGAAGATTTTTAAAGGTTTTTACCATATATGGGCATGGCGGCCATCTTGGTCAACGGACCGCGACAATTTTAGCAATCTTTTGTTTCCCCACACTAAGGTGGCTCCATATGAAATTTGAACAAAATTAGCTCAGAGGCTTCTGAGGAGAAGTCGTTTGAAACTCTTAACAATTTTCCCATTCAAATGTATAGAGCTCATATAAATGCATAGGGAAGCGAACTTGACCTTGCCGCAAAAAGGTCAAACGTCAACGTACGACAATTCTTTTAGCAACTTTGGTTGACCTCCCGTCCCCGATAATTCATGCAAAGATTCAGCCCCAAGGCATCCTCGGTTATGGAGAAGAAGATTTTTAAAGGTTTTTACCATATATGGGCATGGCGGCCATCTTAGTCAACGGACCGCGACCATTTTAGCAATCTTTCGTTCCCCCACCCTAAGGAGGCTCCACATGAAATTTGAGCAAAATTGGCTCAGCGGCTTCAGAGGAGAAGTCGTTTGAAAATGTTAAAGGACGGACGGACGGACGGACGGACGGACGGACGACGGACGAAAAGTGATCACAATAGCTCATCCTGAGCAGAGCTCAGGTGAGCTAAATATGCACATCTACACACCATGGCCAAAACATCTGTGAAGTTTCAAAATGATTGGCCAAAAACTGTAGGAGGAGTTGCGCTCACGAGACACCCACTGACTATAAGGGTTTTAGGTAAAAACTGACTAAGTTAACAAAGCGGAAAAGGTTGAAAATAAAATCTCAGATTTATGTGCAAACAATATGCAAATCTTCAGACCCTGACCTAATCATCTGTGAAGTTTCAAAACTATTGGCCTAAAACTGCAGGAGGAGTTGCGCTCACGAGACATCCACTGACTATAAGGGTTTTAGGTAAAAACTGACTAAGTTAACAAAGCGGAAAAAATTGAAAAAATAAATCTGAGAATTATGAGCAAACAATATGCACATCTACACACCATGGCCAAAACATCTGTGAAGTTTCAAAATGAATGGCAAAAAACTGTAGGAGGAGTTGCGCTCACGAGACACCCACTAACTACAAGGGTTTTAGGTAAAAACTGACTAAGTTAACAAAGCGAAAAAAAGTGAAAAAAAAAAAATCTGAGAATTATGAGCAAATTATAGGCACATTTACACACCATGGCCAAATCATCTGTGAAGTTTCAAAATTATTGGCCAAAAACTGTAGGAGGAGCTGCGCTCACGAGACACCCACCAACTATAAGGGTTTTAGGTAAAAACTGACTAAGTTAACAAAGCGGAAAGAGTTGAAAAAATAAATCTGAGAATTGTGAGCAAACAATATGCACATCTACACACCATGGCCAAAACATCTGTGAAGTTTCAAAATGAATGGCAAAAAACTGTAGGAGGAGTTGCGCTCACGAGACACCCACTAACTACAAGGGTTTTAGGTAAAAACTGACTAAGTTAACAAAGCGAAAAAAGTTGAAAAAAAAAATCTGAGAATTATGAGCAAATAATATGCACATCTACACACCATGGCCAAAACATTTGTGAAGTTTCAAAATGATTGGCCAAAAACTGTAGGAGGAGTTGCGCTCACGAGACACCCACTGACTATAAGGGTTTTAGGTAAAAACTGACTAAGTTAACAAAGCGGAAAAAGCTGAAAAAAAAAAATCTGAGAATTAAGAGCAAACAATATGCACATCTACACACCATGGCCAAAACATCTGTGACGTTTCAAAATGACTGGCCAAAGACTGTAGGAGGAGTTGCGCTCACGAGACACCCATTGACTATAAGGTTTTAGGTAAAAACTGACTAAGTTAACAAAGTGGAAAAAGTTGAAAAAAAAATCTCAGATTTATGTGCAAACAATATGCAAATCTTCAGACCCTGACCTAATCATCTGTGAAGTTTCAAAATGATTGGCCAAAAACTGTAGGAGGAGTTGCGCTCACGAGACACCCACTGACTATAAGGTTTTAGGTAAAAACTGACTAAGTTAACAAAGCGGAAAAAGTTGAAAAAAAAAAAAAAAATCTGAGAATTATGAGCAAACAATATGCACATCTACATGCCATGGCCAAAACATCTGTGAAGTTTCAAAATGATTGGCCAAAAACTGTAGGAGGAGTTGTGCTCACAAGTCAATTGTTGACGAACGGACAAACGGACGGGTCACGGCACGCCTATATCGCACCTGTGTGCTAACACAGGTGCGATAAAAATATGTGTGTTTAAGGTAACACTACCCTACCTAATTATACTGGTGAAACCTAGCAATTTTTTTTACATTTTCTCAAAAAAAAAAAAAAAAAATAGGTGGTACTGGGATAAAACATTTATGCTTAATACTTGGACAAGGAGGGCTGAGCAAACAGTGTAGACCCAGATCAAACTGCTCCTAAAAGTTTCATGGAAAAATAAGACAAATACTTTGCTGGCTACTTCATAGGTCCAGATTAGAGAAATATATTTCTTCATGAGGAAAAAAACAAACAAAAAAACAGCATATGTTGTGTATACTCATTAGAAGTGCCTCAGCACTTAGCACTTTTAATGAGAACCCACAACGTATGTTTTATAGGAGAACTTAGAAAAATATAAATACTTCTGGACTAAACAATAAAGCTCCTTATCTTGATCATGCTCCATCATTTTTCTATAAAATTTCATCTTACCACATTACACATTTCTTACCTCTATTTTTCTTCTCTTCTCGTCTAGCTTTTAACTCCTGTATGGCGGTTAATTTTTTATTATCTTTCTTTGCGTCCAAGTCTTTCCGCCTATCTTTACTTCTCTGACTAGCTGTTATAGTGGGAACCATACTAGGATGGCGTGGGGTTTCAGACCCTTTCTCTTTCTTCTTCTTTTGTTCTAATTTCTTTGCTTGTTTAAGTTTCTTTTCTATCTCAAATCTGAAACAGAAGAAATCATGTTAAAAAAAAACTTTTTTCCATTAACCCTTTCATCCCTGAGTTTCTGTAGTAGACTCTTCCATTTTTTTTAATTTAGACATGCTTATTGTTGCAAAAAACGACACAAATTCAAATTCTATAACAGAATGGCAAACAGTGTAGACCCTGGTGAGAAGACTCGATATGAGCTGTCTTGTTCAGATCTACACTGTTTGCATATGTATTTGTTCAGGTCAACCGGACTGTAAGGGTCAATGTTCAAGTCATTCTAAACATGACATATCTGAATGACATATATGCCCCAAACAGCAAACTCTCCTCAAAGGTTCTGTACCATTATGTATAATTCAGGTGATACTGCACTTATTTTTTCTTTCACATGACATTGTCATCTTATGATTCTAAGATGTATAAATGCACAACATTTGGTGACACTCCTTGGTACAGAAACAGAGGGCTGTCTCACAGAGATATCAGACATCAGCCATATGACATTATAGTCCATCCAATCAGTAACACAGTACTGAGACTGGACCATCAATTCTAATTCCTAGCTCTACTAACCAAAGGAAAGAGCAGCTAGAACCTTTTTTTTAAGAAGCCTTTATAACTCAGAGATAGAATCTGCAACCTCCCCACATGCAAAGTGGACTCTCTAACACTGAAATGCTGCAGTAAAAAATATACAAATACAAATTCATTTATGGTTTGATAGTTTCTGCTTGAGTGTTCTCCCTTTGAAAAGCAGAGACAAAACTTTTCAGAATCAGAATTTTTGCTGGTGATATGTCTGATGACATTCATTCAGCAGGACCTGGGATATGGGAAGCTAGTCCCTAGCTCTTACCAGAGAGGTAAACCTAGCCACACCATCCTCTGCAACTTTGGCACAGATAATAATCGAATCTGGAAGAGCATTCCAATCTCTGATTGTCTGAGGGAAGAATGAGCCCCTATAAATGTCAGTTCTTGCAGCAGGAGTCAGAAAAGTCAATGAGTGAGGATTTCTACTGCACCTTATTTGGGGGATAAGATCATCTGTTGGAATGCTGGCAGCAACATTTGTACAAAATAGCCAGTCTACTGTCTCTCCTCCTTTTCTTGAGAGACACCCACTTTAGTTTTTTCAGTATTCCAGTCATACTCCCAGTTTCAAAGCAGTAATTGTTAGTTACAAACCTAGCAGCCCTATTCTGAACTTTTTTCAATTTCTTGTTGAAGAATCACGCCTTAGGGATCCCAAACACAGCTGCCATATTCCAAAAAGGGGCGAACAAGCCCCCCATATGCTGCCTCCTTAACATCCTCAAGGACATTGATAAAGATTTTGTCTCAGGAAACCAAGAGTTCTATTTGCCTTAGTACATGTGTTGCTGATATGTGTATTCCATCTCAACTTGTGTGAGTGTTACTCCTAGGTATTTAATGGAATCCACATTTTCGAGGACTAAAATGTAAGAAAACTCATTCTTATCTGTTCTCTTCCTAGCTATCTGCATTATATTGCATTTGATTGGCTGAACATCTCATACCCCATTTTCTGGCCCAACATCCTAATCTATCTATATCCTTCTGAAGTTTCAAGGAGCCCTCTGTGTCTCTGATTTCAAGATAGCAAACACAGTCATCTGCATGAGTCTATGTCTGTGGAAATATCATTTATGTACAGAGAGAACAATAATGGACCAAGAATGATCCCTTGTCCCTTGAACAATAATGGCCCACTGACAAAACTAGCCGATTCCAAAGTTTCACTGTTTACAACAACTCATTGTGTTCTATAGCAAAGAAAGGAATCTATCCACCTGGGTGTCTTTCTGCCAATGCCATAACCAAATAATTTGCTTTTAAGAAGTTCATGAGACGGGGATGTCAAAAGCCTTCTCGAAGTCCAGAATAAAGATGTCAACCTGCCCTCCTTTGTTCAAGATTTTTACCCAATCATTTATAACAGTGGTCAACTGAGTTTCACATCTGTGCCTTTTCCTAAATGCATGTTGCCTGTCGGACAAGAGCTGATATTCATCCAAGTGAGCCATGATATTTGAGCATACTATATGTTCAAGCAATTTACATGGCACACGTCAGGAACATGGGGCGATAATTACAAGCAAGAGCCCTATTCCCTTTCTTAAAGAGGGGACAAATGTTTGCAAAAAGGCATTCCTTGGGAATTTCACCCATATCAAGGGATTGTTGGAACAAATGTGCAAATACTGGACCCAGTTCATTTGCTAGCTCCTTTAGAACTCCAGGATGAAGCTCATCAGGTCCTAAGGCTTTTGAGGTATTCGAGCCTTTGAGTAACTTAATCACTCCTTCTGAAGACACCACAATACTATCCATGAAAGGGGCCAATCTTCTGGTTAAAGGAACCTCATTGTACTCAGTTTTATTGAATGCATCATTGAATTGACCAATTAGGTCCTCTACCCTATCAGAGTCTAATTCTGCAACTCCATTTCCTATCCTCTTTTAAGGGGTGGAATACCTTGCCTGTCTTTTTTTGACTATTTATGTATCTGTAGTAATCTCTGGGATTTCCCTTTACATCACCTTCCAAGTTATTCACATACAAATCATGCTGCTTTTTAATGTCAGCCTTTATTTCCCTTCTCAAAGATTCAAATTTGAACTACATGTACCTGTCTTCTTAGCCTTTGCATGAATTTTATTCCTTCTGCAAATCCTTCTTATCTCTGGAGTGAACCCAAGGAATTGAAGAGACAGGCTTACTAATTTTTGAGAGGATATGCTTTAATATATCAGCTGAATAACATATGAATGTAGTTATTATTTTTTTTTTTGTGTGTGTTGAGGTCATGGGGTCATGTCGAGCAGGGTCAGTTTACCTAACCACACGTTTACTGGGCAGGCTTAGTCCTCTAAGCAGTTAACCAGTATTGTGCACATTCTTTTGCCAGAAACTGACAACTGCCCTTCTTGAATCAGCAGAAGGGAGAGAATGACTATAGAAAAATATTTCATGATCAATCTCAACGAAAGAATGTTGCCGACCTCGGCGGGGGTTGAACCTGCGACCTCCTGGTCTCCAGTCAGACGGCGCATCCAACTAATCCACCGAGGCTGGCTAAGTTATTAAATTAAAAGTTCTCCTAAACTGAACGATCATCTGAGTGGCCGCTGAAGTACTGCTCCTTTGCAAATCTAAAGGGTGCTGTCTCTTTAATGTTTTAACTTAAAGAGTGTTGTCTCTTTAATGTGTCGCCTTTCAGCTAATAATTAAATTGTATCTTACACCCTTAATATTTGAAATGAACTCTTCCACACCTGAATTTGAACAATTTGAACAAGTTCATTATTTTATTAATGGGAAGTGAACAAAAATCATAACCTGTATGGCAAATGGTTTAGAACCTGATAAGAGAATTTGTTATATGCAATCGCAAACCCCAAATATTGGGATACCTCAATTGAAGTTAAATCCTCACGATTCTTGCCCTAAAAATTTAAACAAGTCATTATTTCTTCCTGTTGATGTGTCTAAACACTGATGGTTTAGTAGATAAGTAGTGTAAACCCAGATCAGATGCTGTGTCTGCTGCATCTGATCTGGGTCTATACTGCTTGTTCAGGCTTGCCTGTCCCAACAGAGCAATTATGGTACCTGGTCTTCAACAATGCTCTTCTCTCCATCCGATCAAAGAGTTCCTGTTCCCTTTCTTTCTCTGTCATGTCTTCCAGTCTTTGTTTATCCTCTTCATCCCCTATCAGGTTCTCATCATAACCATCATGAAATTTCTCTTCTTCAGACTCCTCACCAGAGCTTGAGACTTCACCTGAACAAAATAATACCACCGAGTTTGAATTGGAGTTCACGGCCTAGTCAACACTGTTAAGGTTATGTCAAGCTGGTCAGTTTACCTAACCCTTTTCAGGAGCAGGCAAGAGTCCTCTACAGTCAAACTTCAATGGCTCGAACATCTTTGGGACCATGGGTAGTTCGAGCCACTGAGGGTAAGCAAATGGCGATTATTTAGTAAACTCTTTTCAATTTTCTACATAATAATTGTATGTTGTATGTACTCATTAGATGAGGCAATTCTAATGAGTACGTACAACATACAATATCATGATAAAATGGGAAATTCTCCCTGAATATTTGTCTTCTGGAGCTATTGGAAGAATTTTGTAGGGACTCAAAAACGAGTTTGAATTATCCATGGTGAACGAGCCATCGGTGTTCGAGCTATTGAGGTTCGATTGTATTAAGTGGTCAACCAGTACTTGTGCAAAGTGACTGACAAATGCCCTTCTTGAATCAGCAAAAGGGGGAGAATGACCATAGAAATGATTTCATTATCGATCTCCACAAAACTGATTATATTGTGGCCAAGCTATGATTTGAACTTGCAACCCCTGAATCTGCAGTCAGACTAGCAACCAAACGTGCTATGGAGCCCGACACAATACCTCTTAGCTCTAGAAAAGGAGTATCAGGTAAATATTTTTCTTATTTCTAAACAAAAGCTTATGTTGCGGTACTCATTAGCCGCACCTATAAGAGGCATTTTTAATGAGTACCTACAACATACATGTACGTTTTAGTGGAGAAATATAAAAAATACAATTTTTTGGTTGAAAAAAGCACCTTATCTATATAGTTATGTAAGGCAGCAGGAAGACTAAACTGGGACTAACCTTGTTTTTTTTAAGCCAGACATACACCACCTTTTGTACCCTAAATATTTGGACACTTCAACTCTTTACCTTACTTGTCCAAAAACTGGAACAAGTCAATAATATTACTACCTGTTGATGTGTCTCCAAACTGCTGGATGGGTGGCAAACAGTGCAGACCCTTTAGTTTTAAGATGTTGTTGTAGCACCCCCTGGTGCACCTGATCTGGGTCTACACTGTTAGTTCAGGTCAGTCTCTCCGATTAGGTATACACAATTAGGGTCAATGATTTTTGCAACAACTGATACAGAGGTAACTGTTGTTGGAAGACAGTCATTAGCAGCATGGTTGTTGAATTATCAAATCTTATTACTTGTGCACATACAAGTAAATGGTCAAAATCTGCTTGTCCAATCAAGATTTATTTGCCCAAAAATTGACACTTTTCTTATTTCTCATAGAAAACATATGTTGTGGTACTCATTAGAAGTGCCTCAGTGAGGTGCTTCTAATGTCTTCCCACATTTTCTTTGAGAAATAAGAAATATATATCAAATAATCTGGACACTCTTCTTAGTTAGCACTATGAAGTCCTTGGCCCAGGACAAGTAGATTGAAATTTCTTACTTGTCCTTGGGGAAATGGGACAAATTGGACAAGTCGGGCATGGTAATTCCAGTCCTGATTTGCAGGGGGTTCGTCTGTACATTGTAACACTAATTATGACTTCAGTTAGAAACATTTACATAACTCCAGATAAGAGAAGGTGCTTCCCATAACATGTTTTCATTGAGAAATAAGAAAAATATCAATACTTTTTCGTTGAAAAAAAAAAAAAAAAATAAAAAAAATAAAGTAAATGCCTAATATCTCAACCTTTGCATTTATCACTGTCAACTAGTTTTTACATGAAGGATTATAATTAAATGGAAATGATAATATTGCTGTTTTTCTAATTTCTCCTAAAAACTACCATATTTACGCTAAATATGGGGATACAGTAACTCTTTGATAAATTTGTCTTAACCCTAGTCCTGCTGAACCCGGATATGTCTTGCCTTTGAGAACAGTGTAGATCCAGATCAGTTGGCTTCTGAAGAAGCCAACCGATCTGGATCTGCACTGTTTGCCATTAAGTATGTGAATCTATGTCAACAATCTAGATCAAGTGACCTGATTGGCTGAAAATTAGAAATGGGCCTGATATCTTAATTTATTCAGCAGGAAAAGGGTTAATTAAAATGTGAATGAGTATGATGTGCCTAAAAACTGCTTGATGAGTGGCAAACAATGTAGAGCATCATCAGAGACTCTGCATTCTCCCACCTTTTGCCTATATAAGGTAGGCTTTTTGACTATGTGAGAAACTTCTATCTCACATGACCATGTAGACTCACTGGTCCAAGAAACCATCCACTTAAAGGTCGTCGGGGTAGGGGGGGGGGAGTGTAGCTGAGGCACTTCTAATGAGTATCAACATATATTTTCATGGAAAAGTAAGGAAAATTTCAGTACTTTTCAGTTGAAAAAAGTACCTTATCTGGAGCAATTAATGACACACATTTTGTTGAGAAATAACAACTATTTATAAATGTATAGAAGCAATGAGAAGTTGCGTAATTACCACAAATATTGGGAAACCTCCATTCCTTACTACACCACAATCTCTTTATAACACTATTGTTGGGGTCCATAACGTTAACCGTGTTAAACAACTGTGTTATATCCAAACAAAAATGTATAGATTATAGTGAACTAGAAAAAGTGTCCATAGGACACAGATGCCCCCGCCAAAATGCCATTCAGAAAAGTCAAGGGCAGATAATTCATAAACCAAATAAGCAAGAGTTGTCTTCCATGTTCCTTACACATCGCCTCAATGTCATGCATGCATCTGTAAATTTTCATAAATATATTCCATATGGTTTAGGAGTTATGGCCCACACATGGTTTACTATATAGAACTAAGTCAAGGGCAGATAATTCAAAAACCAAATAAGCAAGAGTTGTCTTCCTTTTTCATGACACATCGTCTCAATATCATGCATGCACCTGTAAAGTTTCATAAATATATTCCATTTGTTAAGGAGTTATGGCCCGGACATGGTTTACTATATGGAACAAAGTCAAGGGCAGATAATTCAAAAACCAAACAAGCAAGAGTTGTCTTCCTTTTTTCAAGACACATTGTCTCAATGTCATGCCTACACCTGTAGAGTTTCATAAATATATTCCATATGGTTTAGGAGTTATAGCCCGGACCCGGTTTACTATATGGAACTAAGTCAAGGGCAGATAATTCAAAAACCAAACAAGCAAGACGTCTTCCTTTATCACAACACATCGTCTCAGTGTTATGCATGCACCTGTAAAATTTCATAAATATATTCCTTACGGTTAAGGAGTTATGGCCCGGACACAGTTTACTGTAGGGAACTAAGTCAAGGGCAGATAATTCAAAAACCAAACAAGCAAGAGTTGTCTTCCTTTTTCATGACACATCGTCTCAATGTCATGCATGGACCTGTAAAGTTTCATAAATATATTCCATACTGTTTAGGAGTTATGGCCCGGACACGAATTTGGATGGACGTACGTACTGGACAGACGGACGGACTGGAGTAACACTTAATGCCCCTCCGCTAGTCTTCGAATAGGCAGGGGCATAAAAACAGGGGTCAGGCTACAGTGCGACTGGGGCGAAATAGTCACCCTTGAGGGCTCTAATTCGCCCTTGGAAGCCCTGAGGGCGACAAAAACTTTGCCCCGATTTTTGCAACTTTTGAAAAAGCTAATACTTGTGCAAAACAAACTTTTTTTGTTAGGAGAAATCCAGTAAAAATTGAACAAACATGCAAAGGTAAAATTCTTTCGAAAAAAAGTTGTTAGAAGTATCAGAAATGCCACAGAATAAAAGTATAATGTGGTTAAACAAGTTTTGGAGGAAAACTGTTTGCCTACTAAGTGATCAAAAGATTGTTTTTGTCAATGTCATTAGTTTTCGTGGGTGCCCGTTTTTTTCATAATTGAACCATTTACTTGCTGAAAATTGGTCAGAAACAGCATTGAATATGCTAAAAACTAAGTTTAAAAGTTGACAGACATTTTAGCTAACAAATTTCTTTTTATCATTATGTTTATAGCTTATCAGATCTTGATGTTTTGACTGAGAAGATCAGTGTCCAAAAAGATAAGGGTGCAGATATGATACATTTGCCCTACTCACGTCTGTGTTTCTGTGGATCATTTAATTGGTTTAGAAGTAAGAATTAACAGATCTACAGTAAAAATTGCTTCCTTTTTTGTTAATTCCCAAGACAATGTGGTAAAGTGAGTCGAGAGTCCTTAAGTGTCATGCTTTCAGCAAGGTGATAGGTTAACTGAGTCTTGACTTCTCCCTCATCCTATAAAACTTCTCCCTGTTTTGTCTGGAGGGAGAAGTCACTTCTCCTTAAATTTCTCAGCCAGCTTGACCCCTGTAAAAATGACCATTTATGGTCATTTTCAATATAATCTATACATTTTTGGGATCCATCTTTGAACCATATTATATCCAAAACCATATTATAAGGAAACGTGTTATAAAGAGGTCGTAGTGTATATATATTTGTCCCAAAATTTGAATGTTCATTATACTACCTGTAAAATGTGTCAACACTGCTGGGTGACTGGCAAATAGTGCAGACCTTGATCAGTTTGTTTGTTTGTTTTGTTCGATTTGGGCTTAATTTCGCTTTCAACAATCTTTCAGTCATATAGCGACAGTGTCTGGATGTGGCAGGGAGCCCAATGCTAACTTTTAGAGTGCTGCCTCACTGAAATATGATCACGCCCCATACACTTTGACACGATATTCCACCCAGTCACATATATACTGACATTGAGCTGACCAGTTCTAGCTCTACTTTCTTAATGCTGAGTGTCAAGCTAAAGAGCAGCTAGTACCATTTTTAAAGTCTTTGGTATGACCCGGCAGGGGATCAAACCCGCAACCTCCCGTCACAAAGCGGACGCTCTCCCACTGAACCACTGTGCCTGTGCAGACCTTGATCAGAGACTGTGTTTTGCAGCATCTGATTTGGGTCTACACTGTTTCTTCAGGCCTGTCCACCCCAATAAAGTTTTTTTTATGGCAATAAAAAATATTTACCTTCTTCTGGTTCTGATTTAACCTCTCCCTCACTCTCACTTTCAGATGAGGATTCAACAACAGACTTTCTCTGGGATTTCTTTGAAACCGGCTTGACCTTTTTCTTCTTTTTCTTCCCATCCATTGTCCACTAAAAGATGAATATAAATTACATTTCAACAGGACTATCACTATGATCACTTGGTTACAGTTTGTGGTCTAGTGCCAGAAAAGAAGAATAGGAACTTGTTAACATTCGAGATGATTATCATTTGAATACATCCACATAGGTCTAGATAAGAGTGTGTATCAGTTTAGTAGTTTTCTTATTTCTCGACGAAAACATATGTTGTGGGTACTCATTAGAAGCGCCTCGCCGAGGCGCTTCTAATGTCCCACAACATATGTTTTCATCAAGAAATAAGAAAAATACAGGTACTTTTTGGGTGAAAAAAGCTCCTTATCAAGAGCTATGCATCCATATAATAAAACAACAGTTTCACACTTTATTAGGTTTCAAATGAAATGACCCACAACATGAGAAAATGTACCTTCTGAGATGTGCGCCCAACGAAGACTCAAATCAGACTGACATTTACCATACTCCAAGGAATATGACATAAGAATCATGGTTTCATATCCACTTTAGAAATTTTCGTATTTGTTTGAAAGATGATCTAGATGGCTGTAAAAACCACCTCTTCCGTATTTACAATATGTATTCAGACAGAAAGGCCTGAGCAAACAGTGTAGACAGATAAGATGCTGCATCCAGCAATTTTTTAGACACAACAGCAGGTAGTAAATTGCACTTGTTCAAATTTTAGAGTAAGTATGGTAAGGAGTTGAGATGTCCGAATACTTAGGGTAAATATGGTATTTTGGCATGTTGCCAGTTACTTACATCATCATCACTCTCTGAGGTAGCATCTGATTCCCCACTAGATTTACCCGTACTCTGTACTGCAGGTTTTGTCTGTGACTCCGACCCACTTCTCTTTCTCTTAGCTGATGCAAGTGCTGTAAGCTCCTATCAAGAAAGGTACAACAACAATTATAACACTGAATTATAAACACATACTTACAGAGGGTAAGTATAAGTCTTATTATTTAATAGCATCCCAATTTGACTTAATACACTTCAATAATTTCTGTACAATATTTCTTATGAAACATTTCCTTACATACCATTTATAATTATATGAGGTTTTAGATCATTTTTACCCATTTATGCCAAGCAGACTCTCCTATTTAACTTTGGATAGGTCCATTGCAAACAGAAGAGTGTCTGGTTAACTTTATTTATTATTATCACGTTTTATAGAAATTCCTGTATTTTATGCAAATAGTGCAGACCCTAATCAGATGCTGCAGTCTGCATCAGATCAGGGTCTACAATGTTCAGATGTTTGCCCATATCCCCTTTATGGGACGCTAGGAATAAATGGGCTAACCCTTTCAACCCGATTCACCAACAAATAATACTCATGCAAACAGTGTAGAACCAGATGAAACAGCTCATAACAAGCCATCTCATCAGGATCTACACTGTTTGCTATTCAATTCTAGATATTTGGCTGGTATCCTTATTTGCAAGAATGAACTTGTCAAATTCGAAGACGGAAGATTCCATTGCAGAAACTCAAGGACTTAAGATTTAGACAGACACAGACTATATAATACACAAAATTTTGCATCATAATTAATGATGATAACACTGTTTTACACTTAGCATGCTGGGTAAAAATTTCAGCATGCAACATTTTGAAATACTTTTCTTATTTTTCCTAGAAAGTAGTTGAAATATGGTTTATTGCTACAATTGATTTGCTATCTGTAGCTGAAGGTATCAAATGTAGCTTTCATAGTTTAGCTGGAGGATTTTTTTTTTTTTTTTTACAAAATTTGAAGAAATACATGGACTTAAATCATGTAAATGGTGATGTCAAAAAATAACAAAGACATGTATCCACCCTCTGTAGCTCCAGGTAGACAAAACACACAGAAAAATGTTACCCATGTCTAAATGAGATCATTCTACTGAGTAAAAGCAACGCAAGATCCTTTGTGAAGAGATAAGAAACAATGAATACATTTTGCTGCGGTAAATACCCTAAAATACTAATAACATAACAAGCAGACATGTTAAGTCTCCCGAAAATCGCGGGAGGGTCACGGAAAAACAGCTTTTCTCACGTCTCACGAAATTTTAAAAAAATCTCCCGAAAAAAACAAAAGTCCCAATTTTGGGTCGAAACGTTTTGAAAAGCTACGCTTGTAAATTGGAAAAAACTCCGGTTCGATCCAAAGGGGTGATTATAAAAGCCAGGAGTAAAGGTCAGGAGTCGGGACCAAAAATCGGAAGTAAATTTGGACAATCAAATAATAACACTAAACTTGCACCTATCGGGATGAAATTTGGAACCTAAGTAAATATAAACTCTTCTTTAAAATGCATATAAGATTTTATGATGATTATTATGAAATATTTTCACGTTATAGTATGAAATATACGACTATGTCTCTCATTTTGGGGTCGAGACCAACTTTCGCGGTATTGACAGTGTCAAACATGTTGCAAAGTATAGTCAGTCTGGGGATTCCACACGAACTATTTTATACATTATCGATTAAAAACATGTCACAGATCAGAAAAATGTAAAATAAAGTTATTTCATCGCACCGTCTAGTAATTAATTGACCCGGAAGTAGGTCGGGACTAAATTTCGGCTTTTGCGGTATTGACGATGTCAAGCATTTTGCAAGTTATGGTCAGTTGCGGGTTGGCACGAGAATTATTTTGTGCACTTTCATTTAAAAACATGTCACAAATCAGAAAAATATAAAAATAAAGTAATTTCATTGCAACGTGTAGTAAATAATTGACCTGGGAAATACAATGCATGTGACATTAGCAAGAAGGCAAATCTGAGTCGATTACAAGCAGAAATTTAGTTCCGACCTACTCTCGGGTCAATTATTTACTATACGGTGCAATGAAACAACTTTATTTTTCTATTTTTCTGATATTTTGACATGTTTTTAAATGAAATTGCACAAAATAATTCTCGTGGCAACCTGCAACTTACCATAATTTGCAAAATGCTTGACATCGTCAATACCGCAAAGCCGAAATTTAGTCCTGACCTACTCCCAGGCCAATTAATTACTAGACGGTGAGATAAAATAACTTTATTTTTACATTTTTCTGATCTGTGACATGATTTGAATTCATAATGTATAAAATAATTCGTGTGGAATCCCCAGACTGACTATAATTTGCAAAATGCTTGACATCGTCAACACCGCAAAAGTTGGTCCCGACCCCAAAATGAGCGACGTAATCGTATATTTCATACTATAACTTGAAAAACGTTTGATAATAATATAAAATCTTATATGCATTTTAAAGAAGAGTCTATATTCTACTTATGTTCCAAATTTCATCCCAATTGGTGCTGGTTTAGTGTTATTATTTGATTGCCCAACTTTACTCCCGACTTTTGGTCCCGACTCCGGACCTTTACTCCCGGCTTTTATAATCAACCGATCCGAAGTAGTCCAAATATCGATCGAAAGCACATAAACGCTTGGACTGAATGGGAAACACGCATTAAATATGAAAATCAAAGCCACTGATGCCATTACTGCATTGTGGGAAAGGTGCAAAATGGCGAAAAGATCGGCATGTACGGGGTTTTGCTCCCCGAAAAAACATGTTACAATAAACTGTAGCTCTGTAACCCGTCCTCAGGATCCTAGAGAAAGGGAGAAACCAGAAATAAAACAATCTGTTTCTTGTTGACAAGTTAAATCAAAATGGCAATGCGATTGAACTGCAAATCATTTGATAAGCGTCTGCGCGGTTGTAAAAATCTTTCCATAAGACGTGGGATCATCAGAACACAAGTTAATGTTGGGAATTCAAGAAAATGGGGGGGAGGGGGGGGGGGAGGGGGAGAATGACAGAGGGTCTCTCCAAGTGTACTACACAATATGCATGTTATTAAACTCCAGGATATAAACATCATATGCATTGAAGCCTTGGACATTGACAGTGATTAACAAGAAAAGGCTTATTGCTAGAGAGCCGAATCAACTAAGAGTAGTGTTTAAAAAATGAGCCAAAGTGTAATAAATAGCTCTCAGAATGCACCATTTTACACCAATTTCTTAAAAATTTTCCGGACCTCCTAGATTTGCTCGACTGCGCTGTCTCCCTAATTTTATTTTTCAAAACTTAACATGTCTGTAACAAGAATGCTGCCATCTACATAATCGGAGTTTTAGTGGCTTTTCTTTGAAATATTTGCCACTAAGTGGTAAATATCAAAATAAAGAAAAGCCACTTAAACGTCAGAGAAGGCTCGGACTACCATTTAGTATGATCTGCAAAACCAAGTCTCTTGACTAAGCTGGTACTGGGATTTGTATTGTCTGTATTGTTGCTAAGTGTAACATCAGATTTGCTAGTGAGATATTGTGCTGCTATTTCTATGGCATTTTGTTTGTTTGGGACATTAAGAGGCCAAAAAATGATGTTTGTATGCATTTCTGTTTTGTTAATGTATTTACTGGTGGGTGGGGTAAAGTTTGTCATTTTCTTCATTCTTTTCATAGGAGTTTCTTCATGTTCTTATATTGTGATCTATAATTTATAGTTGTATTTCCATCAGATAAGAATTCATAAGGTGTAACAAAAGTCTTGCTTTACTGAAAAAAAATTTAATGTTTCTAAAATATTTTTCTCAAAAGTGATCAGCGAGATTTTCCCAAGAATATCGCAGCTGTTGCATACTTCGTCAAGATTTGAGCCACTGTCACTTTCATCACTATCAGAGTCAATAACAGGAGCAGTCTTTTTTCGCTTAGACATTTCTAAAGTGATTAAAATCTGATTTTGTTGCACAAAATAATCAATTCAGGTATCTTTCTTAACTACGTTCCCAGCATGCTCTATCTGGCAAGGGAGGTAATCGATAGCTTAAAATATTAATTGGCAGAAAGCCAATAGAAAGCTTCGATATATTTAACACTTTTCTTTCGGCCAATCAAAAATTAGAACACATGCACACACTATTTACGGAAATGACTGTCAAAACAATGGTGAAGGCTGACCCGAAAATGTAATCATGAGAAATCATGACTACAGCATATAAGCGGCGGTTTAGAACAAGGACATCTAGGAGATTTTGTCAGGAAAAGTTCTGCTGTCCGACAGAAAAAGCTATTGCTGAGTTTTATTGTGTTGAATGCAAAAGTGATCAATGTGAAAGTTGTGAAGCCAACATCCACAAATCTAAAGTCCACTTCACATATCATGAAAGGAAACCAATAGAACCCCCTCCTTACGAAGATTTGTGTCAGGTGGCCTCTCTTTTGACAAATCTTGATTGTGTCGATGGAAATTTTTCAGATCTGAGATGTGAAGATTGTGAAAGGTGCTTCTGTTTTCAGTGTTTTGAGCTTTTTCACAATAAAGAAAATAAAAGAAATCACAAGAAAGTTTCTGTCAAGGAGTATAAACAGAAACAGCTGACTGCATTCCAAGAGTCTGTTAAACCACCATCACCAGTATCTTTAAACAGTGATTCCTTGACTTTTGTTTCATGTCAACAGACTGAAAGTACAGACAGTATGATGTCGTACAGTAGTTTTCATTCGGACAATAGTCAGAACAGCATTCCAGATTTATGTATTCCAGCGGAGAAGAATGATCTCTCATCATTAACAAAAGAGTTAGAAGAAAGCTTTATTGATGATAGGTACTCAGACTGCACTAGTTTCTTGTTGGTTGATGAACAAGAAAACCTGCAGGTATGATTATTAGAACTTGTATGTGAAAAATATCCCAGATAAAAGTGCAGGGAATTTTATCTATCTCCATATACTGAGACAGTCATCTTGACCATAACCTCAGTTGGATGGGTAGCTAAATTTAGAATTTAGCGATTTTGAAAGAAAAGAAATTGAGTACACCAGATAGTGTTTCCCCCAGAAATTAAAAAGGGCATGGTATTTTTTTTTTTTCAGAATAGACACATTAATTAGCACATGATTCAAAGTTCCTGGTGAATGAATGTCATTAGACTTATCACCAGTAAAAATTCTGATTCTCCTCTGAAAGGGCATGTACCCTGCATTCCGGCAATGAGTTTGAATAAAAAATTTGTATTTGTATATTTTTTTTTTCAACAGAATTCTTCATTATCTTAATCAAAATTATCATAAACATGAATATTTTTCAGTCTATAAATTCAAGGTTGGGCGCTCAAAACATTTTTAACCAGTTAAAATGTCCCGGTCTATACTCCTAGAGTGGTCAATAATGGTCGATTGAAATATTGAGTGGTCGATGAATATTTTTAGTGGTCAGTTCGAGATTATGGTGGTCAGTTGGTTGATTGATTATGGGTATGGCCTTTTGGTTGATTTTGAGTTTCAGGTTCAGCTGTTATTTCTTCTGGCTTCTTAGCCATACTTTCTGGCTTTTTTAGCCCTAGGCATTTTTGTCTATGATTCCTCAGACTTAAGACCTTAGCACTAACTTCAATATATATTACAGTCTTTGCACTGTTTTTTTTTTTTGTTGTTATCTTCCAAAATAGTGAAGTAGTTCCAAAGTGGGTCTTTAGGTTTTCATTTTTGACACCTTCAGTAATAGTTTGATGATAAGATACTATCTAGATTGCAGATAAATCAAAATTTCACACATTAGGAATAAAGCCTGGTGTCAGTGTATAAAACCCCTATCAGGACATGTGATTGGTCACTTTGGCAATTAGATCTATGCCACACCCACTGCTGTGGCATGGGACTGCTTTTACACCTTTTAATCTGTTTTTTGACAGCAATTTACTGGTGTTGCAGATACTTGAATATACTTCAAATCTTCGAATCTTCAAACAGTTTTGGTTAATTAATTACAGCCTTTTACAGATGTACTACTTCACAAGTTTACAGGCCTAAAGATTAATGACAGGTGTATTTCACACGTTTGTCAATATGTGAGATTATGTTAAATAACTGATATTTTCACAGTTTAAGAGGGATGAAGATTGACAGGGGGTGGGCTGGGGAAGAGAGAGAGACGTGTATAGTACAATCTGGTATAACAAATTTTTTTCTGTCAAACTAAATAGGACCTTTCATAAATCCTTTAAAATCCATGATAAATTCAGCTTATTCATATTCATGTAAATCAAAATATGTAGGGGGAAAGCTTTTAAGACCAGTTTAGCGACAGAGGCATATACTCCAGTGATTTAATTGACCCAATCGACCAGTAATGACCGGTTAAAAACGGTTTTACCAGTAACCACCAGCCTGGTCAATACTCATATTGACCAGCTTTTTGCCAACCTTGTATAAATTACAGTGTTTATGTTTGTCTGTTCATTCAACTATTCTGCACAATAACTGAACTCTATGTACAATCTCAAGGCGTTTGTCATTTTATTTCTCAGTGACTTCAGTTAAGCATGTTTTTTTTTGTTTTTTTTTTTTCACCTGAAAAGAATGATAAGAAATTAACACGGAGGTGAACTTAAGTGTGCCCTTTTAAAATCTATTCATATCATTATCCATGTTTAAATCTGTTCCGACAGAAACTACTGTCAACAAATATAGAGATTAGTGGCAATTTGGATCATGGTTGGATGCATTAGTATGATTAGTCTGAGAGATAATAAGTCTTGAATTTTGCGGGAAGTTCACACACACAAAAAATAACTCACAATTCATGGCTTTTCTATAAAATTTTCTGTCATTAAAAATATCCAATCTATTCCAGCCTTTTTATACCCCCGGCATATGAAGTATGTAGGGGTATACAGTTTTAGTTTTTTCTGTAACAATGTTTGTCTGTGTGTGTGTTTATGTGTCTGTCTGTCGTCTGTGTGTGTTTACTTTTGTTTTCATGAAGGATTTCTCAGGAACTACTGCACCTAGGGTTTTGAAATTGGTACAAACATTGGGTATGGCTTGTTGTATTGTGTAAGACAGAATCAGCATCCTCATGCTTATCATTTCCTTTAGGCTGTGGCTATTGACAACCGGTTGTCAGTAGCGATTTCGCTATTGATAACCAGTTGTCTATAGCGATTTCACTACTGACAACCTGTTGTCTATAGGGAAATCGCTGCTGACAACCAGTAAGTTGTTTTAAAGTTTACAATCTTGATCAGTATCATCAGTTTCAATGTAGAATGATTATTTAATAACTACAAGAAGCATATAATAAGTTTTATTTTTAATAGCACTTTTTATAAAGTTCACTTGCAGATATAAGAAATTTGCAAAGACAGCAATATACATGAATGATAATGTAAAGCAATATTCAAATAAAATAGAGAAACACCTGAATCTCCTGATCAGACTGCTCCTTCAAGAGCAGAAGCAGTCTGATGAGGAGCTCCACTCTTTGCTCATGGTGGTCTATCCCAGTACTCAGATTACCATACTGTTTCTAATCATGACATTTTTATTTACAAAAATTTACCATAATGTCATACTACAGCTGTTAAACTCTTTTGGGTAACTAGCAAAGAAAATAAAGGGTATAGTCTGATCTTTGTCCACTTTCAAGCACAAGACTTTGTTTCTCAGTATTTAGGGTATGTAGGAATTTACAGTACTTCTTCTAATCATAAGTCATCTTTGTTATGCCCCCAACTTCAAAGAAGTTGGAGGGGCATATTGCTTCTGGGTTGTTCGTCCGTCCGTCCGTCTGTCTGTCCTTCCGTCCGTCCGTCCGTTCGTCACGCTTTTTGATGCATAGCATAACTTTAAAACCGTGAATGCTACTGTTTTGAAATTTCATATATGGATTCCTCATGAAAAAATAGCGGACACATATTTTTTTTCTTGACAGGATTATGCCCCTTTTCTGAGTTATGGCCCTTTGAAAAAATATGGATGCAATCTTGTCAGCAAAATATCTCAAAAACTATTAAAGCTAGAGCCTTGAAACTTGATGAATAGACTGGTAGTGATGAGTAGACAACCTGATTAACTTTTGAAGAAATTTTGAAAAATACTTCTTGAGTTATGGCCCTTTGTAATTTTGGGCAATTTTACCTTGTCAGCAAAATATCTCAAAAACTGTTAGAGCTAGAGCCTTGAAACTTAGTAAATGGATTTGTAGTGGTGAGTAGATGACCTGATTAACTTTTGAAGAAATTCTGAAAAATACTTCATGAGTTATGGCCCTTTGTAATTTTGGGCATTTTTATCTTGTCAGTAAAATATCTCAAAAACCGTTGGAGCTAGAGCCTTGAAACTTAATGAATAGACTGGTAGTGATGAGTAGACAACCTGATTAACTTTTGAAGAAATTTTGAAAAATGCCTTTTGAGTTATGGCCCTTTGTAATTTTGGGCATTTTTACATTGTCAGCAAAATATCTCAAAAACTGTTAGAGCTTGAGCCTTGAAACTTAGTAAATGGATTTGTAGTGATGTGTAGATGACCTGATTAACTTTTGAAGAAATTCTGAAAAACACTTCATGAGTTATGGCCCTTTGTAATTTAGGGCATTTTTGTCAGCAAAATATCTCAAAAACTATTGAAGCTAGAGCCTTGAAACTTGATGAATAGACTGGTAGTGATGAGTAGACAACCTGATAAACTTTTGAAGAAATTTTGAAATATACTTCTTGAGTTATGCCCCTTTGTAATTTTAGTCATTTTTGTCTTGTCAGCAAAATATCTCAAAAACTGTTAGAACTAGAGCCTTGAAACTTAGTAAATGGATTTGTAGTGATGAGTAGATGACCTGATTAATTTTTGAAGAAATTCTGAAAAATACTTCAAGAGTTATGGCCCTTTGTAATTTTGGGCAATTTTACCTTGTCAGCAAAATATCTCAAAAACTGTTGGAACTAGAGCCTTGACACTTGATGAATAGACTGGTAGTGATGAGTAGACAACCTGATTAACTTTTGAAGAAATTTTGAAATATACTTCTTGAGTTATGCCCCTTTGTTATTTTGGGCATTTTCATCTTGTCAGCAAAATATCTCAAAAACTATTAGAGCTAGAGACTTGAAACTTGGTGAATTGATTGGTAATGATGAGTAGATGACCTGATTAATTTTTTTGTAAATTCTGAAAAATATTTCATAAGTAATGGCCCTTTGTAAATTTGGGCATGTTTCCCTTGTGAACAAAATATCTCAAAAACTATTGAAGCTGGAGCCTTGAAACTTGATGAATAGATTGGTAGCGATGAGTAGATGACCTGATTATGCCCCCAGTTTCGAATGAAATTGATGGGGCATATTATTTTGCCTTCATTTGTCCATCCGACTGTTTGTCCGTTCATCAAGCTTTTTTTGTGCATGCCATATCTTAAGAACCCTGCACGCTAGGGTTTTGAAATTTTATATTTGGGTTCCCAATGAAAAAATAGCCGACCCGTATTTTGTTTCTTGTCTAGCATGTTTATTTAAAGTTATGCCCCTTTGAAAAAAATCAGAATTAAATCTTGTGAGCAAGATATCTTGAAAAGTATTTAAGCTGGGTTCTTGAAATTCGATACAGTGAGTGGGAATGATGTGTACATTACCCGATTATATTTTGAGAGAATTCCATGAAAATATTGATAAAGTTACGGCCCTTTGCAGTTCTGCTCATTTTGACCTTGTCAGCAAGATTTCTCGAAAAGCACTTGAGCTAGGGTCTTGAAATATTATATGCTGATTGGGGATGATGTGGAGATTACCTGGTTTGTTTTTTAGGGAATTCCATGAAAAATTGATGTAGTTATGGCCCTTTGTAGTTCTAGGCATTTTGACTTTTTCAGCAAGATATCTCAAAAAGTATTTAAGCTAGAGCCATGATATTTGGTATACTGATTGGGATTGAGGAGGAGATCACCTGAATAAATTTTGAACCAATTAAATGAAATGTTGGAGTTATGGTCCTTCGCAATTTCGGGCCATTTAATGTCGTTGCTTTATTGTGTATAGCATAAGTTTAGAACCATGTATGCTAATGTTTTGAAATTTCATGTTTTGATTCCTCATGAAAAAATAGGTGATCCGTATTTTTTTCTTATCCCAATCATCTCCTATTTTAGAGTTATTTCCCTTTGATAAAATAACATTGAAATCATATATTTGTACTGTTGTTACCGTCATGGCTAAGCAGTGTTGGAGTCAAACAGTGTTAGAGTCAGGCAGTTGGGGGCATAGTGTTTTACAAACACCAGCTCTAGTTATTAGCTCACCTGAGCTATGCTCAGGATGAGCTATTGTGATCACTTTGTCCGTCGTCCATCCATCCTTTTGTGCATGCATGCATCCGTTAACAATTTCAAACGACTTCCCTGAAGCCCCTGAGCCAATTTTGCTCAAATTTCATATGGAGCCTCCTTAGGTTGGGGAACAAAAAACTGCTAAAATGGTCGCAGGCCATTGACCAAGATGGCCGCCATGCCCATATATGGTAAAAAACTTTAAAAATCTTCTCTCCAGAACCAAGGATGTCTTGGGGCTGAATCTTTGCACAAATCATCGGGAACGGGAGGTCTACCAAAATTGCTAAAATAAAGGTCGTACATTGACATTTGACCTTTTTTACGGCAAGGTCAAGTTTGCTTCCCTATGCATTTGTATGGGAAAAATGTTGAGAATTTCAAACTTCTCCTCTGGCGTCTCTGGGCCAATGTTGCTCAAATTTGGCCTCCTTGGGGCAGGGTAATGTAAGACTGCTAAAATGATTGCCATACATTGACCAAGATGGCCGCCATGCCCATATATGGTAAAAACCTTTAAAAAATCTTCTCCATAACCGAGGATGCCCTGTGGCTGAATCTTTGCATATATCATCGGGGACTGGAGTTCTACCGAAATAGCTAAAATAATGGTCTTACACTGACATTTGACCTTTTTTCGAGAGGTCAAGTTTGCTTCCCTATGCCTGTTATTTGGAAAAATGTTGAAATTTCAAATGACCTCTCCTGATTGACAGTTTGTTCAAATGATCACGTTCCATTGACCGTCAGGCCAAAATAATAGTCTTCTTCAAAACTAACAGCTCAAATGATGATCTTTTCATCAGTTGCGATGACAGGATTGGAAAAATGTTGCATAACATCTGCATATCTGCAGTGGCTATGTCACTCAGGTGAGTGAGCCATGGCCCGTGGGCCTCTTGTTCACATTTACCATGATGTCATAAAATTGTAATTAAACTACATTGGGTAGCATATGAATGTAGTGATCATGGTCAGAACAATGGATGTACATGTACATGTACAAACAGGGCTTAAGGATCATTAATGATACATTATCTGAAGCTGGAAACCTTCAGTGGTGTGTTTTCTGTTAACATGTACTTAATTGCACAGTGTTATGTCCCTCCACATAAGGGGAGGGGTATATTGTTTTTGCTACAGTTCCCATAGGTGTTAGTGTTACACTTAATGGCTGTTTGATATCTCATGAACCATTGGCTGACACTGATTTGTAAGTGTAATGTCACATGAACTTTGGTTGGAATCTTACCATATTTGTCTGGATATATCACTGGGACAAGTTAAATTGAGAAGGTTTTGGTGACCATGACCGGGTTTTTAAGGTCACAGTTTGACTTAACATGTCAAATTAAGGCCAAAAAGGGTGTATTTGCTGGTTCTCATGACCCATTGATTGGATTTTTTACCAAACTTGCATGAATATATGCTTGTGACTGGATGAAGAATTGATTAGGTTATGGTGACTTTTACCTAATTTTCAACATCACACTGGGACAAGAACTAAGCTTATATACATAATATTTCATAAACTGCTGGAAAAATTCTTATCAACTTTCATGAAAATATGATTGGGACAGGACAAAGAGCCAATTAGTGTTTGGTGACCTTGGCCTAGTTTTCAAAGTCACAGCTATACTAAAGCTGTTGAATTACAGTTAAATAGGGCTTGTCTGCATGGTATCTCCTATTTAATCTTGACCTAATTTTCAAGGTCATTGCAGGATTTCATTTATAGCAACATTTGGTAATGATGTGTGTTATCTGTGTCCAAGGTCCATACTCAAAGAAATCTAAAAAAGGTAAAAACTATGTTAATACATGAAAAAATGTCTTGTCCGTGGTCACGTCTCTGTCCCTATATGTAGCAAAAGTTAACTGGACAAATAAAGGATATTTGTAATTTATATTTTGTATTTTGACATGGATATATCTGTGTTACCATAACTGAATTAAAGCACATATTTGGCCTATGTTTCTGTCTGTATTTTAGTTTGAATAGAAATTTTGACTGCTGAAGTTACTGCACAATGTATTCTGAAGCCAATTGAGTCCTCTGTGAAATCACCTGACCAGTAAATGACACCAAAATCTGACCAACCAAACTAGCTTACCAGTTAACGGTTAATGTTATTGCTTAGACAAACAATATTACCTATGTACTTTTTCATTGATAAATACAGGTATGAATGCAGTTTTCATTGACAAATACAGGTATCACGATATTGTTTGTCTAAGGATTTATGCATGGGCGTGGTTATAACCTTCTGACAGAGGAGTCAATTGCATATTACCGCCAAAAAATTTGTTATAATTCACAGTATGTGTCTAAAATACAAAAGTTAACAGATCTGATGTGGAAAGAAGTTGGTATATTCATCTTTATTCATCTTACTACTCATTACTATGAAGTGTCTACAGACAAGACATTTTTATCTCACCTGTAAGAAAGTACAGGAAGAGCTATTGCACTACCCCTGGCATTGGCGTTGGCAGCGGGGGCAGTGTCGGGGTTAATAAAAGTGTTAACATTTTACGTCAAAGTTTTCATGGATTCAGTTTTTATTCAATATAATTATAGATGTTGGTCCAAAATTTTATTGAGGCCTATCCACACCCCTGCTCAAGGTCACCGACTTAGAAATTTTATGTTAAAGTTTTTCGTCAAAGTTTTTTTAAGATCTCTTAATTTCTAAATCCTTGCATGGATTTACTGTATAATTATTTGGTATTATAATACATATTTTATTGGTCCAAAATTTTATTTGGCACTACCCCCACCCCTGCTTATGACCTAAAGGTCAAGGTCACGAGCTTTATGTTAAAGTTTTACATTAAAGTTTTTAAGATCTCTTAATTTCTAAATCCTTGTATGGATTTATGAACTTAGGTGTCTTTTAATGGAACAATAAAACACTAATTTTTGCCCATTTTTGGACTATTTTGCTTGGTACTATGGCAAACATGAATTCCAAAAAGTATTTAGGGGTTTTGGGCTGCTAACAGCAGTTTCTCAGTACTTCCCTGAAACAAAAATAATGTGTGTAAGTCTATTGTAATGCATAATAGAGGTATACAACAAGCCTTAGGTGAAAAATTGCATCTGATCTTGACTGAGCCATATAGCCTAAACTGTATTTCTGTGTCAATTCACTCAGTACATCTCTAAGCATTTTATCTTGTGATCTTCCATTAACTTTTTTCTGCTTTTCTTTCTGTTTAGCATTACTAATGTCTTTGTTTATAACACTTTCACCTATTTTAGATAATACATACTGCCTAATGCTTTTAGTTTCAACATTCATTTCAATGAAGGTTTTATTTCATGAATTTCATCTGCAGTCAGTTCTGTTTTTTGTAGTACATTGGCAATGTATGTGCTGAGATAGGGTGATTATGGTCAAGGATGAATTTTGTTAGTTTATATTTTTCTCCACTGCTATCATTAATCAAGATTAAAAAATGCCTGAGAACAGCTAACAGAACAACCAGTTGCAAGATATGGCTGCACAGGTCTTTTACCCTCATTCTTTATTCTGGGTTTACAATAATGTTTTTCACACCTTAACCCATGACAAAATGTGATAATCATTGTTTTATCTTATTTTAAGTCATTAAAATAGTTATTATTATTAAAAGAATTTTGTACATTTGTGTAAATTATGTTTCAAAATCAATTCTTAAATATTTTACCGGTTGTCAATAGCGAAATCGCTACTGACAACCGGTTGTCAATAGCCACTTCCTTTCCTTTATTTGTCCATTTTTCTTTTTCTCCAATAAAATCTTTCATCAAACATTTTTCAGGAACTACTGCACCTAGGATTTTTAATGTAAATTTCGTATAAACATTGGGTATAACTTCTTGTATCGTGTAAGAGAGAATCAGCTTTCTCATGCTTATCATTCCCTTTACTTGTCTTTTTTTCTCCAATAAATTTTTTTGTTATAGATTTCTCAGATCCTAAGAGAGCCAGAGTCTCCAAGTTTTGTATATACCTACAGAGGGTCGAAGTATCATGTGTAAAAGAAAACCATAATGCTGAAATTTCTTTGATTTCTTTTTACATTTCTCCTTTTTTCCATCCCTCACTCCGGTGTTATGCCTAGGGAAATTTGTGTCAAAGATTTCTCAGGAACTACTGCACCTAGGATTTTGAAATTTGGTACAAACATTGGGTATAACCACGTATTGTGTAAGAAAGAATCAGCATCCTCCTGCTTATCATTCCATCTACATGTATTTGTCCATTTTTATTTTTCTCCACTAAAATATTTTGTCAAAGATTTCTCAAGATCTATACTCCACACAGGATTTTGAAATTTCGTGTAAACATTGGGTACAACTTATTGTATTGTGTAAGAGATAATCAGCATCCTCATGCTTATCACGTCATCTTAGCACAAAAAGTCAGTATTAACTCCATTAACATACATAACATGTATAAGAAGTTATTGACTTTTTGCGCTAAGGTGACAATCTTACCCTTTATATGTCCATTTTTCTTTTTTCTCCAATATAATTTTTCATCACAGATTTCTCAGGTCCTAACAGAGCCAGAGTCTTCAGACATTGGGGGTGACTACATTGTAGGCATCATCTAGAAATGTGTGTGCAGGGCCTTGAAGTTAATACTTTTTAAATTATTTAGGTTATTTTCAAACTATTTACAAATTTGAGAAATAACCTTAATGATTTAAAACCTTCACCCATAGGAAAGTTAACTCTTACACTTTGGAAGGGAGGTTACTTATAGTTAAATTTGAACTTTACCAAGTTATAAGTCTTCTCAAAAATTTAACCTGTAGAAGTTATGCTCCTGACTGTAGAAAAAAACAACAACAAATGTTTGTGTTATGTACATTGTACATGCAAACTGGAAAAATTGCTAATCTGTTATAAATTAATTTGAGATTAATTTGGGCCTTGTCAAAGAAATTGTAAGCTAGCCTAAAGGAATATTCAGATAAGGATCTTCTGTATTTATAACCAAAGTACTGAGACCGACAGGTCTGAACAAACAGTGTAGTCCCAGATCAGTTGCCTCAGACCACAGCATATGATCAGGGTTCACTTTTACACTGTAGTGAAGCACATCAACAGGTAGTAAAATTTGGTTTGATGAAACTTAACCCTTGTCCTACTGAATAAATTAAGATGCCACACCCACTTCTAATTTTCAGCCAATCAGATTGCTTTATCTGGATTGTTGCTATAAATTCACATACTTAATGGCAAACAGTGCAGATCCAGATCAGTTGGCTTCTTCAGAAGCCAGCTGATCTGGATCTACACTGTTTGCAAAGGTAGAGCATGTCTGGGTTCAGCAGGACAAGGGTAAAGAACAATTGACTCCTCCGTCAAGTCACTTGACCATTTAACTGAAAACCGCAACTGACAATTTAAAATAGCTAATAAGGTAATTGTCAATGTTTTTAGTTAGACAAACAAATCAATTTTAAATCAAATTGCACAGGTAAGCACAGGTATATCAATACAAAGTTTGTCTAAGGAAATTCACGTGGGCGTGGTTATAACTGCCTGACGGAGGAGTCAATTATGGTAAGGAATTACATGTAAGGTGTCCTAATATTTATGGTGAATACTGTATTTGTAAAACATAATTTGTCTTCAGGCATGTCCCAGTGCATCCAGGCAGTCTGATCAGGGCCTTCACCAGGGTTGCCACGGTCAGGGAAAAAAGTCTGGAAAATGAACATTTTTCCAGGTCAGGGAAAAGTCAGGGAATTTTGGTTTGAGTCATGGAAATCGGAAAATACTGACAAAAGTCAGGGAAAAGTCAGGGAATTTCAAAACTTTCTGAAAACTGACATGTTTATGGCAGTCTCTTTAATTTTCAGAAACATAAATTTACAGAATTGGCCTTATTCTTTTGTTAAATGATTGTTTTATTCTCTGAAAATAAGTGCTCTGTTGGAAGATTTGGTGGCTGAGGACAGCTGTAAGGGGAGTTGGGAGGCCGTTGAAAATGTCTGGAAAATGCTGAAAAGTCAGGGAAAAGTCAAGAAAAAGTCAGGGAATTTCAAAATTGAAAATGAGTGGCAACTGCTTCACTGTCCTAAAAGAGAATCACCAGAATCATTGAATACTACAGAATTTATAAATGGAGAACAAAGGCCCAGATGATACTATATGCTTGTGCAGGATGATCTGAATCTGCCCATATTACACATGTTCAAAGGCACTTTTTCATGATGCAGCCCATTTGTAAACCATGTCTATACTAGTAGATTGTTTTATTTTACAGGTTGAAGATGAAAAAGACTTTGTCAGAAAGCTCAATTGTGATGGTGAAGCCCAGGTTAAGGTCGTGTCTATATTTGGTAACACGGGTGACGGCAAGTCTCATACTCTAAATCACACATTCTTTGGTGGGAAGGAAGTGTTTAAGACATCTGCTCATCAAGCATCCTGCACAGTTGGAGTTTGGTCATCATATGACCTGCTCAATAAATCAGTGATAATAGATACAGAGGGACTACTTGGAACCACATCCAACCAGAACCAAAGGACACGCCTCCTGCTGAAGTTATTAGCTATTTCTGACGTAGTCATTTATAGAACTAGGGCGGAGCGGCTGCATAATGACATGTTCTATTTCTTAAGTGATGCATCCAAGGCATATAGTAAACATTTCACGGAGGAGTTAAGAGCAGTTTCAAAGCGCAATAAGATGTCTTTAGATGTAACAAATCTGAGCCCAGCTGTGGTGATATTTCATGAAACACACAACACTAGCCCGCTTGGAATGCCAGGTACCCTAACCTTTTCAGCCCGGCAGACCAAAACCAATACCTTGCAAACAGTGTAACTCGAGATGAGACAGCTTGTAAGGAGCTGTCTCATCAGGGTCCACACTATTTGCCATTCTTATCTAGATTTTTAACTGATATCCATATTTGCAGCAATCAACATCCTAAGTCAAAGACTGGAGAGTCCACCACTTCTAATTGTCAGCCAATCACATTACTTGATCCTGGTTGTTGATACAAATTTACCTGCTGAATGACAAACAGTGCAGATCCAGATTTGTCTTAAGAAGGCAGCTGATCTGGATCTACACTGTTTTCTAAGACAGGGTATATCCCGGACCAGCAGGACCAGGGTTAAGAGTAAATGGGGTATACTTTGGCATCTCTTTAGAGTTGTATAATGAAATGCCAAAACTATTATTATAGGGGAAAATAAGAATACACAGGAACCTTTTATAATTAAGGTGGTACATTGTAAGACTCAGAAATAAGACAGTTTAAAGGAGGACCCCAAAAGCATGCTAGCCAAATCCAAAATATATAGATTTTATAGAAAAGTGACCATTTATAGTTTTCTATATAATCTCTACATTTTTGTTTAGATGACAAGGTTTTTGCCTGGATCACAGCGATAGTGTTATAGAGAGTGTGGTGTATAAAGGATGTCTAATGAAATGTTTTATCTTTGACAAATGTTGAAAATTGTTTTGTTTTATCTTACATGGGTTACATACATTGTATATAATCATAGTAGTAATCACTTTGATGATCTGGTTATCCATCCATTGTCACTTTTAAATGAGACCTTCACAACCACAAGAGTTAACTGAACCTAATTTAGTAGAAGTTTTGCTGGGGTAGTGTACTTCTTAAGAATTCCCATGCCATGTTAATGTAGAGATACATGTATTAGAAAATATTTTTAGTTGAAAAAAGCACCTTATCCGGAGCCATGTCTGATCTTTTGTCATCTGCTAGTTTTCCCAACAATACCATATTCGACATAATTACCACACTGTGCGCTTAGGTTTTTCAAAATTACTTGGAACACTCAGTTGTGTTAAAATATGTATGGACCTATTTAGGGTACATAATAAAAAAAAAAAAGATCAGAAAAGGACTTATTTGATGATGATTATGCGATTTTCTTTCCTGATTTTCTTCATAAAGGCATATGTTATGGGTACTCATTTGAATTGCATCGACATGTCAGTGCAATTCAAATGAGTATCCACAAGATATGCCTTAGAAGTAGACAAAAATTACATTGTCTGTAATCTGAAGACTACGAAATTGCTTGACTTTGTGCTAATAGGAGTATGTGCAGTAATTAAGTCTAATACGGTATATACCGTATTCGACCTAATTACCGCACTGTGCGTTTAGGTTTTTCAAAATTACTGGGAACACTCAGTTGTAAAATATACTATTAAGGGTACATTAAAAAAAAATCAGAAAAGGACGTATTTGATGATTATGCAAATTTTTGTCTGATTGTCTTAAAAAAGCATATGTTGTGGGTACTCATTTGAATTGCATCGACAATTCGATGCAATTCAAATGAGTACCCACAACATATGCCTTTACAAAAAAGTAGACAAAAAGTACACTGGCTGTAATCAGAAGACTACGGAACTGCTTGACTGTGCGCTTACAGGGGTATGTGCGGTAATTAGGTCGAATACGGTACATGTAGTCTAGATAAGAAGGGCATTCAAATAAACATTCATTTCTCTTCTAAATTTTTTGTTACCTTGACATGAAAAATTACAAAACATACCGTAATAATCCCGAGTATTGGGACAGATAGGCCTTTGCAAACAGTGTAGACCCAGATCAGATGCCGCATCCTGCAGCTGCAGTACGGCGTCTGATCAGGGCCTACACTGTTTGCCATACATACAGCAATATTTCAGACACATCCAGAGGTATTTGAATGGACTGTTTCAAATTTTAGGACAAGTATGGTCAGTCCATAAGGTGCTCCAATACTTAGGGTAAATTTGGTAATGACAGTATGTGTACATTTTGGTTGACAAAGTGCCTTATCTAGACATAGCTCCAGATAAGGGACTTTTTTCAACTAGAAATAATTGAAATTTTTCTTTTTTCTGCATGAAAATGTTGGTACTCATTAGAAGTGCCTTATTGAGGCACTTCTAATGAGTACCCACACCATATTTATTCTGTGGGGAAATAGTAAAATATTTTCCTAATACCCCTGCTTATCTGGAGATATACAAGAGCTTTGTGAGATGTCATCTCCTATTTTATTTACAGTCTACAGAATGATTCATGATTGTAGATACATGTAAGTGGGACATGCAAATGACTAGTTTTAGTTCTCCACAAAAACATACATTGTGGAGTGCCTTGGTATGGTAATATTCAAAACATATGCTTTATGTAAGTAGGGCACCCAAATAGATAGTTTTATTTTTCCACAAAAAAAAAAAACAACAAAAAAAAACATGCATTGTGGCCAATTTGTGTGTTTTCATTAGAAGTGCCTAGGTATGGCAATATTCTCAACATATGTTTTTGTGGAGAAATATTAAAACTAATACTTTAATGGTTAAAAAATTTAATAAATAAAACTATATTGTGACTGTACTTGTATTTGATCACAGGACTTGTCAAGGTGTGTATATGTTCATAACTTTTCGTTAAATTTTCTTATTTCTCCATAAAAAACATATGTTGTGGCTACTCATTACTCTTTAGAAATTCATCATTGAGCATTTCTCATGGGTGACACAACATACAATTACATGGAAAATTGTATAAAATTATTTCAGAATTATCATCTACTACTCCTTAATTAACCCTTGTCCTGCTGAATAAAGTAAGATGTCACACCCATTTCTAATTTTCAGCCAATCAGGTTACTTGATCCAGATTGTTGATATAAATTCACATACTTAATGGCAAACAGTGCAGATCCAGATCAGTTGGCTTCTTTAGAAGCCAACTGATCTGGATCTACACTGTTTACTAAGACAGGGCATGTCGTGTTTAGCAAGAGAAGGGTTAAAAGTCCACTGACAAGTATTAAATTTAAAAAGTGCCTTGTAAAAAAATCTGAAATCCTAAATTATAGGGACTATATTAGTAAATTTAATTTTTAGCAGGAGCCCAGCAAGCTGAACTAATTCTGAGAGAAAGGTTCAAGGAACTGGAATGTTCTATGGAGTTCAGTGACTTGAAGTATGTAGGGACAAAAACAAGCCTAGACCGTGGCACTGATTTCATGAAACTGTTCAAGGTGGTTCAAGACCAGCTTAATAACAACAGCATCAGAGCTCCTAGGAAACCAGGAATTGTCTTCAAAACTCTACAGGTCTCAAATGAATACCATAATAACCCTAAGTATTGGAACAGACATGCCTTAATTTGCAAACAGTGTAGACCATGATAATATACCACAAAATGTGGCATCTGATCAGGGTCTACACTGTTTGAAATACATACAGCAATTTTTTTTGGATACATCAACAGATGTAGAATGGACTATGTCAAATTTTAGGACAAGTATGGTCAGTAGATAAGGTGTCCCAATACTTATGGTAAATAAGGTAATGGTTACCAGTGGACATGTTAACTCTTTCACCCCTGAGTTACTGAAATGGTCTCTTCCATCTTTGAATTTGGACAGGTCCATTGTTAAAAATAGGAGTGTCAGTCCAAACTGAAAAACAGAATGGCAACCAGCATAATCATGGCAACCAGCATGATCAGTGTGGATCCTGATGTGATAGCTCATTATGAGCTGTCTCATCTGGACCTACACTATTTGTATTGCATCTGTGTTGGTCTACAAGGTAGAAAGGGTTAAAGAGAAGTGTTTGTTGATAATTCTGGGAAATTTTTTTCAGTTTCTCCATAAAAACATATGTTGTGGGCACTCATTAGAAGCACCTCAGTGAGGTGCTTCTAATGAATGCCCAGAATGTATGTTTTTATGGAGAGATAAGAAAAATTATCCCAGAATTATCAACTGATATTCCTATTTTACAAGTCCTCTGTTTTATTGAGCAAATAAGCTGAACCAAATGAACTGAAGTCTTGAATGAAAATGAACATTTGTGCAAACAGGGAAGGCCCAGATCAGCCTGCACATCAATGCAGTGTGACCAGGCTTTCACTCACTGATAGCTTCCAACTCTATCAAAATTATTTTGTCGCCCTTCTGGAAAGGGGACTACATTTAAAGGAAAGAGTTTGCTCCCAAGAATAGACCCCTTTCAGAATACTTTGGTGTGCAGGAAAGAAAAGCAAACAGGAAGTCCCAAAAATTATCTTTCCTGCCAAAAATGGTGGAAATTCTACCCTGTGTAGTCTTAACCATTACCGCTCTCTGGGCTAATTTAGCAGACGTCAAATTGGCAATATGTTTTGTATTTTCCCCAGAAATTGTATGCAAATTGTCTGCATTATAGACAATTTGCATCATGCAAATTATTACCATTGGAGACAATTTGCATGAAATGTCAAATCCTGCTTTCTGGAAAAAATAAGAAAAATATTTCAAAATGTCATCTGCTGAAAATTCTTACCCAGAGCTAAGCTTTAATGATAAAAATACAGCTCCAGATTAGATGATAAACACTCTGATAATTTAGGATGATTTTTGTTATTGTTGTTGATATTCATTGAAATTGCTTTGCTATTCTGGATTTGAAGGGGTCATGTCATAAATTTAAAATTCTTAATTAGTAAGTGGGGGGTGGTCGGATGGTGCGAAGGTGTATCTTACGCCATCGGGGTGTCTAACTGATATTGGCTTACAATTGGGCAAGGTCTGCTATCTTTGTAGCAGGTAAGGGTTGAGGGGGAATGTTTTTATTTCTTCTGTTTCTTCACTTTCATTCCTGTTCCTCTTTCTTCCCTATTCTCCCCTTTCATCTCTTCAGTCAATCAATAATTAGTAAGTGGGCTCAGACATTGTTATAATGAGATGCTATAACGATTGTTTATTTGTTTCCATGGAGAAAATTCATAGCTCCAGATAAGAGGGGGTATCCGCATAGTATTTTTCTTATTTCTCCATGAAAGCATATGATATGAGTACTCAAGCAGTTTGGCCAGGTGCTTCTAATGAGTACCCACAACATATGTTTTTGTGGTGAAATAAGAAAAATATCTATTTGTGAAGAAATAAGAAATATATCTGCTTTTTGGTAGAAAAAAAAAAAAATAAAAACAAAAAAAAATGTCTTATCTTGAGCTAGGAGAAATAAGGCAAAAAAAGCAAAGTTACTTGTCAGGGAAAAGATTTGTTTTATTTGGAGTTTTACAGCCATGTCAACACTGAAAAGGTCATGTCAAGCCAGTCAGTTAATCTACTCACACTTTTTCTTGGGCAGGCTTAGTCCTGTAAGCTGTTAACCAGTACTTTGTGCACATCTTTTTGCCAGTAACTGATGAACCTTCTTGAATCAGCAGAAATGGGAAAATGACCCTAAAAATTAAGTATGATCAGTTTCCAGAAATGTTATATACCAAGCTGGGATTAGAACTTGAGATGCCTGGTTCTACAGTCAGACAGGTTGCCTACTGTGCTATTGAGCCTGGTGTCATGGACAAGAAGCAGCTTACCTGGAGTACTAAATGAACTTTATCTTGTTACAGGTGCTGAATGATAAGTTTAGTGGAGAGATAGAAAAACCAATGCTTGATACATTTCCAGACCAGTATTTCACCTGTAATGCCAAATGTCAGTCATGTGGGTGAGTATGTGAAGGCCTTTTTTCACAATTTCATTAAGAATTGGTATTAGGCAAATATTTTTCTTACTTCTTCACAGAAACATACATTGTAGGTACTCATTAGAAGCACCTCATCATTAGAAGCACCTCAATGAGGTGCTTCGAATGAGTACCACAGCACATGTTTCCATGGAGAAATGAGAATTGTCAGATATGTTTCATAAACTGTTTTTTTTTTTGTTTTTTTTTTGTTTTTTTTTTTTTGTTTTTGCTTTTTTTTTCTATATATAGAAATGTGCCCACATGCCCAATAGTTCAGTTTTATATACATAAATGCTTTTACAAGTGATCATCATGATTATGATTATGTGGTAGCACCCACAGAATACTTAAGTGGTTCAAAATGCAAAATCTAACAATTCAAACATATCATTTTTGTTAGACTGTTTGAATCATGAGAGACTAATCTTATTTTCAGTGTACGTTGCACCAGGAGTATGAACATTCGAATCATGAGAGAAAATAATCTGTTTCTGTGTGTTTTGCTTCAAGAGATATGAACATTCTAATCATGAGAGAGTACAATTATTTCAGTGTACGTTGCACCAGGAGTATGAACCACAATGTGGAAGAGGAGGATCACCACTGTGATAAATACCAGAAGTGCAAGTATCAGCATCAGTTCGAGAATAAAGTTTACTATTGCAAGGTATGTGATAAAATATAGCTTTAGCCCATTGTAGCCTGGAGACCCACTGTTTGCAAATAGTTCAACCATTTTTCTCTAGGAAGATGTAAATCACATAGCCTGACATACCTAAAATCAAAATTAGAATCTTCCAATATATAGTGTGGAGTGGTTCATTCAGTCTGCAATAGGCTAGAAAGAGGTATCATGAATATTTTTTCTTATTTCCCCACAAAACATACATTGTGGGTACTCATTAGAAGCACTTCAAGTTGCCAAGGCACTTCTAATGAGTACCCACAACATATAGTTTCATGTAGAAATAAGAAAAATGTCACTACTCTTTGGATGAAAAGAGCACCTTATCTAGAATTCTTTTCTGGTGAAAGAATGTGCGCAATACTGGTTAACCACTTAGAGGACTATGCCTGCATAGTAAATGTGTGGTGAGGTAAACTGACCATGCTCAGTATGACCCCATTGGGTTGACTGGGCTGTTAAACTGCGACACAAACAAATTATCTAGAATTCTGTAAAATCTAACATCAAACGTGAGCATGAGAAAACCTTACATCTCTTGCAGAAAAGACTTGTCTGCCTGTGCTTCTTGGTAGTCTGATCAAGGCCGTCGCTGTTCTTTGATATATTCTGCAGTATCTTGAATATCTAAGCAGACATAGAAGTCCTTGTTTGCGCTGCAATGATGAGCATGCTGATCTAGTCCTCCCCTGTTTGCATATGATATAATGTCTTTTATCATCACGAAAACATACCTATATAATATTGACCCCCTGAAACCCCACTTTTATATAGTAAAACTGGGGTTTACAGGGGTATACATTATTTTTCTTATTTCTGCTCAAAACATAGATTGTGGGTACTTGTTAGAACCGCCTCGCTGAGGCGGTTCTAACGAGTACCCACAGTCTATGTTTTGAGCAGAAATGTGAAAAATATCTTAGCTTTTTATCTGAAAATTTTCAGTTTTTGGAGGTGAAATTTTCTATATATTTGAATAGGTGTGTTTTCGTAATGTTCCCACACTGTGCATCACTGTAAATCATCAAATTACTGTAAAGCTGAAAATTAATGAAAACAGTTGCATTTTTCTTCATAATTTTCTGTATTTTAATGAAGAATAGGAGCTGGTCTTGTTATGAATTTTAATTATGCTTACAGAAATGCTACTTGAATGGGAGACAAGAAAGGGTTGTTCCAAAAACATCTTGTTCCAAAGACACTGCCTGGATGGGAGTAGTAAAATATGTTTGGGCAGGGTAAGTTTGCGTTTTCCTGCAATACTATTTAAATCCATTTCTGTAAGTTAGAAAATTTCATTGTTATAAAACGTTGATTTGCTGCTTACCTGCATTAGTAAGTAGATCTGATATTAGGTCCAGTTTTCCATCTGTCTGTTCCAGGCATCCATCTTTCAACAACCTTTCATCAACCTCAGTGTTGAGCTCTGTTTTGAGCGGGCCCCCGTAGCCTAGTGGATAAGAGAGTTGACTCTTAATCCATTAGGTTTCTCACCGCTGTGGTTCGAGCCTCGCTCGGGTCATATGTGGGAAAGCCAAGTTCTGCTTACGGATGGTCAGGTGGTTTTTCTCCGGGTTCTCCGGTTTTCGCCCACCTTCGATGAACAATCGGCTCGATATAAGTGAAATATTCTTGAAAGGGCCGTAAAACCACTATCAAAAAAAAAAAAAAAAAAAAAAATGAGCTCTGTTTTGACTAACTGCAAACTTTGTGCAGTGCAGCTTCCCTACAAAAGCTACCTTTGGGAATAAATAAAACTGGCATTGTAAGGAGGTGAATTTTCTAGAGAAGTTAAATATACATGTATAGCACAGAGGACTTGCTAAGGAGGAGTATATGATGCTCTTAATTTCTATAAAAACATATGTTGTGGGTACTCATTAGAAGTGCCTCACAGGCACTTCTAATGAGTACCTTCAACATATTTTTTGATGAATTGGAGAAAATTTTTGAACAGTCATCACTAAATAGTCTTCCTTAACAAGTCCATTGTAGTGAAACTGCTCTTTGGGATATCAGAAAAGGGGTTGTTGTAGGGCAATTGTTGTTGAGGGGTCGCCATTAGTGGAGGTTCCACTGTAAACATCAACATCAACAAGACATACCTTTTTGCCCCAAAATCAACTCAAACTATGTATCATTTAATGACATTGATCTGTATTTCATGGTCTGATGACGGTAATGTTTTTATGCCCCCGCCATTTTCAATGGGGGAGCATATAGTATCACCGCTGTCCGTAGGTACATCCATCCGTCAAGTCCATACGTCCCGCACGTCCAACCCGTACATAACACTTTTGGTTTCCGTGCGATATCTTTTGAAAGGATTGGTGTATTGGATTGAAATTTTATACACAGGTATATAATCATAACATGTAGGTCGTTCGATTTAGGGTAAAATCCGCCAATTATTTTGGGAGTTATGGCCCTTTTCCACTTTGAAAAATTTTCAACTTTGAAAAATGGTTTCCGTGCGATATCTTTTGAAAAGATTAGTGTATTGAATTGAAATTTCGTACACAGGTATATAATCATAAAATGTAGGTCAAGTTTGATTTAGAGTAAAATCCATATATTATTTTTGGAGTTATGGCCCTTTTTCGACTTTGAAAAATGGTTTCCGTTCTATAACTTTTGAAAAGATTGGTGTATTGGATTCATATTTTATACACAAGCATATAATTATAAAATATAAGTTAATTTCGATTTAGGGTAAAATCCACCAATTATTTTTGGAGTTACGGCCCTTTATTAATGTTGAAAAATAGTTGAAAAATGGTTTCCGTTCGATATCTTTTGAAAAGATTAGTGTATTGGATTAAAATTTTATACACAGCTATATAATCATAAAATGTAGGTTAAGTATGATTTTGGGTAAAATCCACCAATTATTTTTGGAGTTATTGCCCTTTTTCAACTTAGAAAAATGGTTTCCATTCCATAACATTTTAAAAGATTAGTGAATTGGATTCATATTTTATAAACAAGCATATAATTATAAAATATAGGTCAAGTTTGATTTAGGGTAAAATCCACCAATTATTTTTGGAGTTATGGCCCTTTATCAATATTGAAAAATAGTTGAAAAAATGGTTTCGGTTCGATATCTTTTGAAAAGATTAGTGTATTGGATTCAAATTTTATACACAGGTATATAATCATAAAATGTACGTCAAGTTGGATTTTGTGGTAAAATCCACCAATTATTTTTGGAGTTATGGCTTTTTTTCAACTTTGAAAAATGCTGTCCGTTCCATAACTTTTGAAAAGATTAGTGAATTGGATTTATATTTTATACACAAGCATATAATTATAAAATATAGGTCAAGTTTGATTTAGGGTAAAATCCACCAATTATATTTGGAGTTACAGCCCTTTTTCAATTTTGAAAAATAGTTTCAGTTTGATATCTTTTGTAAACATTAGTGTATTGAATTCATATTTAACACACAGGTATATAATCATAAAATAGAGGTCAAGTTCCAATACGGGTAAAATCAACCCATTATTATGGGAGTTATGGCCCTTTTTCACCTTCAAAAGATGTTTTCCTTCTGATATCTTTTTAAAAAAGATTGATATGTGTATTGGGTTCATACATGTATTTTATACCCAGGTAATATAATCATAAAATATGGTCAAGTTCGATTTATTGTAAAATCTGCCAATTATTATGAGAGTTATGGCCCTTTTTTCAACTTCATTTTTTGCAAAATACCTGGGCGGGGGTGAGGATGGCGTTGGGCGGCGGCATCTTGTCATACTGACACATTTCTAGTTTATTGTCAGTCCTAGTGGTCAGCTAAATTTATGTTGAGCTATAAGATCTGCTATCATCAGATCGGGTTTTTGCTTCCTGACTAACATGTACTATAACAGTATGCTTTTTTTTAACGACTTTTCTATGGCAAGCCGTTTTACTATTTATTCTATAAATCAGATATCTGATTTAATATATCAGATATCTTATATAATATATAAGATATCTGATATATTTTATCACATATCTTATATAAATAAGATATCTTATATGTCAATTAAGATATCTTATACGCTATATAAGATATCTTAATTGGCATATAAGATATCTTATATGCTATTTAAGCAAGCCGTTTTACTATTTATTCTATAAATCAGATATCTGATTTAATATATTAAATATCTTATATAATATATAAGATATTTGATATACTATATCAGATATCTTATATAAAATAGATATCTTATATGTCAATTAAGATATCTAATATGCTAAATAAGATATCTGAATTGACATATAAGATATCAAATATGCTATATAAGATATCTGATATGCTATATAAGATATCTCATATATTCAACTAAATTTACTAAAGAAGATATCTCATTTATTCAATCAAATAAGATATCTTATTTAGTATATCAGATATCTTATTTAGTATATTAGATATCTATATTGGTAAATAAGATATCTTATTTAACAAATAAGATATCTTATATGGTAAATTAGATATCTTATATGCAGAAATAAATAAGATATCTCATATATTATATCAGATATCCTATATTGGATATAAGATATCTAATATAGGATATAAGATATCTGAATTAGTATATCAGATATCTTATATCCTATATTAGATATCTTATATCCTATATAAGATATCTGATATAATATATAAGATATCTATTTTGCTTAATAAATAGTAAAATGGCTTGCCATACTTTTCCTATTAGAGTGTAACAATACATCAATATATCTGTGTACATGTATCATAGGAACTTGTAGTTATGTCAAATAAGCTGCAAGACAACTTAACCCTTGTCCTGCTGAATAAAGATGCCACACCCATTTTTTAATTTTCAGCCAATCAGATTACTTGATCCAGGTTGTTGATACAAATTAACAAACTGATTGGCAAACAGTGCAGATCCAGGTCAGTTGGCTTCACCAACTGATCTGGATCTACACTGTTTGCAAAGGCAGGGTATATCCGGGTTCAGCAGGACAAGGGTTAATATCAAAAATAGAGGTTTTTAGGTGTCTTGGGGCTCATTTGACATAACTACCTGTGGAAATATCAAGATTGTGGTTGCTTGGTAGTGCTATCATCTTAGGCCAAGTAAAAAAATTAATTTGATTCTCTGATATGGCCGCATCTGTCCAAAGGGTCTTGCATGTACATTTTTTTCTGTGGGAATTTTGTTTTAAACCCAAGAAAATATATGACACTGGAGTTTTCACACTTCTGAGAATTATTTTTTAACCAAATTGAGATGCAGACCACATATGTGTGGTATTCTTACTTTAATATTTGAAAAGAAAATTGGTAAATTATGATTAGTATATATTGTTTGAGACTGGAAACTTGCATTATAAAAACTTTAATATTAGAGCCACCAAATGACCAAAATATCCAAGAATGTACACAACCAGAAAAATAAAGATAAAAAGCTGCTTGCACACATGTATTTTTTTAAAGTGTCTGAGATCTAAAGACTTTTTTTTTGGCCTTTGGTCCTCAGGCTCATCAGTGCATGTAACCCACCACCCAAGGTAAGCTTCCACAAAACTAGGACTAGGTCATCTGATCTGGATCTGCAAGGTTTTCTCACACCTATCTATCCCACAACTAAGTATGAATGTAATTTCAATTTTCTAATAGATACTAGATTTGTCCAGTCATGGGACTCTTTGGTGGTTGTGCTAAAGGGGTCTACTTATGTCACAATCCTTGAAGTCACATAATTGTAAATAGGCTTATATATGGGGGAAAAAAGAGGCTAAAAAGTCTCAGAAAAATTGGTAAAAGATTTTTTTATGATCTATAGTCCCATATGAAAGGAGTACTTGTATTATGTGAATAGTTTTAAATCTGAATGAAAATGTACATATAGTGGGTACTTTTTATACCTCGCCACACAATAGTGGCCGGGTATTATGGTTTCACGTTGGTCGTCCGTGTGTCTGTCCATCCATTGTACATCCGTCCGTCCATCCGTTTTTCATTTCCGGATGATAACTTGAGTAAACATCAATGGATTTTCACCAAACTTGGTATGTGCATTGATATTGTGGGGATCTGGTTTGGGATTGCTAATGGGCAAATTTCAACAATTTTTGACAGAGTTATCTGCCTGAGACACGCCCATATTTTTGTTTCCGGACAGTAACTTGAGTAAATAACAAGGGATTTCCACCAAACTTAGTATGTGCATTGATATTGTGGAGATCTGGTTTGGGATGCTAATGGGCAAATTTCGTCAATTTTTGACGGAGTTATCTGCCCGAGACACGCCCATATTTTCGTTTCCGGACTATAACTTGAGTAAATAACAAGGGATTTTCACCAAACTTGCTATATGCATTGACATTAAGGAGATCTGGTTTGGGATTGCTAATGATCAAATTTCTTAAAATTTTTACGGAGTTATCTGCCCGAGACACGCCCATATTTTCATTTCCCAATGATAACTTGAGTAAATAACAAGGGATTTTCATCAAACTTGCTATATGCATTGACATTAAGGAGATCTGGTTTTGGATTACTAATGGGCAAATTTCGTCAAATTTTTACGGAGTTATCTGCTCGAGACACGCCCATATTTTCGTTTCCGGATGATAACTTTAGTAAATAAAAAGGGATTTTAACCAAACTTGCTATATATATTGACAGTAAGGAGATCAGGTTTGGAATTGCTAATTGGCAAATTTGGTCAAATTTTTGCGGAGTTATCTGCCCGAGACACGTCCATATTTACATTTCTGGATGATAACTTGAGTTAATGACAAGGCCTTTTAACCAAACTTGCTGTATGCATTGATATTATCAAGATCTGCTTTAGGATTGTTATTTGTCCATTGATATTATCAAGATCTGGTTTAGGATTGTTATCTGTCCCGCTGTCATTTTCTTTCCAGACATTTTTGCAACGATAACTTTAATACATAAACAAATAATTGCTATGGCAGAGTATTATGCTTGCGGTGCTTTTATTTTAAGTGCCTCAAAGCAAGGCCTTTCTAATGGTTTCCCACCACATAGGTGTTCATGCAGAGTAAGAGAAATATCCATACTCTTTGGCTGAAAGAAAACATCTTATCTGGAGGTATGATGATCTTTACAAAACAGATTAGATTTGTGATTTCTAAATAACTGAGAATTCTCTATTAACTTTTATTTGCAGGGATATTCTAGAATGTAATAACTGTGGTATTATATACAGAAGTAGACAATTCTGGTATGGTAATCCTGAAGTACAGAAATTTGTACATGAAGAAGTGGTACATGTTTGGCCAGAGGTGTGTGCATGTACTTTTCCATACTTTTTTATTATACCAACCCACCCCACTCGCAACAAACTGTCTTTCTGAGGGGTATACCGTTTTCTGTACCTCCATGACATATTGTGGTGGGGAAGTAGGTTGTTATATAACTTAAATTCTGGTTTCTTTTGTGGTAGTAGATACACATGCATGTATGAAAAGCTAGACAACAGTGTATGAGATCTGCATTTCTTGATTGTTAGAGGCAGTGTTGCATATCAGCCTATGATTCTGTGGGCCTCATCAGTGGAAAAGTGATATCAAGCATACCTTGTATATGAAATGTATAGATCAGATCATTCTGCACATGTGCATGGCCTCATCAGGGCCATTGCCCTAAAATCATAGATCCAGATTAGTTGGGGTATCAGGTTTATATTTATCTTGTTTCTGCATGAAAAAAGCAAGGCACTTCTAATGAATATCCACAAGATGTGTTTTCATGCAGAAATAGGATAAATATCAGCATATTTTGGTTAAAAAACGATCCTTATCTGGAGGTATTATATGAGCAGCAATGATGCATACCAGCCTGTGGTTCATGGGCCAAACCAATTGAAAGGTGAAGCACATGTGAAATGTACAGATTCAGATCATTCTGCACATGTGTCATTGTCCTATCATAGCTCCAAACAAAAGTGTGTACCAGGTAAATGTTTTTCTTATTTCTGCATGAAAACATGTTGTGCTACTCATTAGAAGTAACCCTTACATTGATGCGCTTCTAATAGATATCCACAACATATGTTTTCATGCAGGAATGAGAAAAATATTTATACCTTTTGGTTGAAAAGAACAAACAACAAACAAACATCTTATCTGGCTCTGTATCATCTGTTTACCCTTAAACTACCAATCACAACAGTTGTCGTCTGCTTTGTCATCTGCTAGTGATTTTAAAAGTCATTTTTGCAAACAGTGTGGACCCAGATCCTCTAGGAGCAGTCTGATCAGGGTCCACACTGTTTGCCTTCTTTATGCAAAAATAGGTTTGAAAAGTTAGCAAGAATATTCAGCAGACGACATAAACAAACAACATTTTCAGATGCAGGTTTTCTTTGCATTTTAATGGATAACACATTCCACATTAACTGTTCTGCTGTTGCGCAGATTATGCTCATATCAGCTTGCTCAGATTATAAGTAGGATGACCTTAGCCATTACTGCCCTTTTGTGTCCAGAGATCCTTTTCACATAGCAGGGATCAGTTTTAGCACTTGCTAACTTGCTAAATGCTGGTTAATTTCCTCAAAAAGCAAGCTGCAATTTCCATCACTTGCTAATTCTAGCAAGTTGGAAAGATTCTCTTTAATTGGTGGAACCTGAGGCATTGTTGCGGAAGTTTTGCAATTTCTTTTCCAAAAGCAATGACGATATTTTTCTTATTTTTCCCAGAATACAGGTTTTGACATTACATGCAAATTGTCTCCTATGGAGACAATTTGCATGTAATGTCAAAACCTGTTTCTGGGAAAATAAGAAAAATATTTTAAAATGTCTGCTGAAATTTTTACCCAGAGTGCTAAGGTTTAAAGCCACATTTGTTTATAAGTGTGAAAAAGCAAGTTGGCTGAAAGGTTTAGCAAGTAAAAAAAATAATGCTACTTGCTAATTTTAGCAAGCTGTCAAAAAAGTTAAATTTGAACCCTGCATAGTTCAGCTTTTGTATATTCCAGCATGACTGAAGCTACTGGTACACTTACAAATACAGAGTACCAACTTGCACATGAATTTTACACTTCTAATAGTACTATCAAGCCCTTATTTGTACATGATGTGTACAGGCCTTGCTGGCTCAGTTGGATGCGCCTCCGACTGGTGATCAGGAGGTTGCCGGTTTGACCCCCACCAGGTCAGCAACATTCTTTCGTGGAGATTGATCATGAAATATTTTCTACGGTCATTCTCTCCCTTCTGCTGATCCAAGAAGGGTAGTTGTCAGTTTCTGGCAAAAGAATGTGCACATTACTGGTTAACTGCTTAGAGGACTAAGTCTGTCCAGTAAAAGTGTAGTTAGGTAAACTAACCAAGCTCGACATATCCCCACAGGGTTGCCTGGGCTGTAAAACCTCAACACAAACAAAACATGTGTAACAGAAGGAAAAGACATTATGGTGGCAGAGAAAGACCAGAGCAGCCTGTGCATTTGCTTACTGTTCACTTACAGAATATTGTAGAATATATTGACAAACAAGGAAAGCCTTAGTCAGACTGCACATATTTGCAGCCCAATCTGTGCCGCCCTTCGCATATAGAAAAAGGGTCCTTTTCTTGCCTTTTCTTTCATGCATATATTAAAGAGGAATTCACACCTTGATTGTTTTTGCCTCTCCTCTGAAAAGGGGTCTAGTCTAAAACAAAAGAATTGGCTCCCTCTGGGAGCCAATTCTTTCCTTTTAGAGATGACGTCCTTTTAAAAAGAGCTTGGTTTGCTGTAAAGCAAATAGAAATTCACAAAATTTGTCTCCCTTTGTATAAAAAAACAAAAAAAAAAAAACAACAAAAAACACACACCAAGAAACAAAAACATCTGCTGCATGTTTCCAGTCCTCTTAAGCCTCCATTTATTGCTTGACCTAGCTCAGTTGTTAATATTGTTTGTTTTCAGGGAAATACATTCCTAATAGGGACCCATAATGCTGCCAGGAAAGTAATTGATGGCATCAGCTATGTAGCTGAGTCTCTAGCTAACGTCAGTTCTAAACCTACTAAAGTAGTAACAGACTGGATGGCAGACCAGATAGCACCAGAGTACTGGGTACCAAACTCACAGATAAAGGTAAGAAATGGGAACTGATGCACACACAAGAAACATATAATATGGGCCTGTCATGCAAAAACCTGTCTTCAGGCATATACAGACAGGGATGGCCCAGCTCAGCCTGCACATCTACACATTCTGATCAGGGCTTTTACTCTCCACAAACAGAATCCCTGGACACTATAGATGTTTCAGTAGAGAGCAAATGCCAGTATGAAACTGCACATGTGCAAGATGATGTGAATTGGCAGATTTTCTGCATGCTTGAAGGCATTTTTTTGCTTAACTGGGCCCATACAATATGTCAGTGTCGACATTCTCCAGATTCCTGATTCACCGCTAAGTATATAGACAAACAAGTCTGCGCAAACAGTGCATACCCAAATCAAAATTTTGAGCCCTACTTTATCCCTACTTTTTCACTGGAGGGCACTTGAAAGCCTGAGAAAAATGCATAAGATACAGGGGGAAGGCAATGAAATTCAACATTTTCCCGCTGAAATACATTGACTTCATAAGGCAAGCAGATCAAATTTTGATTGGTCAAGCCCTGGGCAAGTATGGTAAAGAGTAAGGTTGCTGAATATTTAGGGTAAACACGGTAGCCTATGAATCTGTATAACAGGGTTGTGGAATTATACAAGTAAATGGTCAAAATCCACCTGTCCAACTAAAATTTACTTGCCCGTAAATTGACATTTTTCTTATTTCTTGAAGAAATCATATGTTGTGGGTACTCATTAGAAGCACCTCACAGCATATGTTTTCATCAGTTAAAAAGAAAGGTATATATATCCCAGGACAAGTAAATTGAATTTTTTTAATTGTCCTCAGGGAAATGGGACAAGTTGGACAAGTTTGGCATGGTATCTCCTCAGCCCTGTATATAAGCTTGACATAATCTTTGCGGTATGCTAGCAACATTCTGTAGATATTGTATGAGCAAAAAGCAGAAGCCCACAGTACCCTAGTAAGGCTGCCTTTTTGGGGTATTTACTCAATTAAAATTTCTGAAAAAAATTCAAATTAAATTTATGGACAAACCAAATGTCAGTATTTCTTGTACCTATTAACAAAACAGGGAAATGATTCATCTTCCCAAAAATAGTAATGAGTGCAGACCAGTCAGAACGGATAGACTCAATGCAGGTCATCTACCAAAACTTTTGAAATAAGTTTGCCAAGGTCTGGTATGAACAGGAAGAGAACAACATGGAATTTGATATCCAGCTACATAAATATTGTGCACTTTAAATACTGATCTTTTCTTATTTATTTTGAAAAATAATAAAATATTCTTTGACAGCTTGTAGAAAACTTTCAGTTTTTTTCTTGTTTGTTAATGTTTATATCACTATGAAAATGGGTAAATAATCTTCTTTAAATATATCAATAGGCAACAGATGATTGTTTATTTTACATATGTGTAACAGAGACTGTAATCCATAAATAATCATTCAAAATTGTGCAGACAGCATTTTTAAAATAACATTTTTTAGTGAAAATAAGGTTTGACATTTCATGTGAATTGCCTATCAGATGCCACACTAAAAGTCAAGCAAAATTGCTGTTTATAAAATCAGCTTGCATTATATTTTAAATGCACAATGTGACAAAATCATCCTTGACAAAAGAGATTTTGAGCATGTCATGTGACGTCACATGCAGAACACTGTCATGTCAAATGTTTACTAGTATTGTTATCTGACTCTTTAAAACTGAGAAATTAGTTTCATCATCATTCTAATTCCTACTTTTTTATGAGGAATGTTCACAAGCTTTTTGATAGCCCCTCGTACTTGAAACTTGATGAAATGTAGATTAACACTGCATGCAAGGTAAAAATTTCAGTGGATGACATTTTGAAGTACTTGTATTGTTTTTCCTAGAAAATAGGATTTCATTCAAATTGTCTCCTTAGGAGACAGTTTGCATGAAGTGTCAGATCCTATTTTCTAGGAAAAATAAGAAAAATATCATCAGTTTGTTGTCTACTGAATTTGTCCATAGCATGGTAAGTGTTAATTTAATACTATGCAAAATATTGTGTTTTTAATGCAGACATGCTTTAAATGTGAGAAAAAGCTGGAGGAGGAGCAAAAGCATCATTGTAGAGCTTGTGGGAGGGGCTTCTGTGATGACTGTACAGCTTATCAGAGACCAGTACCAGAAAGAGGCTGGCCTACAGCTGTCAGAGTATGTGAGGATTGCTACAGTGTCAACATGACAGGTAGATTTATTAACAATAAAGTTGATATAGAGTTTATTTGGTTGTTTTATCGATTACAGAGAAATAATTCAATAGTGTTCTAAGGCTTGTGCATAAAAAATGAGCGAGCGAAGCGAATGAGTTTTTTACAAGCAAACTTTAGAACACGAGTGAATTATTTCTCCGTAATTGATCAAAACAACCAAATAAACTGTTTATTACATTTTCATTCATATTTTACCTTTGAATTTTCACATTTAGCTGTTATGATTTCCTACCAAAATAGTTCCAATCAGTGCATGAATTTCAGGAGGCTGGTTTGGTTTGAAAATCAGTCACCATCTTGTTTTCACTTTAATGTAAAAATCATCCTGTGCTTGAAATACAGACACAACAATGTCCCAAAAGTAGAACTGGAATATCAAGAAAATCATACTTTATAATTATTTGTGTTGCTGGTCTTTCCTCAAAAATGCCAATCGGGCATGAAAATTGCAGTCTGATTTCCATGATTTTATCAAATTCTCCGCATAACGTCAGCCATTGTTATTGTTGTTACCAACAACGTCAGCAACGTCACCTAGCAATTATAATATCAGTTAAAACGTTAGCAATGATCGATTATAATTCACTGAGAAGTCTCAGTAAATCACTGCTGAAAATGTAATAAAACTCTGTAAACTAGCATTGGTTATCTTATCAATGGGCCTTCTTGTAACAGTCACAATTACTTTCGCAAATATAAAGAACTGCCTTTTTCCTTAGATTTTGGTGCTGGTCAAAATACAGTTAAGGGGAATAGATATACTTTCAGGGGAAACACCTCTATCCAAAATTATTTTGCTTCCCTTGTAAAAAGGGGTCTACTGTAAAGGAAAGAATTTGCTCCCACAACTATTTTAGCAATTCTGTCCTTTTAGAGTAGACCCCTTTCAAAAGGCACTAGTTATGCAGGAAAGCAAACAGAGTTTCAAAAGTTGTCTCCCTTATAACTGACAGTCAAAAATCCACAAAATTGATCAAATCACCTTTAGAGGAAAACCATTGCTAATGGACCAGTAATGATGATTGAAAGATGACAGTCAATGAACTCTTTCTTCCCATTCTAAATTTGTGGCTGAATTTATTAAAAACAATGATAGAAATCTTTTTTTTTTATCAAATATTACAACTAGTAGTTAGATATGCAAATAGCTGTTAACTGCTTTAGTCTTTCCACTATCTAGAGAGTTAGTGGGGTTAATTGTCAAGAATATTCAGACAGCCCCTCACGTACTTTACAAAAATTTTAACACCCATTTGACTGCATGGTGGTATGTATCAACCCATTGAAGACTGGAGATCCCTAAACCAGTAACTGGCAAACAGTGCAGACCCAGATCAGACACTGCAGAATGCAGAGTCTGATCAGGGTCTCCAATGTTTGCAAATAGTTCAACCATTTTTCTTTAGGAATATCTATATCATAAGGCCTGATATACCTATAATCGAAAATGGACTCTTCCAGTGTATAGTGTGGGACAGTTTATTCAGTCTTTAATGGGTTAAAAGTGCTGGCTGAATGGTAGATGGTGTAGACCTAGATCAATGGCATTTTGACCTGGGTCAACACTTTTTTCCACAGACATGTCCAGTCAGATATTCCAGGTTAATGTGGTAAGCTTGTGGCAATGTGAAGCAGATAATCTTTAAAATCATTCAGTGCTCCAGCTAGGATTTTAGGGCAGAGGGGTGCTGGGTAGGGCACTTTTTGCACAGTCATACAAGAATGAGGGCACAATGTGTCATGCAATGTGCTTAGTATCAAGATATTACAAAATATAATCCCATTCCACAATAAATACCTCAGAAATAGAGTACACATAAAACTGACCTTTAAACATTGATAACTTTTTTTTTAATTTTGGTCCAATTTTCATGAAATTTTCGCCAAAATGTAGGGTTTTATGTCTGAAGTTGAAATCGGACATAGGGCAGCATAAAAAGGGCAGAGGAGTGGCAGGATAGGGCAAGAGGGGCAGCTCGCCCCTCCATATAGGGCTAGCTGGAGCACTGGCATTACTTTTTGATGTTCATATTTTGGAGCTATTTCTTCTCTACACTGTATGTTTGTCCAGAAAGTCTTTTAAAGGATGTGTTTTGTACCATTTCAGACTCCAGTTCCAGCACAGGAAGTGACACAAAAGTAACTGCACGTAAGGTTGGTGAGTCTGTGACAACAGCACTGGATGTCATGGCAACTGCAATTAACTATCCTATTGGTAAGTTGCTTTCAAGCCCAACCCACCCAGTGACTATGGCCAAGGACACAACATAGTGTATATCCATGTTAACCTTAAAGTGCTAAAAAAATCTTGCAGCATATGGCAATCTATTTCTATTATTATTATTTTTCAGAGAAAATAAAATCTGACATTTCATGTGAACCGTCTGCCAAGCGAACAACTCACATGTAATGTCAGACCTTAATTTTCACAGAAAAAAGAGAGCAAAAAATGTGATTAGAGTTTAATGGGTTAAAGTTTTACGATAAAGTAATTAGATATCTGTATCACCCGAGTGCTTAGATCCATCTAGTTGATATTTAAATTGATGTTAGGTACTGGTCCAGAGATTTGTTGAGTGCAAGCTCCACTCTCTCAGTAACCTTAAGGTCGTTACTGACTTAAATTTTTATAATAGACATGCAGATTGCAGGTGAGCAATGTTGTCTGATGACAGATCTTATTGTATAATGGTAGTAATGCAATGTGTCATGAAGTATTGATTCTTGAATTATCACAGTACAGTAGCAGCAAATTAGCTTCAGTTAAGATGTTTTTATACCCCAGCAAACTCTATGTGTGTGTGTGTGTGTGTGTGTGTGGGGGGGGGGGGGGGGGGGGGGGGCGAGGGGGGGGGGGGTATCCCATAAGCACTGCTTATTGACCTTTCTTTGTTTTTTTTAACCAAATGGTATGGATATTTTTTTTTTATTTTTCCTCAAAAGCATATGTTGTGGGTACTCATTTAATGTGCCTCAGTGAGGTACTTCAAATGAGTACCCACAGTATATGTTGTTGTGGAGAAATAAGGAAAATAACTTTCAGGATACTCCTCTATTCTGGTGCCATGCAGCAAAAATATCGCAATATACCAATATCAGTTCATTGATTATATTGACTGATCTTTTCTCTTCTCTAGAGTTGTGAATTCAACAGATAAACTGGTTTGCATTGCAGGTATAATAAAAGATTCAGCTCGTCCTGCCTACTGGGTGCCAGACGAAGAAATTACGTCATGCTGCATTTGTGAAAAAGAGTTTTCAGTCAAGTTACCGATCCATCACTGCCGAGCCTGTGGGCAAGGGGTTTGTGGCCCATGCTCCCCTAACCAGAGACCAGTGCCATTCAGGGGCTGGGATTATCCAGTTCGAGTCTGCACGAAATGTGAAAAGAAGAAGGACAAACTTTGATATTGTTTAATGCTTTGCATTCTGGGTAAAATTTTCACCAGAAAATTGAAATATTTTTTCTTATTTTTGACATTTTATGCAAATTGTCTCCTCAGGAGATGATTTGTGTAAAATGTCAACCATTTTTCCTGGAAAATTGAGAAAAAATATCATCAGTTTGTCATCTTCTGAATTAGCCTGGAGAGTGGTAATTGTTAAATAGTGCTTTGTCATGGCAAAACCTGCCTTGCAGTCCACAGCTTTAGACGGGGAAATTTTTCCAGCCAAAACTGATTGATACTTACTTCTCCATGAAAACATATATTGCAGGTACTCATTAGAAGCACTCTCTGAGCCACTTCTGTTGAGTATGGACAACAAACATATTTGTGGTGAAATCAGGAAAATATTTCTGTAGATACCCCCTCTTATCTAGAGCTGTGACTTACAATATATCATAAGACCAGATAAGAGGGGGTATCCACATGTTTTTCTTATTTTCCCATGAAAACATATGTTGTGGGTACTCATTAGAAGCACCTCTATGAGGTGCTTCTAATGAGTACCTACAACATATGTTATGAGGAGAAATAAAAAAAATGTACGTTTTAGCTGAAAAAAAACAACACCTTATCCAGAGCTATGCTCTATGCAAAGAATGAAGACCCAAACCAGCTTGTGTGAGTGCTCAATTGTTCCAGATGTGATAGTTATATAGTTAGGATGGTAATTTAGAGTAATTGCTTTTGTGCTAAGATGACTCTAAAACATACATACACAGGTGGTAGAGTATTAGTTGTTCCGACTGAAACTTTTTGAGGGTTGGCCCTGCGGTGATTGGTGTTTAACAGGAAGATACTTGCCTCATCTGAAGCAAGGTCAAGTTTGAAGTCTTTTTCATATCAAACACATTCTTTGGTTTTCTCCCACTATCTGGAAGACAGCTCAACATGACTAAAATATTGTTGACATGGCCATTAAACCTCAAACAAACAATTTTGTTTGTTTATTTGGGTGTAAAAGTAGCAAAACTTATTTTCTGAGTACTCACTTTAACCACTCTTGACCTTTTCTTAAGAGGTAGGGAGTACACCTTCAAGGGAAATAACTCTAACATGAAAATAATATTACTCCCTTCTAATTAGTCACTACATTAAAAAAAAGAATTTGCTCCCTCAGAAAGAATATACTTTTTTTTGTAGGATACTCTTAAAGAAAAGGGCCGGCCTCGGTGGCTCAGTTGGATGCGCCGTCCGACTGGAGACCAGGAGGTCGCGGGTTCAACCCCCGCCGAGGTCGGCAACATTCTTTCGTGGAGATTGATCATGAAATATTTTCTACGGTCATTCTCTCCCTTCCGCTGATTCAAGAAGGGCAGTTGTCAGTTTCTGGCGAAAGAATGTGCACAATACTGGCTAACCGCTTAGAGGACTAAGCCCAGTAAATGTGTGGTTAGGTAAACTGACCGCGCTCGACATGACCCTATTGGGTTGACTGGGCCGTAAAACCTCAACACAAACAAATCTTAAAGAAAAGAATTTGCTCCTTCAAGAGTTGCCCCCATTTTGGAGCAAATACTTTACTTTAAGAGTACCGATAGTCCCCATTTTGGAAAGTTTAAGATCAACTTGTTTTCAAAAGTTATCTCCAGTTTCAGAATGGCAGCAGAAACTTTCAGGTGTATTCATGACTTTAACCCATTAGTCATACAGATAACTATGTAAACAGTGTAGATCCGGATGAAATGGCTCATTATAAGCCATCTCATCTGGATCTACACTGTTTCTTAATGAGCTGTCTCATCAGGATCGCCACTGTTTGCTGCCAGCCTGTTAATAATTTTGACTAAATCCTTATTTAGAATAACAGACATGCCCAAATTCAAAGATGGAATAGTCTACTTCAGAAACTCAGGGGTGAAAGGGCTGATGCATATGGAACAGGTTTTCCCATGATCTAGCATAATGTTTGTTTTTGTTTGACTTTTATTTTAGTCTTCAATATACATTTGTTATCCTGGAAATGGATTTTTTACATACATATATTCTTTGGTTTTTCATTTTTAATATATCTTTATAGGAAAATACTTAAATAATTGCCATTTAGTGATAATTTCAACCCATTGCTCATTGAATATTCTAACACAGCATGCCTATATAGGCAACAGAAATGAACTGTGTTTTATTTTGCAACAAATCTCTGGGCGGAAGAAATTGTTTTACTGCCCTCCTGAAAAGGGTCTACTTTGGGAGCAAATTCTTTCCTTTTAACCCTTCTCTTGCTGAGCATGACATGCCTCGTCTTAGCAAACAGTGTAGATCCAGATCAGTTGGCTTCTCAAGAAGCGAACTGATCTGGATCTGCGCGGTTTGTCATTAAATACGAGAATTTCTATCAAAAACCTAGATCAAGTAATCTGATTGGCTGGAAATTAGAAGTGGGCATGGCATCTGAATTTATTTAGCATGACAAGGGTTAAAGTAGACCTTTTTTCAGAAGGGGCTCTGCTTGTAAGAGAACATATGGGAACTTACAAAAGGTGTCTTTTTTGGAAAAAAAAAAATGGCAGAAAATTTACCAAGTGCATCATTCACTTAAGCAGTTGAGCATCAGCTGTAAGAAAACTACTGTGCTTTTGACATCTTTCAGAAAGTTGTTTTTGCATGCTACTTTAATCATATGAAGTTAATGTGCAAACTTTTATCAGGATTTCGATTAAATCACTGTTTAGAATAACAGACATGCCCCAAATTTAAAGATGGAATTGCAGCTGCCATGACATTCAGTGCTGTTGTGTCAGACTCACCAATGTGCTGTTACATTTGTCATAACTAACTATGGACCAAAGCTTTAATTCTATTCATTGGGTTATCAAATATTTTCATTTTTTCCAGTATAAAAACTGCTGCAAATTATGCAAAATTTGATAGAATTGGTAGATTGGAAGCAGATTTTCAAAAAGTTCCAGTTGTTCAAATTTTCTAAAGTTTCACAACATTGTTGTGAAACATGGCTGATTAAAAGGCAGCAAAGAAAAATAAAAAAAAAAGTGTTTTCTTACATAAAAATTAAAAATATATCTTTACTATAGAAATTGCATATGTCAGACTAATATTTTTAGCCTTGATTTGATTTTAAGATAAATATTTGAAAACAACAGAAACAGAAAAGACAAATGGTTTCCAATAAGATATGGTCAATCAGAACATAATGTTTCCATTTAAAGTAAAACACGAAACTAATATCTTTCCAAGTTGTGTTAAAGGCACAGTAGGTCTAATTCTCAGGAATAATTCTGGATTTGTTAGCCAAATCAGGCACATAGTTGAATTTATATATTCTTTACACAAGCACCAATTTCACAATGTCTTCTGGCTATCAAATACTCCTGAACTGGCCTAGTATAATTTTACTATGTTAAGCTACCGTATATAATGTTGGACGTAATTCATATTTTGGTTGTATTTTGAATAGGTGATATTATAATGGTTTAAAATTCAGATGTCTGTAATGAAAGTTTTTGTATCCATTTTCTATTTCCATTTTCATGTCAGACAAAAGCTAGTTTATGATTCATAGCCGTAGATGGTGGTGTCCTCAGTGATTGATTGTAATAACATTTTCAGTCAGCAGTCACATTTGCCTCTTGTGATTGATGATCAGAAAGAATTTTCATAGTTGACAAATTGGAAAATTCTGTTGTTTTTTTTTTTTAGGAAAATATTTTTCTCACATTTTACTTTAATAGACAAGTTTTAAAAAAGAAAATAACTAAACTGTCCATTTGGGTTATTTTTGATTTGTGCTGAATAGGCGAAGAAATGGTAGATTAACTGACTGACTGAACATGACCTTAACAGTGTTGACTGTAGGGCTGGCTAATCAGAGCTGAAAAGATAATCGATTATCAGTCCTGCAATTGTGATCAATAATTGATTAGTAATCATTGAAGATTTGGTCATAATTTTACCTGTCTCTTACCATATGTTATACTTAACTGTACGTATTTATTAGCCAGAGGCCTGATCAAACAGTGTAGACCCAGATGAGATGCTGCAAATGCAGCATCTCATCAGGGTCTACACTGTTTGCCACTCATTCAGCTATTTTTAGTCACAACATTGGGTATTAAATTGTACTTGTTAAAATTTTAGATAAAGTATGGTAAGGCGTTGAGGTGTCTGAATACTAAGGGTAAATGGGGTAGTGTAACAGACACAGAAGTCAAATGATCGATTATTAGCACATCTGTAACAATAATCATTTTTGTGGAATTTATTGATCAATTAATCGATTATCCGATTATTCATGCCAGCCTTAGTTGACTGGGCCGTAAAACTCCAACTCAAACAAGCAATCCTTTGTGATTGAAAAAAAGCCCTGTATCTAGGGCAATTATGAATGTTAATGTAGGCTATGATGACGGATTTTCGAGCTGGCCTCGGTGGCTCAGTTGGATGCGCTGTCCGACTGGAGACCAGGAGGTTGCGGGTTCAACCCCCGCCGAGGTCGGCAACATTCTTTCATGGAGATTGATCATGAAATATTTTCTACAGTCATTCTCTCCCTTCCGCTGATTCAAGAAGGGCAGTTGTCAGTTTCTGGCGAAAGAATGTGCACAATACTGGTTAACCGCTGAGAGGACTAAGCCTGCCCAGTAAACGTGTGGTTAGGTAAACTGACCGTGCTCGACATGACCCCATTGGGTTGACTGGGCCGTAAAACCTCAACACAAACAAATGACGGATTGTCTTACTGATATTTTATGAGTGATGGGGTTTGATAGAAAATCATTTCTTTGACTGTCAGTTTTTAACCATTTAAGTGCCAATCACAACTGCAACAGATGACGTTTTGAAATTATCTTTTTATTTTTCAAAGAAATAAGTTGACATTTCATGTGAATCATCTGCCAAGCAGACAATTCACATATGAAGTGAAGACTTATTTTCTCTGAAAAAATAAAATAAAAAATAAGAATGTCATCTGCTACAAATTTTGCTTGGCTGTTTAGCTCAACTGAGCGCTAAGTGCTCAAGGTGAGCTATAGTGACTAGTCAATGTCTGTCTTGCATCTCGCCACATTAACAATATAGGGATCAAACATGGTTTTTCATGCATTAACATTCACCAGGTCCCGAGGGAAGTGTTGAAAACCGAGGCCTGACGCGGTTTTCAACACCTCCCTAAGGACCTGGCGAATGTTTTTTTTTTTTTTTTTTTTTTTGTCCACATCTTTATTTTATTAATTTATGCATGTAATACATATACATAATAGATACTGATATATTGATAAGCTTTCATTCTATCTCTCATCCTTCTTAAGCTATATGAACTATTGTTTTGTCTGTCAGAGTACAATAGTATTTCAGTATTCATATACAAGGAGACTCTTTTAATTAATAATGTCTGCTTTTGTATATGAAACAACTTTTCATTGGCTATAGTCCCTTTTCGCAACCACAAAAACTGTTTATACTTTCTGCTTATTTTGATATAGGAACCATGAGTTATCAAAACTGTCTTCGTGATTTGAAAAAGGATCATGTTCATATATATACATGCAGTTGATTATACTATACTAACCGAGCTTGATGAAGACATAAACATTCTAATCTGCTCTGCATTACTTGTCTGCTTACCTGAACAAAAATATAGGGCTGTATGGCTTATGGCTACAAGAAATATTAAGTTTAAGAGTTTGGGTATCGGCTACATCTATATTAAGTTTAATGGTTTAATAGTTCCTGCAACTGCCTTTTTTCAAGATGATGTTTGTGGAAAAATATTGTTGTTTTTTTTTTTTTGTTTTTTTTCTTTTGTTTTGTTTTTTCTGGCTATGGCGTATCAGTTGTACCTTCCATTATGTGACTTAAAAGTGACCATTTGGCTTGAAATTTATTCTGTTTATTATGAATTTTTGAGATGTATTTCTCATTCTGATATTTTCTTTTCAGGTAGATAATAAAATTTTCCAGCCTAATGCTATTTGCCAAAAACTTTGTTTTGTAGATAAAGTACTTACCTAATAGCAGTATGTAGTTAAGTAGTTCATTATTTTCTTGTTTAGAAAAAATAACATTCTTTATGGTTAAATGAAGTATAACATTAGCTTGAATTCTTAACCAATTCTTCATAGCCAACCAAAATTCTTTCACCTTATTACAGTTGAAAAGCACATGTATTATTGTTTCAGTTTCCAGGCTGCAAAAAGTGCATCTGTCATTGTCTACTTTATTTATTTTGTGAAGAAAAGATTTTGTAACTAGTATATGGTTATTTACTTTAAACTGAAACTCTTGTAATTTTACTTCTTTGATATTTTTAATTGTATCATTATAACTATTCCATTCTTCCTGTGTAATATTTCCTAATATATTAACCCACTTTTGAGATGGTGGACTTGAATCCTGGTTTCCAACAATAATATTATATAATGTTCTACTACCTTTTTTGTCTTTACATAATAATTTAAGATAACAATTTCGAGCAACATTTTGTTTCCTGTTCTTACATACAAAATTATTTTGGTTGACTTTAGTTTTCCAGTACGTAGGCAACTTTCTTAAGATTGATTGATAGTCTAAAAAAGTCCCATGTATACCATAATTTTCTTTCAGTTCATCAAATTGATAAAAATTTCCATCTTCATTAAGTAAGTCTATAACATTTTTAATACCTTTATCATGCCATTCTTTAAAATATAAATTTTGTCCCCCATTCATATTTGAGTTAAACCATATTGGGCAATATAAAATATCTTCAAGTGTCTCGATTCTGACTGCTTTGCAAAAGTTATTCCAACTTATTAGTAAATCTTTCCAAAATGGGTTTATTAGCTCATTTGCCTTTATGCCTGCATAATTATTTCCTTTAGTAAAAAGACTATCCATATTTATGTATGAAAGACTGCTCCATGTGCAACTGGGTTGTGAAATTAGTCGCCTTAGCCATGTAACTTTTAATGCTGTAACAAAACTGTCTATTTGAATCATTCTTAAACCCCCTTGTGTTATATCTTTAATTATAATTTTTCTTTTTATCTTGTCAGGCCCAGAATTCCACAGGAATTTATAAAATAATTTATTTAGGCTTTGTACTAAATTTCCTGGTGGGTTGGGTAGAGCCAGAAATAAATGAACAAATTTTGATATGGCTAATGATTTAATAACAGTTATCTTTCCAGGCAATGTAATTTTTCTTCTTGACCAAGACTTGATAATATTTTCCACTTTTTTAAGGACATCAGTTGCATTTTGATCCCATATGTCAAAAACCTCTGGAGTAAAAGTCACTCCTAGGATTTTAAAAGGTTCTTGATTCCAGTCTAAATTATAGACCTGGCGAATGTTAACGCATTGAAAAACCATGTTCGATCGCTATTATTGCATAAAAACTGAAAACGTTTGCTACATTTTGTGATGTTTCTTGCAGTATTTTGTTTTGCCTTTTCACCACTGTCTCGCGAATGCAATTTCCACGGACTATGCTCGTTCTAGGGCCGGACAGTACACATCTCGTAATGGCAGCAGTTCTGTGGCCCCGGTACGAGCATATTGAAAGTTACTAAGCTGTGCATTAACAGCGCGTGAATTGCCTTGTTAATACATGGCTTTTCGCCGGTTAATGCACAGCTGTTAATAATGTGCGACACTGCTTTTTATGCAATAATTTGCTTTAAAAGACTACTCCTCCTACACACTATGGCCAGTTGACTGGAAGTAAGAAGTATCAGGGTGACTTGTAGATAAAAAGTAGCTAAAATTGTTCCGATTGGAAATCCAAGATGGCTGCCATCTTGAAAATCTATTTTGAACTTCTTCTTCTGAACCAAAAGGCCAATGGACTCAAAATTTGGTAAGAAGTGTCAGGGTGACTTGTAGATAAAAAATAGCTAAAATTGTTCCTATCGAAAGTCCAAGATGGCTGCCATTGCAGCCATGCATGTTGAAAATCTTTTTTGAACTTGTTCTCCTGAACCAAAGGGCCAATTGACTCAAACTTTGGCAGGAAGTATCAGGGTGACTTGCAGATCAAATATAGCTAAAATTGTTCCTATCGAAAATCTAAGATGGCAGCCATGTTGAAAATCTATTTTGAACTTTTTCTCCTGAACCAAAAGGTGGTAGTAAGTATCAGTGACATGCAGATCAGAAGTAGCTAAAATCATTCTGATTGGAAATCCATGCTGGCCACCATGGCCGCCATCTTGAAAATCGATATTGAACTTCTTCTCTTGAACCAAAAGTCCAGTTGACTCGAAACTTGTCTTGAAATCAGGTGAGCAATACAGGGCCATCTTGGGCCTCTTGTTAAAGGGCTGATTTAGTAGAAGAATGACAGATGAGTGATCCCAGCAGGCACACAAGGTTGAAATAACATTGATTCAACGTCAAGACTTTGAATCAACATTGTTTCAACCTTGTGTGCCTACTGGGGATTGCTTTTGTACTTTTTTCCTTAACCCATAAACCACCAAGTGCAGCAGATGACATTCTCAGTACATGTATGTTTAATGATAATTCTGGGATAATTTTTCTTATTTTTTCATAAAAACATATGTTGTAGGTACTCATTAGAGGAGTCTTGGCCTCCATAAAAACATATACGCCACAACCTCTTTATAACACTATTGTTGGGGTCCATAGCATAAACAGTGTCAGTTAAACAACCGTGTTATATCGGAACAAAAATGTATAGATTATATTGAAAAATGACCATAAATGGTCATTTTTCAATATAATTTATACATTTTTGGGATCCATCTTTGGACTGTGTTATATCCAACACCGTGTTATAGCGAACCGTGTTATAAAGAGGTTGTAGTGTATTATGGGTACTGATTAGAAGAGCCTAACTGAGGCATTTCCAATAAGTAGCCACAACGTGTGTATGGAGAACTAGAGAAAACTATCCCAGATTTATCAACAAATACTCCTCCTTAACAAGTCCTCTGCAGATATGTTCATTGGAGCTACACTGTTTTCTAACACTTTGCATGCTGGATAAAAATTTCAGCAGATAACATTTTGAAATTCTTTTCCTAGAAAACAGGATTTATGAAAATGTCTCCATAGGAGATAATTTGCATGAAGTGTCTGGTCCTATTTTCTAGGAAAAAACGAGAAATATCGTCAGTTTGTCGTATGCTGCTGAATTTGCCCATAGCATATGTGCTGAGGTACCTGATTTTGGCAGCAGAGCAAAATGGATTGAATCAATAATGTGGACTAAGAAATGGCTTCTAATTTACAACTTTTAACATTTTATTGATATAAACATTCAGATTTTGTTGATTAGAAAGTGATTGTATGAAATTACTTTCTAGTATAAATGCAGTATAATCTCATGGCTCGAACCTGGATGGCTCGTTTATCCTGGACGATTTAAACTCTTTTTTCAGTCCCTACAAAATCCTTCCAATAGCTCAAGAAAACAAATATTTAGGGATTTTTTCTTATTTTATCATGAAAATGTATGTTGTGTGTACTCATTAGAATTGCCTCGATGAGTACACAACATACAATCATTGTGTAGAAAATCGAAAAGATTTCCCTAAATTATCGCTATTTGCTTCCTGAACTGGTGCCATGATTAACCCTCAGTGGCTCGAACTACCCATGTCTCAAAGGAATTCCCATGGTCCCAAAGATGTTCGAGCCATTGAGGTTCGACTGTAGTAAGGGAACATTGATACACTTCAGTACATTGTAAATTGTTAATGCTTAGCATGCTGGGTAAAATTGCTTAAAATGCTGGGTAAAAATTCCAGCAGACGACATTTTGAAATATTTTTCATATTTGTCCTAGAAAATAGGCTTTGACATTTCATTCAAATTGTCTCCAAAGGAGACAATTTGCATGAAATGTCAAAACCTATTTTCTGGGGAAATAAGAAAAATGTTTTTGTTGTCTGCTGAAATTGCCCAGGGATTGGTAATGGTTAATCATTAAGTTACTGAAATCATCCGACATTTAATTATATCAGAGTCTGACCTCAGCTAGTTGACCTTACACATGTAGATGACAGAATTACATGACAAATGAGTGGTGTGTTCCATTTTTTGTGCTTCAACCAGAGCCTGTTATCTATTATGGAGGCAATTTGCATGAAATGTCAAGCCCTGTTTTTGAGCTAAAAAAAAAAGAAAGTATATTAAAACGTTATCAGCTTCTATTTAAATTTAAGCACATTAGGGCTTAAATATTTTATCTCAGAAGTCTTGCTAATGGAGAACTATTTAATGATAATTCTGCCAACGTTTTCTCCACTTCTCCACCACAAGCATATAGTGAGTGTGGATGTTTCTTATGAGTACACATGTTTTATGAAGAAATAAATTGTCCTAGAAATATCACTAACCATTCCTCCTTAATAATCTCTTGAACTCTTCAGAATTACAACTCTTTTTTTTTTTATGGTACTAAGGAGTTGATACACTTCCAAGGGAAAATGCTTTGTCAAAATTCATTTTTAACCCTTGTCCTGCTGAACCTGGATATACCCATGCCTTTGCAAACAGTGTAGATCCAGATCAGTTGGCTTCTGAAGAAGCCAACTGATCTGGATCTGCACTGTTTGCCATTAAGTATGTGAATTTATAGCAACAAAGCAGATCAAGTAATCTGATTGGCTGAAAATTAGAAGTCGGCGTGGCATCTAAATTTCTTCAGCAGGACAAGGGTTAACCATTTCATTTTCTAAAAGGAGAAAATATGCTCTTACTCTAAAAGGAAAGAATTTGCTCCCAGGTGGAAGTCTACCAGGTGTATGCAGTATCCCTAAAATAATTGTATTGAGGTCTGAAATTAGTGACCAAATTTTTCCTGTTTACAAAACAGCAAAGATAAACAATTTCCTATATGCAGTGGGGGCAGGCACGGCACGTCTTTGTTGTTTTTTTGTTTGTCTGGTGTAGAAATATGTGGTGTCTGCCTTCTCACTAGGGGGTGCTGTTCATAAAATAAAGCATTTGCTCCTTTGCTTTAAAAGTAGTTCCACCGTTCCAGATAAAAGGGGTATACTGAAAACATTACGAAAACAATCCTATTCAAATATACTGAAAAATTTACCACGAAAAAATGAAAATTTTCAGATGAAATTCTGTTCTAACAAGTACCCACATTTTATGTTTTTGAGCAGAAATAAGAAAAATGTTGTATACCCCTATAAACCCCAATTTTTTGTTCTATATAAAAGTGGGGTTTAAGGTGGTCAGCATTATATAGGCATGTTTTCGTGATGATAATTTTTGTGATTTTTTTTCACTAAAAGAGATCGGCCACATCATGTGCTATGTGTCTTCTGGGCATATATAAAAAGTCAAGGCTACGATCTGTTAAAACATTAATAAAATATTATCTGTTAAAAAAATGAAATATTTTCTGTTAATTATCATCTGCAGCATGTGCATGTATCTTCTACATTGTACAGGGCCCACTTGTTCAAAGCTAAAGACATCGTTAGTTAACGATTCGTTAAAATTTACATCGAATGATACGCAACTATGCTGAAATTTTTTGCTGAAAAAATGTGAGTAGCTTTTGCAGTGCAAAAGCTACTCACATTTTTTCAGCAAAAAATATCAGAATATCATGTATTGAATCTGCTAAAACAGTTAATGAAATGACCCTTAATGAGCTCATTAAGCTAACAACGCTTTGAACAACTGGACCCTGATTTAAACAAAGTTAGATGAACCACAGTATGAGTTAATGTACTTTATGATATGTTTTCCCACTTAGATCAACCTGCACATTGAGCAGTCTGATTAAGGTCTTCTTTCCTGAAGAAGTCTTAGACTCCTGGCTATCCTTAGAGTGGCTAGGAAGACTCTGGTCAGACTGGATGCATAGGCTGATCTCTCTCGCTGGGTGTCTTCATGTCTGAATGTAAATTTTCTCAAGTTATGGATAAAATGTTACTATAATTACCCTAAATATTCTGACACACCAAAACTTTGTAACCCTGTTTTAACCCTTTCATCCCTCAGTTTCTGTAATGAACTCTTCCATCTCTGAATTTTGACACATCCATTGTTACAAATACAGGTTTCAGTCAAAAATCAAAAACTCAATGGCAAACAATGTAGATCCTTATGAGACAGCTCATTATGAGCCATCTCATCTGGATCTGCACAGTTTGCTAAGGTATCCATATTAGGGGTAGGATTGTGTTAAGATGTGGAAAAGGGGATATGTTAATATATCTTCAGTTTCTGGTCTGCCATTCTTTTCCCTCGCCCTCCTGTGTTAATTCTTCTCTCTCCTATACTCACTCTTCTGTCCCTACTATACCTTTTACTGGGAGATGACACAAAATGACTAACAAGGGTTGATGTGTCATTAAACAAGAATTCAAATGAGCCAGGACACAGCATTCCCTACAATATTGCATATGTGCCCAGCAAAGATTCAGATCAGTCTGTGCTTCCATGCAGTTTGACATCACGAAAACATGTCTGTATAATTTTGACCCCCTTAAACCCCACTTTTATACAGTAAAACTGGGGATCACAGGGGTATACATAATTTTTCTTATTTCTGTTCAAAAAACATAGATTGTGGGTATGTGTTAGTCGCCAAGGCAGTCCTAAGGCATACCCATAATCTATGTTTTGAGCAGAAATATGAAGAATACCGGGGTATCAGAATTTTTTCATCATATCATAATCAGATGTTTGATTAACATGCAGGTACAGGGGCAACATCTACACCAGTGGCCCCCCTTCCAGATAGTTGAAAATTTTCATTTTTGGGTGGTAAAATTTTCAGTATATTTGAACACGCGTGTTTTCATAATAATCAGTCTTTGCAGGGCTCTCTGTGAGTACCCAAGGATCCAAAACATCTTAACCCTTGTCCTGCTGAGCCCAGATATACCCTGCATTTGCAAACAGTATAGATCCAGATCAGTTGGCTTCTGAAGAAGCCAACTGATCTAGATCTGCACTGTTTGCCATTAAGTATGTGAATTTATATCAACAATCTGTATCAAGTAATCTGATTGGCTGAAAATTAGAAATGGGCGAGGCTTCTTAATTTATTCAGCAGGACAAGGGTTAAGGCAGATATCCATGACTGATCAGCCTACGCAGATGCACAGGCTGATCTGCATCTTTGCTTGGCACACATGCAGTCTTGTTGGATATGCTATGCATTACGAAAACACGCCTATTCAAATATATTGAAAATTTCACACCAAAAACTGGAAGTTTTCAGATAAAAATTCTGATATTTTTCATATTTCTACTCAAAACATAGATTGTGGGTACTCGTTAGAACTGCCTCGTCGAAGCGGTTCTAACGAGTACCCATAATCTATGTTTTTGAGCAGAAATAAGAACAATAATGTATACCCCTGTAAACCCCAGTTTTACTATATAAAAGGGGTTTAAGGGGGTCAGAATTATATAGGTTTGTTTTCGTGATAGCCCTGGCTCAAATATCATTTCGAGTTCCTTATAACATGTCTATATTAAGCTGGCTGAAAGACTAAGAGTGCTGACCCTAATCTACTGGTTCTATAGGAATAGTTTTATGGGTCTTCACTGCCTGATAATGTACAAATATCTGTCTAAATATTTAGGGTAAATGCAGTTTTTGATTCCAATACTTATTTTACATGTAAAAGTAACAAATAAAACAGTTAAAATACATGTAATGAACTTTTGTACTTTTTCATAGCTCCAGATAAGAGGGGGTAGTCACATAACATTTTTCTCATTTCTCCATGACAACATATGTTTTGGTACTCATCAGAAGCATCTCAGTGAGATGCTTCTAATGGGTAACAACAACTTATTTTTTGTGGATAAATAAAAACTGTCAGGGCCCAGATGTTCAAAGCATCGTTAGCTTAACGAGCTCGTTAAGGGTCATTTCCTTAACTGTTTTAGCAGATTCAATATACAATATTCTGATATTTTTTGCTGAAAAAATGTGAGTAGCTTTTGCACTGCAAAAGCTACTCACATTTTTTCAGCAAAAAATTTCAGCATATTTGTGTATCACTCGATGTAAATTTTAACGAATCATTAACTTACGACATAGTTAGATTTGAACAACTGGGCCCTGGACTTTATGGTTAAAAAAAGTGCCTTATCTGGCACTATGCTATTTGAATTGACATGGTATATCATCAGTATAGTGCTGGTCTAGGGTTTTAAGGCTCTCAGCAGTGTTCCAATTTTCCCAGATTTGTGACACATACAGATTATATTCATTTTATACCCGAACACACAATAGTGGTAGGGTATTATGGTTTCATGTTGAACGTCTGTGTGTCTGTCCATTTGTCCATCCACCCATCTGATTTTTGTACATCTGTCTGTCCGTATTTTTGTTTCCGGGCGATAACTTGAGAAAATATCTATGGATTTTCACCAAACTTTGTATGTGGACTGATAATGTGGAGATGTGGTTTGGGATTGTTAATGGGCAATTTTATCGACAAAGTTATCTACCTGTCATACAATAAGGGCCGGGTATTATCGTTTCATTTTTTTCTTTTATTCGGTGTTGCTTTCATCCTATATGTTTATGCCATTGTCTGTCAGTCAGTGCCACTTGTATTATATGTATTTTTCATATAATTTATATTATGTCCAGTGCACTTTATTTTTTGCATGACATGACTCGCGTGTCTGGTATTAACAAGATATAACAGACTGATCTGTGCTAATGTTCAGGTTGATTAACCCTTCTCCTGCTGAACACGACATGCCCTGTTTTAGCAAACAGTGTAGATCCAGATCAGTTGGCTTCTGAAGAAGCCAACTGATCTGGATCTGCACTGTTTGTCATTAAATATGTGAATTTCTATCAAAAACCTGGATCAAGTAATCTGATTGGTTGGAAATTAGAAGTGGGCGTGGCATCTTAATTTATTCAGCATGACAAGGGTTAAGGTCCGAGATGCTGCAGTTGTTTTTTATTGCACTTTGTGATGTCAATGTATATATGTTACTTCATAAAACTACAATTACACCCGCTAATATTCTAATCCATGTTTTGAGAAAAAAGCTCTGGATTTTCTGTCAAATCAATCTTCCAATGCGCATACCGAGCCCCTTAGCAAGGCCACATGTCATTACGAAAACGGGCCTATTTAAATATATAGAAAAAGAAAAATAATGTATACCCCTGTAACCCCAGTTTTACTATATAAAAGTCGGGTTTAAGGGGGTCAGTATTATATAGGCGTGTTTTCGTGATGGTAGTTCTTTGGCTGAAATATCCCCTTGGCCCTTCGCTTACTTGAGCAAACAGCATAGGTTCTGGAGAGACTGCGTGGATGTGCAGGCTTGCCTGAACCATAGCTGATCATATATGCTACAACTCTCTAGTACATGTCTATTCTAGTAACTCACTGTTACGTTTCAAAATTGCACAACCAGCAGAAAAGTCAACCAATTTGGCCGATTGAAAGATTGAGTTTCGAAGAGTGCCCTATAGTTACTTTGGGAGTCAATCTGTCTGACTGTCCATGATCAGCTAGCAAAAACAACCACAGCGCATAAACGTTTTGGAATATGGTAGATTTTGGCATACTGATAGATACCAAGAAGATCTAGGCAATGTACTTGCCAAATATGAGTTTTCATTGACAGAGGCGAAGCTGAGGCAAAAATATGAAAATAGCAATACCCCATGAACCGTGTCGACTATTTTGATAATTTTTTAATACTGATTGATACCGACTAGCCAATGGACTTGCCAAATGCTTTGATTTCATTGACCCAAGGCTGAGCCAAAATGACATGCCATATAAAGCTAGTCTTGCACCTCTGCTGAAAGTTTATTTGTATAATAATTCCCTGGTGAAGTAAAAGTAAGTATAGAGACACCCAGGAAAGGCCACAACCACTAAACACAGCCATTCCGAGACATACCGTCAGACAGAATAAACAAAATAAAGTTTGTGTTGTTTAAAATACATACGAGTGATGATAAAATATACAATGTATATGATGTCCATTGTTGGAGAAGGGTTCTGAAGGTAAACTCAAAAACTAAAGGTACCATATTGACGTATTGGATGATTGGCAAACAATGTAGATCCAGATTAAAAATGTGGCGTCTGATCTGGGTCTACATTGTTCCCCACTCATCCTGCAATTTTTTAGATACATTAACAGGTAATAAAAATGTCTTTATAAAATTTTAGAAATATGGTAAAGAGATTTGTCTGAATACTTAGGGAAGACCTGGTACAGGTCAACTTGCGCATATGCGTTGTCAGATTGGAGTATTCACTAGACACTTTACCAGATCCTGATCTGGCTCTTTGCTGTTCGTATATGGCAAAATAACCATATGATTTCACCGTGTCAAAGTCTAACTGCTTAAGGGTAATTGTTACACTTTCAGGGGAGACAACTGGTGAAACGCTCTTGCAACCCTTCTGAATAGGGGTCTGCTCTAAAAGGAATGAATTTGCTCCCCGTGGGAGCAAATTCTTTCCTTTTAGAGAAGTCCCCTTTTCAGAAGGGGATTGATCTGCAGAAAAGCAAACAGGAAGTCACAAAAGTTGTCTCCTTTGTATAAAGGGCAGAAAATCTACCAATTGTATGCATTTACATTAAATTATCATATGGTGGCCAAAATTCCCAACATTTAGTATGACATATCTCGCGATATAGACGGTCTTCATGCATGCAAATGTGATAAATCAATTATACCATGGTTCTTTGCATGCATGTACGTGAGATAATGCATCGCTCACGCTCGTGCATTATCGCATCGTACATGCGCACGAACCCGGTGGCCTGGTATAACTAAGACTAAGAAGCTGAGAAAGATGACATGGAAAGCGCTTACAACTTTATAATGGTTATAACTTTCCATTAAAAAAGAATATATATAAACTCTTTAAATGCGACGGCAAACCAACTTAATTAATTGGCCGCTAGTTCAAAATGCTGTTTACAATGACGCCAGTTGCGCAGTGACCTTCTTACGTCATCATAAAATTCTAAATTGCTACGTCCAGGGCGATAATGTTACGTCGCTCAACGTAGTAAACAAAGCAAGTCCCATCCTGTGATATCCAAAGTTCAAAATCCATGTTCAAACAGCACGTGAACTTCATGATTTGAACATGGGTTTTGTTTTTTGAACGCGGCTTCTGGTCCATTCAAGAATAGCTTCAAACAGCTATGTTCATAGAATTTTATGCAAGAACGTTGCATCGATCAACGTCGACGCAAAGTTCTAAATTCTAGCGAATCAGGTGAATACGCAAGCGCACACATTGACCTGAACCTTCGCTGTCCATCATGCCTAATGCGCCCTCGAGAATGCGCCAGTCATTTAAAACCCCTGAGCCGCGGATAGCGGGGACACAGCGGAGCTTTAGTGCCCGGATTTAACCCCGGATGAGTCCCGGCAGTGCCGAAGATGTGTCGGAGTTTTAATTTCCCGCTGAAATGTATGTGCAATAATACATGTACAGTTTATTTAATGCCGAAGGCTCCCTGATGAGAGTTTGTATATATGTATGTGTGCGAGTGTGTGTGTTCAAATATCATGTGAAATCTCATGGGATAGGGGAAGAAAGTTTATTGGTCCAGGTCATTTGTTGTTCTTCATTAATACTGTCAATCTGCGTGAAGCGGGGTGGGGTGCGGTGGGGGGGAGGGGGGGAGGGGGGGGGGGGGTGGCTTTTAGCAGGGATTTTACCAGCTTTCAACATTTTGGTAACAAGATTATTTTAATTTGCCGAAACGTTTTGTTTTTGTCTCTCAGGCGCTTCACATGTTCTGCACTGAACGTCGACGGCATGACGTTCATGTTTTGTTTGGTGACGTTAGCTATGACGTCAGAAGTACGCATAGGCGTGTAAACAATAAAATAGAAAGAAACTTTACTCTTTTTCAGTGAATACCGTAACAATTTTCATCTGGTGTAATGAAAACATTCAGATTTTCACCCGTGCTTCGCACTCGTGAAAATAGTGATGTTTTCAATACACTCGGTGAAAATATTTATGGTATTCACAGCAAAAGCATAAATATTTATGGATTTTATTGTAAGCGTGAAATCAATGTATATCCTAAATAAATACAAATGATATTTTCTCAAGTGAAAGAATGTGATATTTTCACAAGTGAAAAATAACAAGTTGGATGTTATTTTCACTACTCGTTTCGGATTACCTCGGTTGTCTTCATGCACTCGTGAAAACCCTGATGTTTTCATTACATTCGATGAAAATATAAATGGAGAGTAAATATCCACTGTGTTTAAACATCATGTGCCCGCTGGGAATCGCCCAGAATATCATTGTCGTTTGAAAAATAAAATAAAAAAAAAATCTTAAACATGTTTTTAAGCAAGTTACGCATCTTCTTGTTATCAGCTCCCGACTTTTGCAATCTCTTTCCACGTTTAAAGGCTGTTTTCCATGAAAAAAAAAATCGCTTAATTATGTGCTGTCCTAAGTATGTTTTATATTCCCTTATAGCTGCATCACTTTGATGTCACGGGACCAATTAATAAAGGTGTTAGTGAACATTAGTGAATTAGGTCACATATTACAGGTAGAATAGCCGAATGGCAAAGGATAGACGATCGTACAACTATTGAATATATGTCGATATGTGTTGAGTCGATATATAACACGTAGTTTACACAGTTGGATCAAAATAAATTATTGGTAATAGCAAGATGTACGTGTAACGAAGCTATAAAAGAAAGCAAGGTAGGTAAGTAACCATTTTTTACATATTAGATGGACTGAATTTATTACATCGCGTTTTTGTATGCTAGAGAAACTGCTATAATTAAAGTACAGATTCCGGTTTATTTTGCCCTAGAATGATATTACGATAGACTACTAGTTTATATTTCGACATAATCATTTGTATGAAAGACCCGTGTGTAAAACGTTGTGTACTGCTTTTCCTTGAGACAATATAGGGATCACCCATGTTTTTTCATGCATCAACATTTGCCGGGTCCCGAGGAAGCTGTTTGAACACGAGGCCGCTAGGCCGAGTGTTCAAATATCTTCCGAGGGACCCGGCAAATGTTATTGCAATGCAATAACCATGGATGATCGTTGTTCTGCATACCTTACGATTCCAACGGCAAATTGTGACGAAAACGCCCCAGAGCTCCATATAAACACCATATAAACTCTTTAAATGTGACGGCAAACAAACATGGCGGCGAGTTCAAAATGTTGTTTACAATGACGCTAAGGCTGGCACGATTAATCGGATAATCGATTAATTGATCGATAAATTTCACAAAAATGATTATCATTACTGATTTGCTAATAATCGATCATTTGATTTCTGTGTTTGTTACTTTACCATATTTACCCTTAGTATTCAGACACCTAAACTCCTTACCATATAAAATCTAAATTTTGAACAAGTACAATTTACTACCCATTGTTGTGTCTAAAAATAACTGGATGGTTACAAACAGTGTTTGCGGCGTCTCATTAGGGTCTACACTGTTTGCTCAGACCTGGCCGACCGAATATATGCAATAAAGTATAACATATGGTGACAGGTAAAATTATGACTAAATCTTCAGTGATTACTAATCGATTATTGATCACAGTGGCATGACTGATAATCAATTAGCCTTTCAGCTCCGATTAGCCAGCCTTAAATGATGCCAGTTGCGCAGTGACCCCCTTACGTCATCATAAAATTCTAAAATGCTACGTTCAGGGCGATAACGTTACGTCGCTCAACGTAGTAAACAAAGCAAGGCACATGCTGTGATATCAAAAGTTCAAAATCCATGTTCAAACAGCGCGTGAACTTCATGATTTGAACATGGGTTTTGTTTTTTGAACACAGCTTCTGGTCCATTCAAGAATAGCTTCAAACAGCTATGTTCATAGAATTTTATGCAAGAACGTTGCATCGATCAACGTCGATGCAAAGTTATGACATTGCATCGTCGTTAATACGACGTATACTGAACGTCATGTGTCCTCTCAGATGCTTTCAAACGGTCCACTGTTTGCCTCTATTGTGAACGGTTAGGAGAATTCAGCAAACAATATAAGCATGAATGAACCAATGTCTACCTAGAAGCAATTAACGCATATGCACGTTGGCTACAGCACGGACGCGCGGGCTACGGAGACAATTTGCATGAAATGTCTAAGGCTATTTTGTGGGAAAAATAAAAAAAAAAAAAAAAAAAAAATCAAAGTGTCGTCTGCTAAAATTATTACCTAGCATGTTAAGCGTTAAGTTATGCGCGTTGTAATGAAAGTAGGACTTCCTCAGTGGGGAATTCCACTCGTCCGCTATTGTATTTTTAGAAGTAACATGTAACTATATATAAATAAAACGAAAGTAAAATTACCTCATCCGAGCATTCAAATCCCAGCTTTCTGAATCACATTTTAGCATATTTTTCGGTTGAAAAACAATACATGTAGCCTGTGCGTCTAATAAAGCTGTATGTTACATGTGCGTCCTTATTATCAGTTTGAATAAATTTAGAAGACAGCTTTTCTTATTTTTCCCAGAAAATAGGCTGCAAATTGTCTCCTTGTAAATTGTCCACTTGTAAACTGAGAATTGCTAGCACGGGCTAAAGGCTAAAACAAGTGCGTTATATATGCCTTGCGTTGTTAACATGAGCCAGCGCACGAGAAAGAAAAAAGCACAGGTCTTTTTTGTAGGTTTTGTCGTGCGCTGGCTAATGATATTTCCTCAGTAAGTATTCTTTATAAATCTATAGCGGGTCGTTATCGGCCCGTCAGAGTAGCTGACGGGCCGATAACGGCCCGCTATAGATTTATAAAGAATGTTAACTGGGAGATTACTCTCTGTGGTCAGCAGACAGACGACAAATTGATGATGTTGTTTATATTTTTCCTAGAACATATTTCATGCAGTTTGCATGAAATACCAAAGCCTATTTTCCGGGAAAAAAATAAAGAAAAATCAAAATGTTGTCTGCTCAGTTTTACCCAGACTCGTAATCCGTAATGAAACTTGACCTTTCATTTTTTAAGTCAAAGTGACAAACTTTGAAATATATTAAAAGAATATAAAAAGAGAAATCAGCCAGCGCATTACAAATACTACAATAAGACTTATGCAACCAGCGAAAACTGGGTGAATTTTTCAGTAGTTTTCTTATTTTTCCCCAGAAAATAGGCTTTGACATTACATGCAAATTGTCTCCTTGTAAATTGACCAGTTGTAAACCGAGACTTCATCACGAAAACACGCCTATATAACTTTGACCCCCTTAAACCCCACTTTATATAGTAAAACTGGGGTTTACAGGGGTATACATTATTTTTCTTATTTCTGCTCAAAAACATGGATTGCGGGTACCCGTTAGAACCGCCTCGCCGAGGCGGCCGTTAGAACCGCCTCGCCGAGGCGGTTCAAACGAGTACCCACAATCTCTGTTTTGAGCAGAAATATGAAAAATATCAGAGGTTTTTTTTATCTGAAAATTTTCGGCTTTTGGAGTTGAAATTTTCTATATATTTGAATAGGCGTGTTTTCGTAATGTGTTGGCACAGGCTAGAACATGCAAGTGCTTCATACACGCCTTCCATTGTTAACAGATTATGTATTCCATTCTTTTAGCCTTCTCTCTCTGTCAAGGTTAGTTCAGCAGACAGACGACAAATTGATGATGTTGTTTATATTTTTCCCAGAATGGCATTTTATGCAAGTTGCAAATTCTGTCCTTTTAAAGTAGACCTCTTTTCGAAAGGGACTTGGTATTTAGGAAAGCAAACATGTATTCAACATTACGAAAACATGCCTATTCAAATATATAGAAAATTTCATCTCCAAAAATTGAAAATTTTCAGATAAAAAAACTCTGATATGTTCATATTTCTACTCAAAACATATATTGTGGGTACTCGTTAGAAACGCCTCGACGAGGCGGTTCTAACGAGACCCCACAATCTATATTTTCGAGCAAAAATATGAAAAATAATGTCTACCCCTGTAAACCCCAGTTTTACTATATAAAAATGGGATTTAAGAGGGTCAAAATTATATAGGTATGTTTTCGTGATGGAAATACTCAAATCAGCCTGCGTATCAGAGCAGTCTGACCAGAATCTTCATTGTCCGCATGAAGATTTTCATTGTCTTGTTGTGTTTGGTGGATCCTGTCCAGCATTATCATCACCTTGTTGGGGAAGAGGGAGCTGATAGCTTTAGTTTTCTTTGGTCTGTGGCTTGTGTACTCTGTGTCATGGTTTGTTCTTCAACTTGGTATCATTGGTAGGCTATGACCTGTGATTGTGTCTATTCCAGGGCATCCTCTATATTTTTGTTCAGATCAGTCTGTGCAATCGCGCACTTTGATCATAGTCTTCGAAGAGCACTCTGGGTAGCATAGGATCCAAAGCGTTTTCAAGCGGACAGCGAAGACTTTGATCAGACTGCGCGGCTGTGCAGGCTGAGATGAGTCTTCGCTCTCGGCGCTTACGCTGTCTTGCAGGCTCAAAATATTATTTCCCATAACTGTGGTTGTGGAGGTGAATTTAAACCTTTACCACTCTTTGGGCTAATTCAGCAGACGACAAACTGATGGCATTTTTCTTATGTTTTTCTCCAGAAAGCAGGGCTTAACGTTTCACGCAAGACAATTTGCATAAAATGTCAAACCCGTTTTCTTGAAAAAAATAAGAAAAAAACGAGGCCCATGGGCTAGAACGCTCACCTGTGATAACTGCTCCCAGGAGACCACTAAACATTGCTACATACTAAATATGTAAGCTGTGGGACTCATGGTTTCAGAGAAGAATATTTTCTTTTAAGTTTTTTCCATTATAAGTCAGTGGGAGCTTATGACCCCCGGGGCGTGGCCAGTTTGGGCCCCAAGGGCTTGATTGGCAGGATTTATGTAGGAGACCACTAAACATTGCTACATACTAAAATGTATAAGCTCTGGGCCTCATGGTTTCAGAGAAGAAGATTTTTTTAAGTCTTTCCCATTATAAGTCTATGCGAGCTAATGACCCCCGTGGCGTGGCCAGTTTTAGAACCCCAGAAGCTTGACTGACAGGATTTATGTAGGGGACCATTAAACATTGCTACATACTCAAAATATAAGCTATGGGCCTCATGGTTTCAGAGAAGAAGATTTTTAAGTCTTTCCCATCATAAGTCTATGGGAGTTCACGACCCCTGTAGCGTGGCCAGTTTGGACCCCAAGTGCTTGATTGGCAGGATTTATGTAGGGGACCACTAAACATTGCTACATACAAAATATATGTTGTGGGCCGCATGGTTTCAGAGAAGAACAAGTCTTTTGGAGTTAATGACCTCCGGGTGTGGCCAGTTTGGGCCCCAGGGACTTGATTGGCAGATTTATGTAGGGACCACTAAACATTGCTACATAATAAATATATAATCTCTGGGCCTCATGGTTTCGGAGAAGAAGATTTTTTAAGTTTTTCCCGTTGTAAGTCTGTGGGAGCTAATGACCCCCGGGATGTGGCCATTATGGACCCCAGGAGCATGGTTAGCAGGATAAATGTAGGAGACCACTTAACATGACTTCATGCTTGATCTATTAACTCTCGGCCTGATGGTTTCAGAGAAGAAGATTTTTTAAGGTTCTTTAGCTATATAGCTCTATATAAGCTTATGACCCCTGGGGCGTGGCCAGTTTGGACCCCAAGGGCTTGATTGGCAGGATTTTTGTAGGGGACCACTACACATTGCTACAAATTAAACACATAAGCTCTGGGCCTCATGGTTTCAGAGAAGAAGATTTTTTTAAGTTGTTCCCATTATAAGTCTATAGGAGCTAATGACGCACAGGGCGTGGCCAGTTTGGACCTCAGGGGCTTGATTGGCAGGATTTATGTAGGGGACCACTAAACAATGCTACATACTACATATGTAAGTTGTGGGCCTCATGGTTTCAGAGAAGAAGATTTTTTAAGTTTTTTCCATTATAAGTCTATGAGAGCTAATGACCCCCGGGGCGTGACCAGTTTTGGCCCCAGGGGCTTGATTGGCAGGATTCATGTAGGGGACCACTAAACATTGCTACATACTAAATATGTAAGCTTTGGGCCTTATGGTTTGAGAGAAGAAGATTTTTTAAGTTTTTCCCATTATAAGTCTATGGAAGCTAATGACCCCGGGGTGTGGCCAGTTTAGAGCCCAGGGGGTTGATTGGTAGGATTTATGCAGGGAACCATTAAACATTGCTACATACTAAATATGTAAGCTGTTGGCCTCATGGTTTCAGAGGAGAAGATTTTTTAAGTTTTTTTTTTCCATTATAAGTCTGCGGGAGCTAATGATCCCCCCCCCCCCACCCCGCGACCGGGGCCTGGCCAGTTTGGACCCCAGGGACTTGATTGGCAGGATTTATGTAGGGGACCACTAAACATTGCAACATACTAAACATATAAGCTGTGGACCTCATGGTTTCAGAGAAGATTTTCTTAAGTTTTTCCTATTATCAGTCTGTGGGAGTTCACGACCCCGTGGGGCGTGGCCAGTTTGGAGCCCAGGGGCTTGATTGGCAGGATTTATGTAGGGGACCACTAAACATTGCTACATACAAAATATATAAGCTGTGGGCCTCATGGTTTCAGAGAAGAAGATTTAATAAGGTTTTTCCCATTATAAGTCTATGGGAGCTATATCCCGGCATGGCGGCCACCATGATTTGCAAACCGTGACCATTTTTACAAATTTTCAAACCCCCTTTAACACAAGGCTTCACAGAAAGTTTGAAGAAATTTGGCAAAGGGGTTTTAGAGGAGAAGTCGTTCAAAGGTGTGGACAGACAGACGGACCACGGACGCAGAGGCATCACAATAGTTCATCCTGAGCCTGTGGCTCAGGTGAGATAAAAAAAAAAAAAACTAGATTGCGCGGTCGATGGCACGCCATCGCAAAATCCCATCGCTCCGTGCTAACGGGACGGACGGACGCACGCACGGACAGACTAACAGACTTGCTCTCGCACATCCTTACCACGAGGGTGTCATGTAGCAATTCCGTCCAGTGATTTAATAGATGGCGCAACGGACGAAGGCGTTCACAATAATAATAATGATTTAATAGATGGCGCGACGGACGGAGGCGTTCACAGTATGGCCGTCGTTAAAGCGTGGTGATAAATAATTCATAATGTCGTCTGCTGATATTATTAGGCAACCCAGAGTAGAATGCGTTAATTAAATGTATTTATTGATCTTTTTATTCTAGAAATGGAGATACCGCGACAACTGCCGAAATATACCAAGCCATTATCTATACGAATAGCTGATGTTCTTGATGATGTTGGCGCATCAGAAGAGTTCAGATGGTACTGTGTGGAGGCAGCTGTGAATAACGAAATACTAGAAACACTAATTGCCCGTTTGCCCGGATGCAGTGTCAGCTGTTATATATTTGGGAGTTCTGCCGAGGGAACAACTACTTATGGGTTGCAATCAGATGTTGATCGTTTGATGTCAAAAGATAACTGGGAAGTATTCCAAGATGAAACAGAAATAAATAAATCCAATCCTGTAAGTCTTCTACTGGTAGAAGATAATTTTACCAAACCGGGGTATGCTAAACTCCAAATGGCTTTGAACGGCTTTCTCCAATCCAACGAAATTCCTGACCTTGATTTACCACCCAAGGAAATCCAATTGGATAGCAAGGGAAGGGCAGTTATGTCAAAGCGGTATTATATTGCAAGTTTGCATGATGAGGAGCACGGTCCGGCTTTTAGTGTCCCCGCATCTCCTGGTTACGCAGCAAAAGATATGGTGCAAGCTTTTAGATGTCGTAAATGGCCAAGTGCAGCTACAAAATGGTTTCAGAGGGTAATGGGCCATGACTGGCCAACAGAAGAAACCGTGAACAAAATGAAAACGTGTGGATTTTTCCTCGTTCCTGTTGGACACCCGCATAGTAAGGAAAACAATGTGGAATGGAGAATATCGTTGTCAGAGCAAGAAAGAATGCTCGTGGAGAGTTTTAATCCAACACAGTTTAAGTGTTACATTTTACTGAAGATGATTAAAAAGGACATCTTACCACAGCTGGTTGGTAAAGAGTCTCTAACGTCATATCACTGTAAAACCTGTTTATTTTACATGCTTGAAAATACACCGGCTTCTTTGTGGACTCCAGACAATCTGTTAGCATGCTTGCAAGGTTGTCTAGAATGTTTGCTTCAGTGGACTACCAATGGTTCATGTCCAAATTACTTTATTCCGGAAGAAAACATGTTTGACGGACGCGTATCAGGGGACGTTTTAGAAAGTCTTAAAGGGGCTTTACAAACTCTTACCTCATCGAATTTCGAATATCTTTTACAGATCAAATCAGACGGTTTTGGTACAAAACTTTATGGAAGACACACAGACGTTATAAATCGAGATACATCAGGATATCAGTCAGCCAAACTGTTCATGTATTTAAGGCGCTACCCATCATTATTGATGGCAAGGAATGCAATATTGAATCTGTGTTTGTCCATTTGGCCTGTAAATGTACCCCATGCTTATTTGAATATGTTACTTGGACAGGATAGAACACATACATTCAGTGAACACTCGCACGATGTTCTGCAGTCTCTTTTAAATACAATAAGAGACCTGAATAGAACAGACACAATCACTGAACACTCACGAGAAGAAACAAGAAGAGCCGTTAACTTAGTGGTACCCTATGTTGAACTGTCATTTTTGTCAACTTTAATTGCGAAAGAAGCATCGTCATCGAAAGAAAATGAAAAGTTGTGGAAATATCTTGCTTGCAATAAGTGGAGAGAGCTTCGACATTCTTCAGACCTCCTTTCTTCAAGGTTAAAGCAGGCAACGTTAATGTACATGCTTGGCTTTACTCATGAATCATTTGAAATTCTGGATTACCTCCTAGAGTTAATAAGCTACCCGCCATATATTGTATCAGTTTGTTACTGTAGGAAGTTTGTACCGGCACGCAGTACACCAAGTGCTGCTTTAGAGTCAGTGGAAGATGACTTTGAATGGTTTCATTGTCACAATGTCGCGCCGTGTGTAGTGTTCCTACCAAGTGAGCAGCCACTGATACCAATTGCCATGCTTTACGAGACGATTCGCTCAGCGGGAATGCCTTCCTATTCTAGACATGTACTAAAAGATTGTTGGTATGACTGGGTAGTAGTAGATGGGAAATTTCTCCTCTACTTTCTTCTCTACTTACATTACAAGTAATTGAATTTTGGTTTAGAGCCTGTTTACATTATTTTTATGGAACATCTGCTATTAGCAGATACTTTCCTCGGCCACAAGGAAACGGCCCTTAATCTTCTAGGTTGGGCTTACAAAGAACAAGGGCAACTAGGAAAAGCTGTGGAGTGTTTTCAACGGTCTCTCAGTCTGCAAAAGTTGAATAATGCTGCATTCTGGCATTTGTGTTTCGTAATCAATTCAGAAATTAACAAAACAGTTGGTAGTTAAGATTCATAATAGTTCGTCTGTCATTACTCACAATGACCAATCTTAATCACATGCGAGAAATGCTATTGTTTGTGTGTTCTAAGATGGCTGATTAGACCAATCCCAGCTCTAAACTGTCTGTTGCAGATGGGACAACAGAGGTCGGAGCAAGACAGATCTGTTGGTGATGCCTTAACTCTGGCTTTGCGCTGTGCACGTTTCTGCTCGGCTTCGCTGATTCTTTTTGCCTCATATTCACTAGCACCTCTTCTGATGAAACCTCGCCACTTTGCTCGGTCCTGTGCAATTTGTTCCCATATGACTGTTGGTATGTTGCAATCCTTGAGGGAGGCTTTGGGATGTCTTTGTATCGCTTCTTCTGACCACCATGGGAGCGTTTGCCCATTTCTAGTTCTCCATAGAGGAGTTTCTTTGGCAAACAATCCTTGAGGGAGGCTTTGGGATGTCTTTGTTTCGCTTCTTCTGATCACCATGGGAGCGTTTGCCCATTTCTAGTTCTCCATAGAGGATTTTCTTTGGCAAACGTTCCTCAGGCATCCTGGTAACATGGTCTGCCCGTCTTAACTGTGCCAGTTTCAGAAGAGTGTGTACACTCAGCATCCTTGCCCTTTTCAGGACTTCTGTGTCTGGAATCCTGTCTTGTCATGTAATCTTTAAAAGGTTTCTAAGGCAGCTAGTATGGAAGTGGTTTAGTCTTTGGCGTGCAGTTGGTAAACTGTCCACGTTTCGCATGCATACTATAGTATTGGCAGCACCACAGCTTTGTAGACTTCCACTTTTAAGATTCATAAGAGCCCCTACGAATCCACAGTAAAACATCAATGGAAAATAAAGTGATTGAAAATAAAATACAACGATTATAGATTCTTGTTAATAACTGACTAACAAGATGAAAGAAGACCCACACTTTTTAGACTATTAGGACTAAAGTGGATTATTTGACGATAATTCTGGGATACATCACGAAAACATACCTATATAATTTTGACCCCCTTAAACCCCATTTTTATATAGTAAAACTGGGGTTTACCGGGGTATACAGTATTTTTCTTATTCCTGCTCAAAAAGTAGATTGTGGGTACACGTTAGAACCGCCTCGGCGAGGCGGTTCTAACGAGTACCCACAATCTATATTTTGAGCAAAAATAAGAAAAATATCACAATTTTTCATCTTAATATTTTCGTATTTTCGGCGGTAAATTTTACAATGTATTTGTACAGGCGTGTTTTCGTAATGGTTTTCTCTAGTTCTCCTTAAAACATATATTGTTGGTACATACAACAAATGTTATTATATTACCGAATACTCCTCCCTTACTCCTTTGCTGACTATGTTAAAAGAAAGCAAACACTAACAACATACAAAACTCCTACAGTAATAAAGCACATTGTTCAGTGACATCGAAGGATTCTATTTCATTGATGTCCTACAAATGAAGCACGTGTCTAATTCAAGATATAGAAACTTCTGTTTACTATATGTTTACTATATGCTTTAAACCCCTCGCTGGTTTGCTCTACCGACCGTTCTAAGGCGGTGGTCCCGGTGTTAGTCTTACTCTTTGTTGCTTTGTGGTTTATTCTACGAGGCGATTTGTTGTATGTCTTTCCGTATATCATTTTGTTCTTGTGTTTTTCAGTCCTTTTAGTATTGCGATTACCTCGCTTGGGGAAGAGAGAGAGCTAATCTTAGTGCTTTTCGTACGTTTGTTCGGTTTATGCTTGTTTAGATTTGTCGGTTTCCTCTTCCTATTGGGGTCTGGGAAGGGCTGCGGTTTGTGATTGTGGAACTTCCTGGACTTTTCTCTTACCTTTTAGATAAAAATACAATAACCTTGTACATCTTGTTGGCTTTGATTATTTTAGAGCACTGTTCTTACCTTTATTATTACGTAATATCGGTTATCAACTTTTATTAACCCTTTCAATTCCACCCCTATCTCCCGAGTTTTCTGACAAAGACACTTCCATCTCTGAATTTGGACACATTCATTATTGCAAATAGGGGTAGTAGTCAAAAAGCAGTTACAGACTGGCAAATAGTGTAGATTCTGATGAGATGGCTCATTCAGAGCCGTCTCATCTGTATCTGCATGGTTTGCAAAGGTATCTGTATTGGTCTGTAGCGATGAAAGGGTTGAAGTATTATTATAACAGCTACTAACAACTGGTTAGATATGCTGTATTCTGAGTCCAGTCTTAACACTAATTAAGAATCTGCATTTATTCTTTCCTTTTTCAGAGGGGGCGCATAGTCTACATGTGTTTCAGTTCAAACGGAAACCGATCAGAAATGATCCTATGAATGATGATAGCCAGTCCTATTACTGGAAATAAATATGGAATTTGGAAGACAGTATATATTGTGACAGAATTTCTGTTTGTGTCTACAGTCTTCCGTTATCACTTATTTATACTCTTAGTTGTTATCATCTGATGAATGCGTTTTTTTGCTTTTACATATTTCCACAAGGGAAAAATAATGCACTGTCAGGGGAGGTAGGGGAGGCAACTGTGTCAAAATTGTTTTGCCTCTCTTCTGAAAAGGGTTCTACTCGAAAAGGAAATGATTAGCTCCGTGGGAGCAAATTCTTTCCTGTTAGAGAAAATCTTTTTTTCAGAAGGGGCTTGGTACCAAGTTTATCCAGTCCCCTGAAAACAAGCATGAAGGAAATACAACACATTTAACCAAATCTAGTCCAGAGAGTAAAAAAGGGTTATTGGCAAACAGTGGAGACTCAAATCGGACGCCATTGATTGCAAACAGTTAAGCCATTTGGACTCTTCCAATATATAGGAAGTGGAACCGGGGGAGTTTATTCAACCTTAAATGGGTCAAAACTGTCATGAGAAATGCGATCTTCTAGCCATTTAGGAACGGTGGAAAACTATAATTTTAATGTGTACATCTGTGCTGTCTGAACAGTCATTGTTGACAGTGCTGTCCTCAGCCCTTTATTAGCAGGTTGTTGTCTGATGTTGTCTTTGTACCGATCCTCCGTGGTTCATCTAGTAGTGCAGCTCAAGCAGTCACTGTCTGAGCCCTCTCATCCTTGTTATATCACGGTGAGTTAATTTAATTTACGTTTTTTCTGTGATGTTTCACTGGATACAGAGTCTATATGCGAGCTGAACACATTTCATTTGAACTCAGAGTGGACTTGGGTGAAGATTTGGTACCAGTAAAATTCGTTGACGACTTTTTTTTTTGTCGAACCTTGTAGTTGCTCACAATGGGGCCTTTTTATACCCTGCCACACGACAGAAGCGAGGTATTATGGTTTCACGTTGGTCGTCCGTGTGTCCGTCCGTCGTCTGTCGATCGTACGCCTGTCCGTATTTTCGTTTCCATATGATAGCTTGAGTGAATGTCGATGGATTTTCACCAAACTTGGTATATGCATTGATATTGTGGAGATCTGGTTGGCATTGCTAATGGGCAAATTTCATCAATTTTTGATAGAGTTACCTGTCCACGACGTCTGATTTTTCGTTTCTGGACGATGAGTAAAAATCAATGGATTTCCACCAAAATTGGTATGTACATTGATATTGTATAGATCTGGTTTGGGATTGCTAATGGCTAATTTCGTCAATTTTTGACAGAGTTATCTGCTCGTGATACATCCATATTTTCGTTCCGGATGACAACTTCAGTAAATATTAACGGATTTCCACCAAACTTGTTATGTGCATTGATACTATGGAGATCTGGTTTAGGATTGCTTATGGACAAATTTTGTCAATTTTTGACAAAGTTCTTTGCCCACGACACATCCATATTTTCGTTTCAGGGCAATAACTTGGATTAATCTCAACGGATTTTTACCAAACTTTATATGTGCATTGATATTGTGAAGATCTGGATTGGGATTGCTACTGGGTACATTTCGTCAATTTTTGACAGTTATCTCCCCATGACACGATGGCAGGGTATTATTGTTTCACGTTTTTATCTAAGTTTTGACGATGATCTTGTGTTTTCAAGACATATTTTAGATTACATAACACCCTAATGATTCTAAGGAGATTAAGATAAGAAATTCTTGGTGACATTGGCCACCCTTACAGGTAGGGGCCTGATAAGGGGAAATTAGATTTTAGATCAGCAAAGTTTATGATGAAGACAGAGAAACAGATAAGATGGGTAATTTGGTGATAATTTGATGAATTTTTTTTTTTGTTTATTCAATAAAATATGCCTAGTTTTTATTCATTAGAATTACCTCTCCCAGGCAGTTCTAATGAAACCCACAACATATTTTATGGAGAAATACAGATATTTATGCCTATATGCTAATTTATCACCAAATGCCCTCTTTATCTGTTTCTTTGGATCAAATACAGAAAATTAGGAAGAAAGATAGTATTTTATTTAGTTATTTATGTATTCATTGAAAAAGGGAAGCTTTTATAACATAAAATACAAATTCTAAATTGTCAGAGAACTTTTTGACATATTCCATAATGCATTGTTTTACTGAAATGGAAATGGAATGATTGTGCAGTGTTCTTATTTACTTTAGAAAATAAATAAATAAATAAATAATAATTTTCAATTTTATATTTCTATTTCAGTTTATTTGTACTTTTTTTCACAATGCAAGAAAAAACAACACTTTTGTATTTAGGAAAAAAACTATCAAAAATAAATAAATAAAAAAAATAAAGTGATACAATACAAATCAACAAATAAAATCAACAAATTAAATGCAAAATTTGCAAATGAATTTATTTGGTTCTAAAGTAACATATTGAATACTGCTCAATTTTACGAATTAACCCTTATAGGGCCCCACCTAAGGAGACTTAGCAGCCTTATAATGACTCCTTAATCACTTAGATAAGATAAGCCTTTGATGTGCGCTCTGTTATCAGGACTGTATATTGGGGGTGATCATGAAGGTGGGGTCTAGCCAAAGAAGGAAAAAAATGTGTCTTTAAGTCCCGTTTAACATTATTAAAAAATAAATCGAGACTATGGAAAGGTGATAATGAAAGGCTCTGTACAATGAAGCGCTGTATGGTCATCTACTGAATTCTTTTACATGTTTTGTCCCAGTTTTGTTGTGTTTGCTTAGTCCTGTCTGGTTTTATCACTGTATAACTGTTTTGCTTTTCTTTGGTTTGTAACATGTATAGTGTCTGTTGTAGTTTGTTTACTATTTCTCTTGACCCCAGAGGTTATAAAACTTCTTTCATGCTCAAACTTCAGCATGAAATTTGTTTTGTTTATAAATCTTATAAATACAAACAATTTTTTAACTTAAAAATATTTGTTGGCATTTTTTTATGCTCAAATGAAATTTCATGCTCAGTTGAGTTGAGCATGAACTAAGTTTTATAACCTTGGGGCCTGGTGTCATTTGCAGGCTATGTTCTGTGATTGTGGCTCTTCCTGGACACCTGTACTATTTTTCGCTAATTATGACAATTTTTCTCTGAGATTTTGGACTCTGCCTTTAAACATAGCCAGAAGATGTGAGGCTCTGCTCTGGCATCAGTAAATAAGGTACCCTCAGGGCAAAACGCTTCTTAGCTTAAATCTTCTCTTGCTGAACACGTCATGCCCTGTATTAGCAAACAGTATAGATCCAGATCAGTCGGCTTCTGAGAAGCCAACTGATCTGGATCTGCACTGTTTGTCTTTAAATATGTGAATTTCTATCAAAAACCCAGATCAAGTAATCTGATTGGCTGGAGATTAGATGTGGGCATGGCATCTTAATTAATTCAGCATGAGAAGGGTTAAGATTTTTTTAATACTTGTTTCCTAAAATTTCAAACCCTTTGGTCCATACTTTCTTTGGTCTAAATTTGCTTTTTATGCAATTGGTTCTTAAGATACTTAGTGGAATGGCAAACAGTATAGACCATTTAGGAGCAGTCTAATCTGTTACTGCACTGTTTGCATAAACCACTTTATCAGAAACTTTGGTGTTAAAAAATTTTACAACACTTATCAGTCTACAGAGAACAGATTGTTTTACATATACTGTATATAACATGTACTTACAAGTCTTACTGTTTTGGAAGGGCACATAATCCTTTTATTTGGTAAGGTATTGCCACTCTGGGTCTTCACTGTTTGCGTAGAGGTCAGTACTACTACTGAGAGTACCAGTACCTATAACTGGAGGTCAGTACTACTACCCAGAATACCAGACCAGTGATTAGAAGTCGGTTCTACTGTCCATGTTACCAGAACCTATCACTGGGGATCAGTACTTCTACCAAGAGTACCAGTATGTACCACTGGAGGTCAGTACCACAACCCAGAGTATCAGTACCCATTGCTAGAGGTCAGAACTGCTACCAAGAGACCAGTATCCATCACTAGGGTAGGGGGTCAGTACTACTACCCAGAGAACCAGTATCTGTCACTAGATTTCATTTCTGCTACCCAGAAGACCAATACTTGTCACTAGAGGTCAATAGTACTAACCAGAGTACCAGTACCTGCTATAAGAGGTCTGTACTACTACCCAGATTACAAGTACCTGCCATTAGATGTCCGAACTACTACCCAGAGTACCAGTACTAGTATGTTTTCACATATATGGTAAAATTGTTATAACATTTAAGGGGTCTTATTAAATATGTGGTAAAATACTGTAACATTTATGGGGCCTTATTACGTGGAAGTTTTCACATTTTGGTGTCTGAAAATGTTGCTTTTTATAAACTGCTCAAGGGTGGATACTCGATGCAAATGTATTCAATTTTATTCGAGTGACGATCGCTAGCAAGGGCTATTGTATCAATGTACAAATGCTAATTTTCTATAAAATACTATGAGAACTGATGCAAAATACATTCGAGTTTACGTTGAGCTAATACAAAATTAATATGTGTGGTGTGTTGCTTTCTATAAAATGCTCAAGGGAAAGAATCGTTGCAAATATATTCCAGTTTTTTCCGAGAGACTATCGCTAGCATGGGTTATTGTATCAACCGTCATTTTTGTATGAAAGTATGAATTATACTTTTCTATAAAATGCTATGAGAACTGATGCGAAATATATTTCAGTTTACGGTGAGCTAATATGAGATTAATATGTTTGGTGTGTTGCTTTCTATAAAATGTTAAAGGGGAGAGAACTGATGCAAATATATTCAAGTTTATGGGGAGCTTGTACGAGGTTAATATGATCGGTGCATTGTTGCGAACTATATTTCAGAAGTTTTAAAGGAAAAAATAATTTGGTATAATAGTGACCATTTGCTACAATAGTGATCATCGCTAGTGTGCTCTATTGTACCAAAGGTCATAATTTTAGTACTACAATAGTGACCATTTGCTACAATGACGCATGCTACAATGCTGAGATCAGCAAAAAAAATTTCTTTTTAATTACATAAATATTTTTATTACTTTTCATTTAATACAGAACAATAATAGCTATATACACAAATTTTGGTTCATCTGGAGTTCAACAGCCCAGTCAACACTTTTAAGGCCATGCTGAGCCAGTCAGTTTACCTCATCACACTTTTCTTGGGCAGGCTTAGTCCTCTAAGAGGTAAACCAGTACTTGTACACATTCTTTCACCAGAAACTGACCAATGCCCTTCTTGAATCAGTAGAAGGGATAGAATTACCGTAGAAAATATTTCTTGATTGATTTCCATAAAAAGTGACTGGACCTGGCAGGGATCAAACCCACGACCTTCCTGATTACCAGTGGGGCAATGTTACTAGACCTAGCAGGGATCGTACCAGTGGGGCACGCATCTGACTGAGTCACCTAGGCAAGCAATAAACACAGAATGAACTAGACAAAGTGTCCAGTGGGTCTTCTGAATTTGCCCAGGGAGTGGTATGTTAAACTTTAGTTTTTCCAACCCCAAGAGACAGTAAACCCTTTCAACCCTGTAGACTAAAACAAAAACTTATGCAAACAGTGCAGATGCAGATGAGATGGCTCATAACGAGCTGTCTCATCAGCCTCTACTTTGTTAGCCATTTGGTTCTCGACTTTTGACTGATATCCTGACAAAACAACATTCAAAGAGTCAGTTGCAGAAACTCTGGGATGTAAGGGTTAAACTTGCCTTTTTTCTTCTGATATGATCCAGTGGAAAGTATATTCCATTTATTTAACCCTTAAACTGCCAATCACAACAATTGCTGTCTGCTTTGTCGTCTGTTTGTGATTTTAAAAGTCATGTTTGCAAACAGTGTGGACCCAGATCAGACTGCTCCTAGAGGAACAGTCTGATCAGGGTCCACACTGTTTGCCTGTATGCATAAAATAAGTTTGAAAAGTTTGCAAGAATATTCAGCAGACGACATAAACAGACAACATTTTCAGATGCAGGTTTTCTTGGCATTTTAAGGGTTAAAGGGGAACTGACATACAGTATTTACCCTAAGTATTCAGACACCTTATCTTCTTCTTACCATACTTGTCCTTAAATTTGAAAAAGTCCATTCCACTACCTGTTGATTTGTCTAAAACATTGCTGTATATATGGCAAACAGTGTAGATCCTGATCAGATACCACGTTTTGCAGCATCTGATCTGGGTCAACACTGTTTGCAAAGGCTTGTCTATCCCAATATAATGTACTTAGGGTTATTACAGTACCTTCTGGGAGGCAACTGTTAAAATTCTTTGTTTCCCCTCTTCTGCAAAGGAAATTGTTCTACGAGGAAATAATTTGCTCTCCTTGCAAGCAAAATTCTTTCCTTTCAGAGAAGATCCAGTTTCAGAAGGGGTTTGGTGTACCAAAAATAGTGCAAAATCTACCAAGTGTATCCAGTCCCCTAAATTTTTCCAACTATAAATAAACAATAAATCAGGTCCGGAGGTTCAAATATCATAATCAGATTTTTGATTAACGTGCAGGTACAGGGGCAACATCCATATCAGTGGGCCCCCTTCCAGATAGCTGGCCTGCTGCATGTGTGGCAGATCTCACACCAGATCTCCACATATTTCTATCATGAGGGTTGATAGCCGAGAGCTTCCACTCTCTGCAATCCCTCTCTATCAGCTGCTTCCATGCCATCTTGGGCCTCCCAGGCCCACACTTTCCATCAAACTGTATGTCAAAGGCTGTCTTGACTGCACCATTGGAGCGTTCCACATGTCCATACCAGCGGAGCCTTCTCTCCTTCAGAATGAGGTCCAGATCCTCAATGCCAAGCAGCTCAAGTAGCTCATTGGACCTGGTTGTGACAACGTCTTGCGGCCTGACATTGCAGATCTGTCTGATCATTGCCCTGTCATTCCTCTGCAGACGTTGGAGGTTTGGTTTTGTCAATGGCCAAGTCTCACTGGCGTGGAGCATTGCGCTCCACACACAAGAGCTGTACAAATGGCCATGTGTCTTGAAAGAGAGATGGCGTGAAGAGAGAACTGGTAGCAGCTCCTTGAACTTCTTCCAGGCAGTTTTCACACGTGTTGTCGATGAAAATTCACAGCCAACTGCTGCTGAGAGCATGTCTCCTAGGTAGCAAAAGGAAGCTAACACTACACCTTGTCAGGTCCGATTTGGACTTCCCTCTGTGGTCTGCCATTTAAGGGGCGTGCAGTTCCCTGGCACCATGTACATCTGTAGTCAGGGTCCTTTGTCAAGCACTTGAGCCCACTGCATTTCTTGTGCACCCAATGCTTGCAGCCGTTGCAGAAGATGCTGTTGCTGCCCACTCCAGTGCGACAGACAGCGTATGGAAATTCGCCTGAACTCAGCAGGAGGTCCAGGCCTGTGCCGCGAATCATGATCTTCATCTTTCCTGCTTTTACTCTCAGTCCTTTCTTTTCCATTTGTTCTTTCCAAGTCAAGAGCCTCCTGACACATTCCTTGAGCAATTCAGCAATGATAACAAGGTCATCGGTATAGAGGTCCTCCCAGGGGACATTCTTGTGATAAGGCTTCAAGTACAATGATGAAGAGAAGTGGGCTGAGTACTGAGCCCTGGTGAACAGCGACCTTCACTTCAAACTCTTTACTGTAACCCTCACCAACACGGACACGGCTCCGTGCATTATTAGGTTATAAAACTTTTTTCATGCTCAACCCAGCTAAGCATGAAATTTTCTCTGCTAATAAATATGAAATAGTTGGAATTTTCATATTTATTAGCAGAGAAAATTTCATGCTCAGCTATGTTTAGCAAGAAGGAATTTGCAATTGTTAGTAATTTGAGATTTATTAGAAAAACAATTTCATGCTCAGCTGAGCTGAGCATTAAAAAAGTTATATAACCTCGGGGTCTAGTCTCCTTTCTTCAGATATGACCTAATAGATTGTAAAGTCCTCAACACTTAAAGACTACACCATCAGGGGAAACAAGAATGTATACACTGTCAGGGGAGGCAAATGTCTGAACTGATTTGTCTACCTATGGAAAGACTCCTCTTCAGAAGGGTTTGGTGTGCCAAAAATGCAAACAGAAAGTACAGGAAATGGCCTCCCTTGTAAAAAAGGTGAAAAAATCTATGAAGTGTCTCCAGTCCCCTTAAATTTTCCAAACCATAACAGACAATAAATCTGGTCTCTTTTCTTCAGATACGACCCAATAGAATGTTGTGTCCTCATCACTTAAAGAATATGTACACACTTTCAGGGGGTGGTGGGGTGGGGTGGGGGGGGGGCAACTGTCAGACCTGTTTTGCCTCCCTTCTGGAAAAGGGTATCCTCGAAAAGGTAAACATCTGCTCCCCCACTGGGAGCAAATTCTTTCCTGGTAGAGTAGATCCCTTTTTAATCCGGGTTAAGCTAGCCAGAAAGCAAACAGGACGTACAAAAATTACCTCCCCTGTAAAAATGGTCCAAAATCTATTGAGTGTATCAAGTTCCCTCCAATTTTTCCTACATTAATAGACAATAAATCCGGTCTCTTTCTTCAGATATGACTCAATAAAAGGTTTAGTCCTCAACATTTAAAATTTTTCCAGCCATAATAGACAACAAACCTGGTCTCTTTTCTTCAGATATGACCCAATAGAATGTTGTGTTCTCATCACTTAAATATGTACCCACTTTCAGGTGCGGGGAGGGAGTGGGTGGGGGGTGCATCTCTGTCAGACCTTTTTTGCCTCCCTTCTGGAAAAGGATATCCTCTAAAAGGTAAACATCTGCTCCCCCACTGGGACCAAATTCTTTCCTGGTAGAGTAGATCCCTTTTTAATCGGGGTTAAGCGAGCCAGAAAGCAAACAGGACTTACAAAAATTACCTCCCCTGTAAAAACGGAGCAAAATCTACTGAGTGTATCAAGTTCCCTCCAATTTTTCCAACATTAATAGACAATAAATCGGGTCTCTTTTCTTCAGATATGACCCAATAAAAGGTTTAGTCCTCAACACCTAAAAGTTTTCCAGTCATAATAGACAACGAACCTCTGGTCTCTTTTCCTCAGATATGACCCAATAGAATGTAAATTCCTCATACACTTAAAGACTATTTATACACTTTAAGGGGTGGCAGCTCTGTCAGAACAGTTTTGCCTCCCTTCTGGAAAAGAGTCTTCTCAAACAGGTAAACATTGTTCCCAGTAGGAGCAAACTTTCGTTTCTTTTAGAGCAGACCCATCCTCAGAAGGGGTGTGGTGTGCTAGAAAGCAAACAGGAAGTACTGAAAATTGTCTCCCTTGTAAGAATGGAGCAAAATCTACCGATGGAATCCAGTCCACTTGTTTTCAAATCACAATAGACAATTATTCTTGTCTCTTCAAATATGACCCAACTGAAGGTTTACTCCACATCTCTTAACCTCTCAGCCATACAGACCAAAACCAATACCTGTGCAAACTGTGTAGATCCAGATGAGACAGCATGTAACAAGCCGTCTCATCAGGATCTACACTGTTTGCTGTTCTGTTTTTGATTTTAGACTGAAATCCCTATTTGCATCAGTGGACAAGTCCAAATTCAACAATGGAAGAGTCCACTTCAGCAACTCAGGGATGAAAGGGTTAAGGAGAATAGATACACTTTCAGGGGAATCAACTCTGTCAGAATTGTTTTTGCCTCTCTTCTGAAAATGAGTATTTAAAAAAGAAGGAACCTGCTCCCTTGTGGAGCAAATTCTTTCCCTTTAGAGTAGATCCCTTTTCAGTTGGGGTTTAGTGTGTCAGAAAGCAAGCAGGAAGTACAAAAAATTTGCCTTGCTCGTAAAAGTGCATCTTTGCAGTCTGATCTGGGTTTCACTGTCCTAAAGGTTATGGCCTTGTCAGACTGCGTGAATCTGCAGGCTGCTTAGAAGTTTTGCTGTCCACACACATTATATGGGTCATCACTTTGAACTAACACACACACAAACACACACACATACACATCTTTTAGCACAAGAAAATAAATCTGCACCGTGACACGAGAAAAACACCTCTAGGATCAGACTGCCAAGATATACAAACCGATTTGAGCATTCTCTGTACCATAGCTGTTATACCAAGCAAAAATTTAAATATGGTAATAAATGTCCTTAAATTTTTAACACTTTATTTCTTGTTTTTTTTTGCCAAAATTTTTATTTTTATGCAGCTGTTTCTTAAATCACTAATAATGGCAAACAGTATAGACCCTGATCAGACTGCTCCTTCAGGAGCAGTCTGATCTGGGTCTGCACTGATTACATATACATGTTCTATTTTTTCAGTAACATTAGTGTAAGGAATGAAGTTTCAGGACAATTACAGTAATTCCCCATCTGTCAGAGTAGATGTTATTGCAAATATAGTCTGATTTAATTTACATTAAATCTGACTGATCATTTGTTGCCTTTGATATGATAAGGCATACCAAACTGACTGAGGCAATTCTAATGAGTACACTTAATATACCATTATTTTTAGAAGATCAAAATAACATCCCTGAATTACATGTATCTCTATTTTCCTCCTGACCTGGCACTATGATTAACCTTCAGTGGCTCAAACTACCCATATCTAGCACGAATTTCCATTGTCCCAAAGATGTTCGAGCTACTTAAGATCAACTGTATTGCTAACGCCCGGACTGTAGAAAAGCAAGTCTCATGAAAAAAACTTCCAATACACAACTCCACCTAATATACCAAGTTCCAATAAAACAATCACAATCAATATCATTTTGTTGGTCATCACCCTGAAAAAGAAACAGAAAGAAAAAACTAATATACTGGGCCCAGTTGTTCAAAGCTAACGACATCGTTAATTAATGATACGTTAAAATTTATATTGAGTAATACGCAAATATGCTGAAATTTTTTGCTGAAAAAATGTGAGTAGCTTTTGCAGTGCAAAAGCTACTCACATATTTTCAGCAAAAAATATCAGAATATTGTATATTGAATCTGCTAAAACACTTAACGAAATGACCCTTAACGAGCTCGTTAAGCTAAAGACGCTTTGAACAACTGGGCCCTGGTATATGACACAGAAGTAGGCTTATCACTGCCATTCACTGCTTCAAATAAGGTACATTTTTCAACCAAAATGTACTGATTTGACTGATTTGGAGTTCTACAGCTCGTCAACACTGTTAAAGTCATGCTGAGAAAGTCATTTAATCACACTTTTTTCCGGGCAACCTTAGTCCTCCAAGCAGTTAACCAATTCTTTGTGAACATGCTTTCACCAGTAACTGACTTCCCTTTTATGATTCAGTGAATTTTATGATCGATCCTCACAAAAGAGTGGGATTTAAACTTGTGACACTTGTATGTCCAGTCAGGTGCATGACCTGTTGTTCTATGAAGCCTTGTGCAGTGTTTATCGTATTTTACCACAGAAACATATTATGTCTGTGCAATTTCATTTTACTATGTTTTGACAGGTCTAAATATTGCTGGATGAGTAGCAAAGAGAGTAGACCCTGATCAGATGCCACATTTTGTGAGATCTGATCTGGGTCTACACTCTTTGCTCATGCCTATCTGTCCTAATACTTAGGATTATTATGGTAGTTTTGCATCAACCCCTATCGTTGGGTTCTCAATAACCTGATAAGTATGAAAATTCTGGGAGTAGTGGATACCCTGCACTAAATGCACTGATGCTAAAACTGATCTGGATCAATGCTGTGATTATATGAAGTCCTTATATCATACATTCCATACTCAGGGTGGCTCTGTCTAGATACCTTTTTTTAAAAACTGTAGATTTTTAAATTGTAACCTTTAGCATATAAGGCAACAAATGAGCATTCTTTTTTTCTTTTTTTTTTGTTTTTTTACAGAAAATGAGGCTTGACATTTCATTCAAATTGTCACTTTTGGAAACAATTTATTTTCTGCTACTTAAATTCAGCAGATAAAAATTTGACTCATTCACAGCCACAGGTGATAATACAGTCGAACCTCGTTATCTCGAACTCGCTTATTTTGAATTACCGCTTATCTCGAAGTGAAAATCTGGTCCCTGTTTTAACATGAAACTATGACAACAGGTAACAAAATAATGTGGAAAAGAAGAGCAATTTCTCCTCTTTTTCACATTATTTTATATATATATTTCTAATTTCAGGAGTCAAATTACACATTCATTTGTTAAATCTGGTTGTTCAATTTGTTGTTTTCCTCACTCTCCCAACTCTATTATGTCGAGGTACGGATATCTCGAAGTATTTTAGTGAGTCCCTTGGAATTCGAGATAACGAGAGCCGATTGTAATAGGTAAAACAGTGTAGTACCAGGTGAGATAGCTCATAATGAGCAGTCTTATAAGGACCTACGCTGTTTGACATTCAGTCTTTCAACTTTACATATAAACTTCTTTCCAATCAATTAAAAAACAAAGCAGGTGACAAATGTAGTCTGAAATTGGCGCAGAAAGAGCTAAAGCAATACCAAATTCAGGTCACTTCCAAGACGTTAATTACACCTATTAGTTCTATTGTAAACAAACAGACTGTAAAACTAAGATCGGAGTTACTTTCCTATAATTTTGTAAACCAACTTATCTGACAAAATGTCATTTGCGATCAGTGCAGACCCAGATCAGAATGCTCTGAAGGAGCAGTTGGTTGAATCAGGGTCTATACTGTCTGCAACTCCATTAAGTACATGCATTTAAAAAAACACACACACATAAAAAAAAAAATTTAGGCAAAAAAATATGGAATAAGTGTTTACAATTTTAGGACATTTATTGTAATAAATGTTGACTAAAGGTAAAAATATTTAATGTGTGAAAATGTTCCATCAATTCAGATTAGACTGCAAGTGTCATCCTACGTATTGAATACTTTTACTGCCAATGGACATTATGTAAGCTACTCAATAATTTTCTCTCTGAACCTACCTCATGGCCATAGTTTTCAGTATTTTTCTACTTTTCCCAAGATGGGCATCTGTATCACCCAACTGAAGTAAAAAGCAAACATGGGAACAAAAAAAGACTTGTATTCAAAAGGACAGGATCAGGGTCTACACTGTTTGCCATTCACCCAGCAGTTTTTACACACAGCTAAGGCTGGCACAATTAATTGGAGAATCAATTAAGAGCTTGATAAATTCCACAAAAATGACTATTGTTACAGATTTGCTAATAATCGATCATATGATTTTTGTGTCTCTTACTTTACCATTTTTACCCTTAGTATTCAGACACCTCAACTCCTTACCATATTTTCTCTAAAATTTGAACAAGTACAATTTACTACCCAATGTTGTGTCTAAAAATAGATGAATGAGTGGCAAACAGTGTAGACCCTAATGAGATGCTGTGGTTTGTAGCATTTCATCTGGGTCTACACTGTTTGCTCAGGCCTGTCTGGCCTAATACTTGCAGTAAAGTATGTCATATGGTAAGAGTCATGCTAAGACAGACAGGTAAAATTATGACCACATCCTCAGTGATTACTAATCGGTTATCGATCACAATGGCAGGACTGATAATCAATTATCTTTTCTGCTCTGATTGGCCAGCCCTACTTATAGCAACAGGTAGAAAAATGGACTTGATCAAATCTTAGGAAAAGAAAAGTAAGGAATAAAGGTGTCTCAATATTTATGGTAAATATGGTATGTTATCTTAACCCATTAAAGACTGAATAAACTCTCCCATACTATATACTGGGAAGAGTCCATTACTGATTTTAGGTGCGTCAGGCTATATGATACAGACATTCCTAAAGAAAAATGGTTGAACTATTTGCAAACAGTAGAGACCCTGATCAGATGCCATGTTCTGCGGCATTTGATCTGGGTCTGCACTGTTTGCCAGTTACCCATTTATGGGTCTTCAGTCTTCAATGGGTTAACAATTACCCACCACATTTTCATGCAAAAACAATAAGAAGTCTGTAGAAAGCTAAACAGCACCTGCTTTCTGCTTATATAGATATGTGAACAAAATATCATTTTGAAAACTTTTCTTTTCACATTAACAGTATGATAAATTTGTATGTTGTGTACTAAAATTTCAAAAAGTGACTGTTTACTTTGCCAGAATAATAAAGTGACTTTCAGAATTTAAACTGGTTGATAATTTCTAAAAGTAACCAACAGAGACTTACAAGTATCTTTATCAGGTGATGTGACAAGAGTAATGAACTGAAAATATGAGGCTGATCCAAAAAATCAAACCAGGTGTTAAATTTTGTAAATGTAAGTTACATTATCCCACATATTCAGGCAAACAGGCCTGAGCAAACAGAGTTACTAACAGCTTTTCCATACAGGCACCAGGAAGCCCATCTGTTTTGCAAGCCCTAATGGGCTGGGATAATGTCAGTTAAATCTACTCCCCTCTTTATTTGATATGACAAATTAACTCACTCTGTCTTTTGTTCTAACAAGAACATCTCTCTGTCTTCCTAATTCTCCAAGGATTTCTGTTCCAATTTCATCGGTCTCTGCTGCAACCTGATGTGACCTTGCTATACTATCTGTGGTTCTGTTTAACGACTGTGTTCCTTGAACTAGACGGGCTCTTTGTGACGCTTCCATTCTCTGTTTTGGAAAAACTGTGTTTAACCCTTGTCCTGCTGAACCCTGATATACCCTGCCTTTGCAAAATGTGCAGATCCAGATCAGAAGCCAACTGTTCTGGATTTGCACTATTTGCCATTAAGTATGTGAATTTATAGCAACTAGAGCTGGTGTTTGTAAAACACTATGCCCCCAACTGCCTAACTCTAACACTGCTTGACTCCAACACTGCTTGCCCATGATGGTAACAACAGTACAAATATATGAGATTTCAATGTTATTTTATCAACAGGGAAATAACTCTAAACCAGAAATTGCAAAGGGCCATAACTCCAACATTTCATTTAATTGGTTCAAAATTTCATCAGGTGATCTCCTCCTCAATCCCATTCAGTATACCAAATATCAAGGCTCTGGCTATAATACTTTTTGAGATATCTTGCTGACAAGGTCAAAATGCCTAGAACTACAACAGGCCATAGCTGTCAGTTTTTCATGGAATTCCCTAAAAAACAAATCAGGTAATCTCCACATCATCCCCAATCAGCATATAATATTTTAAGACCCTAGCTTAAGTACTTTTCGAGACATCTTGCTGACAAGATAAAAATGCGCAGAATTGCAAAGGGTCGTAACTTTATCAATTATTTCACGAAATTCTCTCAAAATATAATCAGGTAATCTACACATCATTCCCACTCACTAGAACCCAGCTTAAATACTTTTCGAGATATCTTGCTCACAAGATTTAATTCTGATTTTTTTCAAAGGGACATAACTCTAAACAAACATGATGGACAAGAAAAAAATACGAGTCAGCTATTTTTTCATTGGGAACCCAAATATAAAATTTCAAAAACCTGGCCTGCAGGGTTCTTAAGATATGGCATGCACAAAAAAGCTTGATGAACGGACGGAAAAATGAAGGCAATATAATATGCCCCATCTATTTCATTCGAAATTGGGGGCATAATCAGGTCATCTACTCATCGCTACCAATCTATTCATCAAGTTTCAAGGCTCCAGCTTCAATAGTTTTTGAGATATTTTGCTGACAAGGGAAACATGCCCAAATTTACAAAGGGCCATTACTTACAAAATATTTTTCAGAATTTACACGAAAGTAATACAGGTCATCTACTCATCATTACCAATCAATTCATCAAGTTTCAAGTCTCTAGCTCTAACGGTTTTTGAGATATTTTGCTGACAAGATAAAAATACCCAAAATTACAAAGGGCCATAACTCATGAAGTATTTTTCAAAATTTATTCGAAAGTTAATCAGGTTGTCCACTCATCATTACAAATCAATTCACCAAATTTCATGGCTCTAGCTCTGACAGTTTTTGAGATATTTTGCTGACAAGGTTAAAGTGCCCAAAATTACAAAGGGCCATAACTCAAGAAGTATTATTATTCAAAAGTTTATTAGGTTGTCTACTCATCACTACCAGTCTACTCATCAAGTTTCAAGGCTCTAGCTCCAACGGTTTTTGAGATATTTTGCTGACAAGGTAAAAATGGCCAAAATTACAAAGGGCCATAACTCATGAAGTATTTTTCAGAATTTCTTCAAAAGTTAATCAGGTCATCTACTCATCACCACAAATCCATTTACTAAGTTTCAAGGCTCTAGCTCTAACAGTTTTTGAGATATTTTGCTGACAAGGTAAAAATGCCCAAAATTACAAAGGGCCATAACTCAAGAAGTTTATTTCAAAATTTCTTCAAAAATTAATCAGGTTGTCTACTCATCACTACTAGTCTAATCATAAAGTTTCAAGGCTCTAGCTCCAACGGTTTTTGAGATATTTTGCTGACAAGGTAGAAATGCCCAAAATTACAAAGGGCCATAACTCATGAAGTATTTTTTAGAATTTCTTCAAAAGTTAATCAGGTCATCTACACATCACTACAAATCCATTTACTAAATTTCAAGGCTCTAGCTCTAACAGTTTTTGAGATATTTTGCTGACAAGGTAAAAATGCCCAAAATTACAAAGGGCCATAACTCAAGAAGTATTTATCAAAATTTCTTCAAAAAGTTAATCAGCTTGTCTACTCATCACTACCAGTCTACTCATCAAGTTTCAAGGCTCTAGCTCCAACAGTTTTTGAGATATTTCGCTGACAAGGTAAAAATGGCCAAAATTACAAAGGGCCATAACTCATGAAGTGTTTTTCAGAATTTCTTCAAAAGTTAATCAGGTCATCTACTCATCACTATAAATCCATCTGCTAAGTTTCAAGGCTCTAGTTCTAACAGTTTTTGAGATATTTTGCTGACAAGGTAAAAATGCCCAAAATTACAAAGGGCCATAACCCCAGAAGTATTTTTCAAAATTTTTTCAAAAGTTACTCAGGTTGTCTTCTCATAACTGCCAGTCTATTCATCAAGTTTCAAGGCTCTAGCCTCAATAGTTTTTGAGATATTTTGCTGACAAGATTGCATCAATATTTTTTCAAAGGGCCATAACTCAGAAAAGGGGCATCATCCTGTCAAGAAAAAAAATACGTGTCAACTATTTTTTTCAAGAGAAATCCATAAAAGAAATTTCAAAACAGTAGCATTCACGGTTCTAAAGTTATGCTATGCATCAAAAAGCGTGACAAATGGACGGACGGACGGACGAACAACCCAGAAGCAATATGCCCCCCCCCCAACTTCTTTGAAGTTGGGGGCATAAAAATCCAGATCAAGTAATCTGATAGGCTGAAAATTAGAAGTGGGCATGGCATCTTAATTTATTCAGCAGGACAAGGGTTAAGATGAATGGATACGCTAAGTAGATTTTCTGCCATTTTCGACAAGGGAGACAACTTTTTGACCCCTCATTTGCTTTCCTATCCATGAATCCCTTCTGAAAAGGGGTCTACTCTAAAAAGAAAGAATTTGCTCCCACAGGAAGCAAATTCTTTCTTTTTAGAATAGACCCCTTTTCAGAAGGGGCAGGGTGGCCACACATTTTTAACAATCAAATTCCCTGATTTTTCCCTGACTTTTCCCTGATTTGATTTGATTTTCCCTGATTAAAAATCTTAATATTATCGCAATGGCCCCTACTTTTATAAGTCATATACTGATTCAAATGCTGTCAAGTGACATGTTTATACACAATGCTGTCACAATATTCTTAATTAAATGAAAATTTATCTAAAATATGATGTACATGTGCTAATTTACTTTCATGGTAGTCAAAATCAAAACTGGTAAAATATATAGCCTCCAACCTCCCCTTGTAGCCACATCTGAACAGCTATAAAATTTGAATATTTTGACCTTACAAAGATAAGATTTTCTGAAATTCCCTGATTTTTCCCTGATTTTCAGCAAAATTTCAAATTCCCTGATTTTTCCCTGCAGGGAATTTTTTTTCACCATTTTCCCTGTTTTCCAGAGTGCGTGGCCACCCTGAGGGGACAAAAACAATTTTGACAGAGTAACCTCCCCTGAAAGTTTATTCATTTCTACTTATTGTTTATGTTGAGGTTTTGCAGCCTAGTCAACCCAATGGGGTCATGTCGGGCACAGTCAGTTTACCTAACTACACATTTACTGGGCAGACTTGGTCCTCTAAGCGGTTAATCAGTATTGTGCAGTTTTTTTTCGCCAGAAACTGACAACTGCCTTTCTTGAATCAGTGGAAGGGAGAGAATGACCGTAGAAAATATTTCATGATCAAATCTCCATGAAAGAATGTTGCCGACCTGGCGAAGATCAAACCCGCAACCTCCTAATCACCAGTCGGACACTCATCCAAATGAGCCATCGAGGCCAGCTCATTTCCACTTAAGCAATGGAAAAATATCTACAATTCCAGAAATGGAATAATAATTCTGCTAATAAATACGGTATCCTTGATATTTCAGCACCCAAAAATGAATTTTGAGAGTTCATTAGACATAGCTCCAGATTAGAGGGGGTAACAGGAAAATAGTTTTTTTGTTGTTTTTTTTATTTCTCAGTGAAAATGCATGTTTTGGGTATTCATCAGAAGTGCCTCAGTGAGGCTCTTCTAATAAGTTTCATAACATACGTTTTTGTAGAGCAATAAGAAAAATATCAAATATTTTTTTGTGGAAAAATGTACTATCTGGAGCTATGATTAGAAGTGCATTTAACTCTGGGGACTGACCATCCAAATCAAACATAACACTTGGGAATTCGACAGAAAATTTTAACTAGTGGGCAGGGTATTACAAACCTAAAAGGGAAATTCCAAAATAAACTATGTGCAAATTTTAATGCCTACCTAGGGGATTTTGCACACAAATTTGTGACTCATGGGTACATGTAGGTGAATTAGACAGCCAATTTTCAAAAATGTCTAATTACCCAAGGTAATGGTGCCATTTCCCCCTCTGAGGGAAAATAATGATAGGACCTGGTGCATATGCACGATTAAAAGTGCAAGAAAAGTTTTAAGAATAATACTTACATCATCCCTGTCAAATCCGTAGTTATCTGCTGAGCTAAAACCTGCTGTACTGGCTCTCTTCTACCAAAAAAAAAAAAAAAAAAAAATACTTAAGAGGACAGGATATACCTGGCTGATTTTCTGCCATTTTTAACAAGGGAGGCAACTTTTTATGACTTCCTGTTTGCTTTCCTGCACATCAATCCCCTTCTGAAAAGGAGCAAATTCTTTCCTTTTAGAGACCACTTTGCAGAAGGGGAAAAATCATTTCTAAAGAGTTGCTTCCCCTGAAAGTGTATTAGGAGCAGAGAGCACAATCATAATACCCTAAATACATGTATTAGGGAGTACAGCAAAACTTGTTACCATACTCAAATTTAAAAACTTTTCACTACTTCTTGTTGTGTCTAAAAATTGCTGGATGAATGGCAAAGAGTGTTGACCCTGATAAAATTCTGTGGCATCTGATCTGGGTCTACACTATTTGCACTGTCCCTGTATTTAGGGTAAAATATTTGTCTTGTTTTCCCCCAAGATATAACTTGGCAATTAGGCATTTCAAATTCATTTGAATCACCTGTATTTCAATGAAATGGTGAACCTCATCTTGTAATATTATCACTCACTTGATGTTGTATCATCTGATTTTGCTTATTGGAAGCCAGGCTCATGTTATGGGGCTTTATGCCCCTCCTTAGGATCATGCACCCAGGGGTCTGTAACATGAGTTTATTAGCTGATTATGTTAAATTCTGTGCTAAGGTCAAAAGACAAGGAGTGACCTTGACCTTTGATACTCATGTAACTTCATTTACTCATTTAGTTGATTCCAAATACAAAATTAAAGTTCACAGGTAACAATAGTTTCCAAAAAATTAACAATTTCCACTTTTTCCCATATAAAAGCATATGCAACCAAATTTGACCTTCATGTAAACTGGGTCAAGGTCAAGCCAGTCATCATTTGAATAAACTATGATGGGTCCTGAGACCCAAATACTACATACCAAGTTTCAAGGCAATGGGTCCACTGGTTCCGGAGAAGAAGGTTTTATTAAATGATTTACCATATACAGGCATGGTTGCCAGATTTGTCATGTGACCAAACTCATATTTACTAATTTCATTTCCTTCTTCCTAAAAGCTTTCCTATGAAATTTAGTAACAAATGGCCCAGTGGTTTCTGAGAAAAATGAGCTTTAATTTTGATATCTGAATGATCTTGGGCCAAGGTCAAGGAATGATCTTGACCTTGATTACTCATGTAGTTTCATTTACTTATTTGTATATCTACAAATTTTCAGATCACAGGCTGGAATAGTTTCTTAAAAATACAGTTTTTACTTTTCCCCATACAAAAAAAAAACTATGTGACCAAAGTTGATCTTGGCCTAAAATACGTCAAGGCCATCCAGGGGTCATCATTTGAATAAACTATAATTGGCTTTAGTCCCCAGTGCTACACACAAAGTTTCATGATAATCAGCCCACTGGTTCCTGAGGAGATTTTTAAAGGGTTACCACCAATATGGCCACCATACTGGTCATGTGACCAAACTCATATTAATTAATTTTCATTTTCTTATTCCAAAAAATATTCATATGAAATTAGGTTACAAATGACCCAGTAGTTTCTGAGAAAAACAAGTTCTAATTTTCACTGAATGACCTTGGGCCAAAGTTCAGGAATGACCTTGACCTTGAACACTCATGCAGTTTGATTTACTCATTTAGCTCACTGCATCTACCAATTTTCAGACCACAGGCTGCAACAGTTTCTGAAAAATACAAGGTTTTGATTTCTTCCCATACAAAAGTCTATGCAAACAAATTTGACCTTGGCCTAAAATAGGTTGAGGTCATCCAAGTGTCATCATTTGAACAAAGTATCATTGGCTCGAGTCCCCAATACTACATACCAAGTTTCATAACAATCAGCCTACTGGTTCAGGAGAAGAAGATTTTTGAAAGGTTTTTACCTTATATGTGCATGGCGGCCATCTTGGTCAAGTGCCCCCTGGACCCCGCAAACAAGCTTTCCTTCCCCATCCCATTGATGCTCCACATGAAGTTGTCATGAACTAAGCGGTTAACCTGTACATACATTTTACTTTTGTCACTAACTGATAACCACCCTTCTAGAAAGGGAAGTTCAAGGGGGAGAGTGACCATAGAAATTATTTCCTGATCAATCTCCATGAAAGCCAAGCTGGGCTTGAATTTGTGACCCCCTGATCTACAGTCAGATGTGCTACCAACGGTGCTATGGAGACCGGCCTTTCCAACTGATGTTGAAAGGACACCAGAGAAAAAATTTTCAAGCATTTTCACCACATCTTTGGACATTTGGTCGACATCTCTTCTATAGTTCCTCAGTCTCCCTAACATCTGAGTTCTGTACTGTACTGGAGCAGCTTTTGCCTCATTCTCCATCTCTTGAATCTGTCAAATATCATACTAAATAAAGCAGGGCTGTGGAAATACCATGCCTGACTTGTCCTATATCCCAAGGACAAGTAAGAAATTTCAATTTACTTGTCCTGGGACAAAGAGTTTAGACTTCATAGCTCTAGCTAAGAAGAATATCCAGATTACGAGATATATTTTTCTTATTTCTCGAAGCACCAAGGCACTTCTAATGAGTACCCACATGTATTTTCTTCGAAAATAAGAAAAATGTCACTTTTTGGGTAAGTAAATCCTGGTTGGACAAGTAGATTTTGATCATTTACTTGTTCATGGACAAGTAACAAAATTTGATAATTCCACAACCCTGAATAAAGTATAAAGGGATAAAAAGGCAGAACAAATGACCAAGAGCTGTATGGTTGACTTTATTACTGTATGTTAAGGTAGTGCATTTCAGTCACTCAGTGACCTTCATCAAGACAAAGTTAACTAGTAATGGTGTTTTCAAAGAAACAGATGCCCTCCCCACCCACCACCGTGTATTTTCAGTTTTTTCTACTGCTGTGACCTTGAAAATTAGGTCAAGATCCCAAAAGTCTAATCAGTTCTTTGTTGTATGTCCCAATTATATATCCATGAAAATTTGGTAAGACTCCAACCACTGATTCACAAGATATTGTGCAGACAAGAAAATGTCACATGAATGCCAACGCCAGCGGGATCTGCACCAAAATCAATATGTCCCCCTACCCACAGGTGGGGGGACATAAAAGTCACAGCTGAAGGTTTAGGTCTGGATAAGTAGCAGCATTCTTGAAGGTACCCAAGTTATGACCTCCAAAAGAAACACAGACATAAATGCAGGCCTCCACCGAGGGGGCGATTCAGGCGAAGAAGTCGCCGAAATTCTTATGACTTCGCCCTATCGGTCCGGGAAAGAGAAGACGACTTCGCCCTGTTTTTCGGCGATTTTCTAAACGTACTTTCGGTTTTGCTTGCGCCGGTGAGTCGATTTTTTGCTTGTTTACAGCAGACACTGAAAAAACACTGTTGCTTTAATGATCGCTAACGGCTATACACCTACAATAACTAGTTGTTTACAAAAACATGATATAATTACCCTGATTGGTAATTATCCATAACCGTCCATATTCCTTTGATTAATCCAGTAATCACTAGTGTTGATGTCATCTGTGACCCACAATGGATACCATGCAATCACCCGTGATGATAACTGACCAAAACGATTGGTCGAAAGCACCACGTGGACAATGTAAGAGTGACAATTTTACCGTTTAGTGGGCGGGGCCAATGTGTCAATAACCGTCAAAAAGATTGCCTGGATGACACGCTTCTGTGCTCAAACAACAGTACAAACAACTAAAAACTCTTTGATCTCTTTCGGCAGCGACTCTTCGGATGCAAATTGTAATGCCTGATTGTGGTGATTAGCGGATTAACGTACCGATTAATAGATGGTAATTGAATTGTTTGTCTTTTCTTTGACTTTAATTGAAAACTGTTTGTTTGTTTTTCAAATGAGTGTTTAATCAATTTAATCATTTTTTTTTCTCCTCTCCGTATGTCAGTTCGTAAACGGCAGTCATGTCGCTCACATCTTGGTTGAAAATTGGGTCTCCCAAACCCGGTAGCAAGCGCAAGCTACCGGAGGAGTCTGACAAAGAAAATGAGTCCCCATCGAAAAGGAAATTTTCGAAGGAACTCAACCAAGACTCCTTTGACTGGTACATAAAAGATGATGAGGGGAAATGGCACTGCACGTTATGCAGAAATGCGAAGTTCGACATTCCATATGCCAGAGGCCATGATCAGCCTGGGAAGACGACTAATCACGTTCGTCACTCTTCATGTAAGTATCAGGAATTACTCGGTATTTTTTTTTTTTTTTAGTGTGAGAAAACCTGCCTTGGAGTAACTTCTGGCCAGCGAAGATCCTGATTTTGGCAATCTGATCAGAGCTTTCACTTATTGCATGAGCTATCTACTAATGCTAGTCGCACATTTCAGAAGACATTTTTTTTTTTTTTTTTTTTTTTTTTTGCGATGCATCAGACAATTAATTTCTTATTTAATCTTGAATAAGCCATGAAAATGTCTCAAAAGCAGTCAATGATTTGAATATTTTACAACACTAAGCTTTGGCAGGCTGACTTTATTATCAATCCATAATTTAGTGGAAAAAAAAAAAAATAGCTGTGTTTCCACTAACATGCTGAAAAAAATGGTCGGTAGGTAGGAGAAACTCGATATTTATTTATTTATTTTTTATGCCTTATATGAATACACTTTTCATCATAGCTCCAGATAAGGAGGCATTACAAAGATAATTAAGAGATAAATTTTCTTATTTCTTATCAAAAGTATATATTTTGGGTACCTGTCAGAATTGCTTCGATCAGGTGATTCTAACAAGTATCCACAAAATGTTTTTGTGAAGGAGATATAACAAAGATACGGAGGCATAACAAAAATAATTTAGGGATACTTTTCCTTATTCCATTTCAAAAGTATATGTTTTGGGTACATGTTAGAATCGTCTCGATGAAGCAATTCGAAGTAGTACCCACACCATTTGTTTTTATGAAAAAGAAAAAAATATCCATTAATTATCCTTGTTACGCCTCCTTATCTGAAACTATTTTTTTTCATGAAAATATAGTTTAGTGTTTTAAAATGTTTTTTTATCGAAACTTCATTCTTATTTCAGCTCAGAACCATCTTATGGCAATAACCAAGTCAAAGCTACCACCACAGCAGCCGATGAAAAAGATCATCGAAGAGAAGCTAGACAGAGATGATGAAATTATCCTCAACTACCTGAAGGTTTCATATCATCTTGCAAAGAGAGAAATGCCAAAGGAAGAGTTTCAGCACTTCATAGACTTAGTTGGTGATCTTGGCATGGAAACAATTAATGAGTCTTCATTGACATATACTAGTGTAAACAGTGTCACAGATTTTCAGAGTGCATGTGCTAAAGTTGTTCTTGAGAATGTTATTAGTGAAATTTCTTCAGCTGATGTATTTTCGTTGATGGTTGATGAGAGTACTGACAGGGCAAATCGAAAGCGACTTCTTGCTTATGTACAGTACTTTCATGACAACCAGCTGAAAACTAATCTATTAGAAAACATTGAAATCACAACCGCCAAAGCAGATGCTGAGACAATAACTGCAAAGATTCTGACAGAGTTAAATATAAAAGGATTAGATATTCGTAGAATGGTTGGGATTGGAACTGATGGTGCCAGTGTGATGACGGGAAAGAAATCTGGTGTTGTTGTTAGATTAAGGGAGCATAACCCCTCACTGATAGGTATTCATTGTGCTGCGCACAGGTGTTCATTGGCAGCTTCACAGGCTGCAAAACAGATTCCACAACTAAATGAATATTCTCGTACTCTGGATCATATTTTTAATTACTTCAGTGGATCAGCACTTCGCGCAAACAAACTGAGAGAGATCCAACTACTACTTGAACTACCTACATTGAAATATGCTCAAGTGCATTCTGTGCGTTGGCAGTCTTGAGAAAGCAGTGGAAGTTATATATAGAACTTATCCTGCTCTTGTATGTGCCCTTGAACATGAAGCCACCTCTAATCCTGCTGCTAAAGGAATAATTCAGCAAGTGTCTCAGTACAGTTTTATTGCCATTACTCATATGTTGATGGACATACTACCATTCTTAAGTAAACTGAGCAAAGTATTCCAGAGTGAATCTATTGATTTCAGTAAAATACAACCTGTTGTGAATAGTATATGTGAGGCCCTCAGGGATCTTTTAGAGTGTGAAGGTGCATTTGTAGGCAAGCTGTGTTTTTTTGTTGAATCAGATAATGATAAGGTCATATATAAACAACCTGTAAGCGAAAGTGTCAAGTCCGTAATTACAGAAGATATTGCTTTAAATCTTGATGGATTTGAAGGAAATTTCGATGACAGTTCTCATAGTGTTAATGAAGGGGAAAATGGTGTGGAGGTTAAGTACTATACACAGCAGAAGGACATTCTAACAACTCTCATGCCCAATTATGTGAACAAAATTGTAGAAAACTTGGAAAATCGTTTCCAAGATAGTGAAATAATTGAAAAAATGAAAGTTGTGTTACCCTCTCATATCTCCAAGGCACAAAAGAATGACTTGGCTAAATTTGGGGTTTCAGAAATTGTGGAATTAGCTGAACATTTCAAAGATCAGGCAATTAACAAGGATGAGATTGAGACTGAATACAGGCAATACAAGAGACTTGTATTGGCAAGTTACAAGACAGATTCTCTTGAACAAATATGTGGAACTGTAAATGTAAAATACAATGATGTGATGCCGAACATGGCTAAATTACTTAAGTGCTGCTTGGTTATTCCAGTGTCAAGTGTTCCATGTGAAAGGGGTTTCTCAACCCAAAACCGGATTAAATCAAATGGCAAATAATACATTAAATGACTTAATGCGTCTGAAAGAGAGTGGGCCAGACCGGAAGGACTTTGATTTCAAGAAAGCATTATCTGTATGGAAAAATGAAAAGAAACGTAAACTATATCAGCGTTGAAATGTACCAGATTATGTGCTGTTGAATATGCTGGTCTGCATAAGACACAAGTGCTGAAATAAACTTGAATTCTCATGAAGAGCTTTAAGCTGCTTTTTTGCACATCCCAGTGCAGGGAGAGTTCTTCATGTGTATTCATAATTTGTTTCACTTTTATGATTTCCAGCTTCAGTGATAGGTGTTGATCATAAGCAGATAATAAATATTCACCCATATTTAATTGAATTTTACATGAGGCGTGTACCGTTTCTCGTTGTAGGGGAGCCTGGCTGGGTAGGGGCGATCATGTAAAATTCATTTAGATGTTGGGGAATGTGTTGGTTTAGAAACAAAGAAACAGTAGCATTTTAACTCCTAATAACAAGGGGAAATGGTATAAATTTACATACTTGATGGCAAATAGTGCAGATCCAGATCAGTTGGCTTCCTGATCTGGATCTACACTGTTTGCAAAGGCAGGGTATATCCGGGTTCAGCAGGACAAGGGTTAAACAAGGGGAAATGGTAACAATTTAGGGATAGTTTTTATTATTTCTTTATAAAAATATATTGTGAGTACCTGTTAGAATCAGTTCAAGTCAGTTCTAATTATGAGTACCCACAATGTATATTTTTAAAGAGAATCACAGAAAATTATAACTGAATTATCTCCATTTTTCCATTCGCCAAAGAGCTGAATCAAATAATGAAAAGTTACATGTTCTTTACCTAATATCTAGATAGATAGTTTTAAAATGTTTAAGGTTTTAATAAAGCAATAAATCAGTTATTTTTTTTTTATTCATAATATTGCATCATCCACCATTTTGCATGAATGGTCATAGTCACTTCTCCCTCTGGTCCTCCACTTCTCCCTATTTGGGCTGAAGGGAGAAGTCACTTCTCCCTACTTGTTGGGCCTAGGTTGGGGCCTGTAAATGTCAATGTAATGAATGTAAATTTGAATGTAAACTTTTTTATTAGACTCTGGTTACAAACATGACATACGCAGGTATGGATGTAACAACATGGCGAAATGCCATATGTCCCACTGCTGCCTTCAGCAGATGGGGGCATAAAAAAGAGGTAACCACTGGATCACGTGACATAACTGTTACAAAAATAGATTAGTTTGTCATAGTGATAATTCAGACTTTGCAGGTAAATAAAAGTTAAATAAAAGTGATGGTGGAAAAAACATGGGTAACTAGACCTGTGTGCGAAACACACTCATGCCCCCACCCAAGCACCATTGTTAACAATGGCTTGATTAATAAATTTCATAATATGCTTAAAATGGGAATTTGCGTGAAACATGTTTATCACATAAAGAACTGGAATTCAGCAGAATAACACGTCTGACCTTCTAAGGAATCATGTGCAGCATATCAAAAGCAGTGGCTACATCACAGCACTAATTTTCCATAAAGTGTCAGTGTATCCCCTGTTTGAGATAACATAAGAAGCAAGGTAAAAGTAGGCATTCTACTGGTATGCAGTGCTGGTTTGCATACCCCAATCTAGTGATACTCGCAGAGATTTACAGGCCAGATCCTCTCACTAGACATGATTGATGACAAGAAGCGGTTCCTAATACTGCATAGTGCATCACCTCACTACAGCATTAAGTTGGTCTAATGACACTTCCATACTTCTTGCAGTCTCGTGTTCAATGCCAAGTTCTAGACACTGACCTTTTACCCCACTGCCATTGCAACCCTCATGTCTAAGAAGTGCAAGTATAAGCTCTTTGGTCTAAAACATTTGATTTGTCAGTCTGCAATCTATTTTCAATGGTTTTAAGTTTTCAATCAATCCTATAATGACATCAGAAGTTATAAATCAAAATGTCTCTCAGTGAGATTATTTCTTATTCAGAAAGGGGCCATAATCCATTCAAAATGCATTTCAGAGTAGTGGTACTTGTTATACAAATTCTTTGTAAGGTAATAGGCTAATATTTCAAATTTCAAATCAATCCCCTAAAGACAACTAAAGTTGTAAACAAAAATGCATCTAAACAGGACAATATCAAAGCCACAAAGGGGCCATAATCCATGCAAAAGTGTAATAGAGTGATGATACTTGCTCTATAAATTCTCATTTAAGAAATAGCCTGGGCTAGTATTTCAAGTTTGAAGTTAATCCGCAATGATGCCAAAACCAATGAATCAAAATGCATCTGAATAGGACAATATCTAAGCCAGAAATCCATGCAAAAGTCAAAACAGAGTGATGGTGCCTGTTCTACAAGTTCTCTGCAAGATAATCAGTTAGTACTTCAAATTCCAAATCAATCTGTCATAGATTATAACAAGACTTATGAATCAAAATGTATCTACATTGTAAATGGGCAACTCCTAAGGCAGAAGGGACCATAATCCATGTAAAATGCATAACAGAGTAATGGCACTTGTTCTACAAAATCTCTGCAAGGCAACTGGCTAGTATTTTAAGTTTCAAATCAATCATTCAATGAAATCAGAAATTTTTAATCACATTGTATCTAAATGAGACACTTTTTAAGTCAGAAATGGGCCATAATCCATGCAAAATGCATAACAGAGTGATGGTTCTTGTTCTACAAATTCACTGTCAGGTAACAGGCTAGTATTTTAAGTTTCAAATCAATCCACCAAAGATAACATGAGTTATAAATCGAAATGCATCTGAATGAGACAATTTCTAAGTCAGAAAGGGGCCATAATCCATGCAAAATGCCTGCAGGAATTATCTAAGTTATCCCCTCATTGTGTCTTGCTACAATGTGTATGTGTTCCAAACTGTAAAACAATCCACCAAAGATAACCAAAGCAATATTCAAATGCGACGGGACGGGATGGGACAGAACCGGACAACCAAAGTGAATCCAGTATATCCTCCACCAAACAAGTTTGGTGGGGACATAAAGTTAATACACATTGTAACTGAATGTTTAGAGACTTTATTGCCTGTTAAAAGCATTATAAACTTATACTCTAGATTGCTGGGCTGGTTCATAATTTTAAATAGTTCTATAAAGGATTATTTTCAATAAAAGGCACAGAAACTTTTCTTATGCTCCAAAACAACTTATGGTTGTGGGTACATGTACTCACTGAGGTACTTATAATGAGTACCCACAATATATTTTTATGGTGAATTAGAGAAAATTATCCCAGAATTATCATCCAATACTCCTGAACTATATGGTCTTGCTATTAGTATTTTTTTTAATTCAAGATACTATATGTATTTTTGAAATAATTTCATAATTTCAGCAATAACCCTTAAAACGCCAAGAAACCTGCATCTGAAAATGCCATATGTTTATAACATCTGCTGAATATTCTTGCAAACTTTTTAAATCTATTTTGCATACAGACAAACAGTGTGGACCCTGATCAGACTGCTCCTAGAGAAGCAGTCTGATCTGGGTCCACACTGTTTGCAAAAATTACTTAAAATCACAAGCAGATGACAAAGCAGACGACAATTGTTGTGGTTGGCAGCTTAAGGGTTAATTCACTTTTTGGCTATTTCAACATGCTAAAATTGTGAAAAAGTTTATTCTTTGTGGTGATAACCTTATATAACAAGAGCTGTCATAGGACAGCGTAGCTCGCCTGCTGGGTACATTTTATATTGTAACATTTTTATCATTAAGCCATATAATATAGGTCACAATGACCTAGATGTATTTGTATGTAAATCATTTTGTCACATAGATATAATAATCCAGGTATGACAATTCTCCATGAAATAGTAATAAAAATAAAAGGCAAAATCACTGAAACATGAAATATAGGTCACAATGACCTAGATATAGTAAGTGGTCATTCATTGGGTCACATGGAACTAATATCCCAGGTGTGACATTTATCCAACAAATAGTATTCAAGATATAAGGCAAAAATCACTGAACCATGAAATATAGGTCACACCAACAGAGATATATTTTGATGTCAATAATCAGGTCACAAGGAACTAATATCCCAGGTGTGACATTTATCCAACAAATAGTATTCAAGATATAAGGCAAAATCACTGAACCATGAAATATAGGTCACAATGACCTAGATATAGTAAGTGGTCATTCATTGGGTCACATGGAAGTAATATCCCAGGTGTGACATTTATCCAACAAATAGTATTCAAGATATAAGGCAAAATCACTGGACCGTGAAATCTAGGTGACCTGGACCGTAAAATGTAGGTCACCATGACCTTCATACTCTTACACTTAAACCGATGTCACATAGTTAGCTGATGTATAACCAGTTGTGTCTATAACCTGTAGGCATATAAGATTTTACAAATGTGTCCTAGATTTTGACCCCTAGCCCCACTCCAAGGCCCACCCTGAGGTATGAACCCAGGGGTATGTTCTTTTGGAATCTCAGAAGACTCCTCCAGGTACCCAAATTCTAAAGATGAATGCTCTATGAGGAGTGAAAGTCAAGATATAAGAATTTGAAAAACTTTAACACAGTATTACAAAGGTGTCCTAGATTCTGACCCCTAGCCCCACCCAGGGGCATGAACCCAGGGGTTTATTCTCTTGGAATCTCAGAAGAACCTCCAAGGTACCTAAGTTCCAAATTTGATGCCTCTGTGAGGAGTGACTGTTGAGATATAAGCATTTGAAAACCTTTAACGCAGTGTGACGGGAACGCAAACGCAAACGAAAACGCAAAAGCGGACGACCGGGGTGACTACAATAGATCTCCTTGTACTTCGTACAGGCGAGCTAAAAATGAGCTAAAACATCTTCTACTCAATTATTTTTATTATACATTATTTTAAGTCAACTTGGTTAAGATTTCTGTAGTTATTTCAAGGTGAGAAAGTTCAATTCAGTATTTGCCACTTTATGAGTATTTTCCAGACCGGTAAATACTGGTAAATACCACTGGTAAATACCGGGGGTGGAAATTAATGCCCAACCTTGCTGGGTCTGCACTGTTTGCATATGCAATTTTGACAGACACTTAGGTGTAGGAAATTTTAGGACATTTATCATACTCATTAGAATGACATTGTCATGAGGCTTCTACTGAGCACCCAAAACATATGTTTTCATGGGGAAAAAAAAAAAATCAGTATATGACTACCACCTCTTAATTGCAGCTATGGACTGACTTACAATGAAATTTGCCTCTTCCAATTTTTTCTCTACTTGTCTGATAGCATTTTTCTTCTGTTCTGAAAAGAAATATTGCAATAACTTTTTTTAATTAAAATTATACCTGAAAGTAACTAACAATACTTATCAAAATAGAGAAAAGTACTCAGATGGTAAGCTAAGAGGGGTATCAGGTTAATATTTTTCTTACTTCTCCACAAAAACATACCGGTATATTGTGGGCACTCATCAGAAGCACCTCACAGGCATGTGACTTCTAATAAATACCCACAACGGCTGTTTCTTTATGGAGAAATAAGAAAAAATATTCCAGAATTATCACCAAATATTCCTCCTTAATAACTGTTCTGGGTATTACATTTGATTCAGACTTAAAAGTTCGTCAAAAGTCAGCAGACACTTGTTATGACGTGCATGATATCTAAACTCAGAAACCTCTGCCTGAACCGTTTGTGACTGACAATACAATAATGTGACAAGGCATCATCAGATGGTCTAAGACCTGATACTGTCGATACAAACTGTTGCCTCTTCTGTTTAAAGGTCATTCTGAAGCTAACTGTTGAAGAGTTCACTTTGTAGGAGACAACAGAGCAATAACTAGAAGGTAGATAGATACTGTGACTTTAGGCTGAAAAGCAAGTGGCTTAGATGAAATGAAGTCATAGAAAGATTACTAAGTTACCAAGACTGCTGCCTGGGCAAGTAGCTTTGTTTCTGTGTTCTCTTTAGCATACTCATCATCATACTCATAGAGAGGTTACAAGAATGGCTGCGATCCTGCTGCCTGGGTTGCAGCCATTTTCATCTTCTTGGGGCTATTGACAACTAGACAAAGATTTCTGACCTTAGGGCTGAGCTTGTAGCATAAGAGTTTGATACCCTCGGTGATTTTGGTTGATTATGATCTAGTGTTTCCAATAAATAGTATTGTAATTCTAATTTTATTTCTAATCATTAGGCAAGGTAGCCCAAAGGTACAAAAAAGGTTGTCAAAAAAAAATGCACTTCTGTGGCAGACAGTGCGATGCCTCTCATATTTATAATACGTAAGTGAGAATATTTTGATTTCTGAAACTAGGTGCCTGTGGTTGAGACACTGGCTGTTGATCAGCTACTGTATATCATATAATAGTCCAGATCCCCACCCACTCAGTTATCAATATAGACATGGTGAATAACTACTCAGACACTGATTGTTACTTTGCTGTTCCCTAGACCTGAAACACTTTTCGCTGAGACGTCCCTTTGCAGTTTCATAGAACTAATGTCAACCAAAAATATGCTGGTACTAGGAATCGCGTCAGCTACGGATGCGAGAGAAAATCGATCGTTTCCTTCGTTCACAGTCTGGTGCAGAATCTCGGCAACCCTGCTAAGCAATCAAACCGAACACAGGTTTATAAGCTTTTTTTTGACTGGTCAAAATTTTCTGCTTGGATTGTGCCAACAATAAGAAGGATGTTTCTCTGCAAAGTCAGCGGAGGAAATCTGCCAATTAACAGTACAGATGGCGGCATTGAATGAGCAGCAATTATTTGCAGAGGAAATATTTTAGATGGGCATAATTTTATATTGACTGCCCAGGCTAGAACAGGCAAAACTTTCTTGCTGAAAGACGAAACTGCCTAAGACGAAACCTCTTGATACGAAACTCTCCAAATCATAATTTTTATAAACGAATTGTTACTAGTACGAAACTTCTTTATATGGGAGGATCTTTATATCACATGAATTTTATAAAATACCACTGGATAATATCCTGAGAATTTTCCATTTAAGAGAGTTTAATTCATGAAATGCTCAAATAAAGCTTTTACAATTATTTTAATCTGATTTTCTTCTTATTGTTATCAATGTTTTGTATTTCTTCAAATACATTGTCCAATTAAACAACAGCTTACAAAACTGGGTTTTTCCACACAGGGTGGCCGAGATTCTGCACCAGACTGTCAGCGAGGGCGAAGATCGATTTTCTCTCGCAGATGACGTGATTTCTTGTGCCGGCATATTTTGGTTGACATTAGTTCTACAAAACGGCTGTGACGTCTCGGAGAAGTGTTTCAGGACTAGGAAACAGCAAAGTAACAACCCTTATCTAAGGAAGGTTATCCACCATGTCTATATTGATAAATGAGTGGGTGAGGATCTGGACTAATATGAAATTAGGCACTACCTAGATGCGTGCAAAGCCACCCACTACATAGGCCTCCCAGGAGGTAACATGTTCCCTAAAAGTAATTTTCAAAATTATCATGTTCCTTATTCCCATAACATTTGTTTTGCTACCCTGTTCTCATAAAATATTTTCCAACGTTCCCTGAAAGGAAAAGACTAATGAGCATGATCCCTTGTTCCCCAACCCCCCACCCCCTCCCCGCCGCCCCCGGGGAGCGCAACCTTAAAAGGTATTATGCTTTAAAGTAAAGAACTTTATAAACAATGAATTTTGACACACATTTGATCAAAATCGGTGGAAAATTATGTAAGTTATAAGCAAATGAATATTTTAACATTGGAGGAATGGGCGCCGCCATTTTGAATATTTAATGAGGTTCCATAAAAATTAAAATTCATTTCATAAAGGTAGTTATTCTCATAAAGTTAGTTTATTTGGGGGGGAATGATTGCTTGTCACTATAATTAAAAGATTATTAAAATATGCAGCAAAATTATTCGTAAAAACCCTTTAAAATGTGGTATTGCATATTAAATTTGGGTGTGTGACGTCACAAAGCCTACAATATGGCGGCATCCCTGACAGCCATTTTAAATGTATTCAAACCAGCATAATTTGCTTATTTCTAGGCAGTTTTGAAAAGTCTTGCATCAAAGTAAATGGCTTGTTAAGCACTTCACTCCAAGATATACTTACAACTTATATTGCGTACCCCTTTAAAGACTTCATACATAGTATATAACCCAGGAATCATGCGGAATTCCTGGCCGCTTGCATGACTCCAGCACATTGATAGGCTGAGACAGGTCCGGTGGCCGAGAAACAAAAGAGAGAGCGCATATTCATGTGCATGCATGAGAAAAGGTGAGGCTTGTATAGGATATGTGGTGGCGGCGTTTGTGGGGTGTGTGTGTGTGTGTGTGTTGGGGGCGGGGGCGGGGAGGAGTCAACAGACGAACATCTTATATCCCTTCTGTGTATTCCCTGCAATATCTCTACTTTTATTTGTTTTTAAATATCCAAAAAATTACCAAACTGGATTCCAAATATACCACATCCTTGGTAGTAAAATGTCAAATATCCCATACTACTTCAAGTAGAAAGGCAAATATACCACATCCCTAAAACTACTATACTAGCCTCAAAGGTAAAACTTAGTCAACAGTTTTGATTTTTAAATCAAAGGAAAACCTATTCAAAATATGTTTGCAAAGTTTTACCTTTAAACAAAATGTTGCACTCTGGCTTTTGTGGGATGTGAATACAGCATTTCTTTAAGAGCAATGATTTTTTTTCGAATGTGACAAATGTGCTATTTTACTGTCAGCTGGCATATTTTCGCAGTGGGTTGGCCATTTGATGTTGTTTACGGCAAAAATCTCCATAGTTATACATAGCAATGCCGTTGAAACAGTAAAAACTGTCATTTGATCTTTAAAATCCTTCTCAGAGATTCAAAACACTGAGGCAATGTTGTATCGACGTCATTTGCCTACTTAGCAGAAGCATAGTAACCCTAATGAATAAATACAACACAGAAAATTTGGTGGACATTAATGTTTCCTGTTGACTTCTTGACTAAAGGTATGTAAGACAGGGCAAGGCAATTGCCTTCAGCCAAAGAGGTCCATCAAATTTCTATAGACTGGGATAATTTGGTTAACTAATCACAGGAGTATGCTCTTCACCGAACTCCCACTCTCTGAACTAGTACATACAGGTAGGTGCAATTGATATTGGAATAATCTGCCGGGAATAATCTCAACTGGTGGAGAAAAAATGTTTCTGCAGAGAGGGTTTTCCTTTTTTTTTTTTTTTTTTTTTTTTCTTCGTTTAGGTAAAAATATGTTTTAAGAAATAAACTAACTTATGAAAAAAACTCTTTAAAAGTAAAAATTTAAAAGTGCATAGACTGGGTTTGAACTTGCGTCACCCGCTTCCCAGTTCCAACGACTTGACTATCACAGCCACCACGATTATGACGTCGTCACTCGCAAATTTAATTATTAGTCAAAACAATTTACACTGGGCGAAAAGACCGTTTATTTAGCCTTTCTTCAGGTATATTTGATATCATATTCAAATCCTCATTCATATTAATGTGTGACTTGCACTCATTTTCTCCCTCTTTTTTTTTTTTTTAAAGAAACAAAATACACACCAATGCCAAGCGAATTGAACCTACAGAGCACCTCTTTTAAAACCTTTTTTTTTCAAGCAATGAACAGCATTTATACATATTGGATTAGATAAATGATTAAATTACCTTAAAATCTTGTCTCAGTATGCTGGTTTCATAAATACCTGCTTTACATCTCAAAAAAAAAAAAGTGTAAACAAACGTGGTTACAGCGACAGAAAAATCCCGCAGGAACATTTAGCGGACAACAAAAGCTACGTCACGGGAACACCCCGTTACGTAATGCCAGGATTCTCGTGCACATTTTGTTTCTTTTTTCCCCAGTACGGTGTAAATTCAGCTAGCTTTCATTTCGTTTCACATCTGACTTTGGAATTTGAACTTTGAAAATTTTTTGGATTAATTTAAATGCTAAGTAAATAGATTCTAATCCTCTCTCGATATGTCGAGAAGATACTTGTGAGCAAAAATGTGTTCCGGCTTCATTGAGCGTCGGTCAGAATTAGGTTTCAGATGCTGGATCCAGTATTACATATGAAAGGTGCCATGTTGTCCAAAGTTTTTAAGTTTCTTAGGTAAATAACTACATTTGAATGAACTTTATTTAAATGCTACGTGTTACCTATAGGCGTGCTTCGCACGCGGGCCCTTCGGGCCCGCTTTGCTTTGCACGTATTATATGATATATATAGCTGATCAACAGCCAGTGTTGAGACTTGAGAGGTGAACCACCCAACTTCCTTGTTCTTGATCGATTCTCAATGAACCGTTGTCCTCAATAAACCCATCATATTTTGTGGTACCTCCTGTATCCCTTGAAAGACCAGACACGCTGGGACGTATTTTGTCCAAAGTAGACGACAAATCGTCTTCCAAATTTTCAAACTTTTCAGATGACATCTTAATTCATTGTTTTCTCATGTGACAATAACAAATTTTATCAAGGGAGGTAATTTCATGTACTCTTCTCTTAAAGGTACGGAAAAAAAAAGTTATGTCTATTCGTATGATAGTCGTATTTGTCGGGTTTTCTACAATCAAGTCGTGAAGATGTAAAACAGTTTAACAGTGTATGCCACGACATGCGATTTCTTTATCATAAATTTACAATAAGTTCATGCACATTCTACATTTACAGTAAGATATCACAGAAAAAAATAGCATGCAATGCACAGGAGCTTGTTGTTGTTGTTGTCGGCCTTTTGGCCGAATTATCACTCTTGTAGATTGGGCTTTCCAGTAAAACTGTCAAGGTAAAAACTCTCAGGTACATTAGTTGGACATGTGTGCCAGGTTCGGTTGTATGAAAGTTTATACATGAATTTTGAATCTTTTTATGTTTTTGATGTACTCTTCAAACGGTCACCGGAATAACCGAAATCACCAAAATCACCATGGAAATCACCGAAATCACCACCAAGGGGTGGGGTGGTGGTGATGTTGGGGTTGGTAGGTGTGAGTAAAGGTGGATAGAAGTTAAGTTATGTTGGGATTTGGTTACGTAGGGTGAGTAAGGCTATCGAATGTGGCCCCGAATGTGGCGAGTTTTACACCTAAATCTCGGTGGAAATATTTGAAATCACCGTTGTTTATAAAGTTCTGGACACAAATCATACTGTCATATGATGGGGGAGGGGTAGGGTGGTAGGACTACGACAGGGTATGCTGTGTAATGCAAGCTGAGTATGGTTATCGAAGGGCCCGGACCAGTAGTGTAACGAACTCCCAGTGGAAATCACCGAAATCACCGTTCTTTAGTTATGCGCGATACCGTAAAACAGTATTTTTATATTACACACTTGTAACAAGTTCTGTAAAGAAGTTATGAGTTGACGAGATACGTTTATTTTTTATAGTTACTTTTAACAGTAATAACTTAACTGTTCTAAATATACATTTTGTTTTACGCAATAAATTTCAAAGTAAGACATTTGATTGTTGAATATACAGTATAGAATTATATGAGAGAGAGAGAGAGAGAGAGAGAGAGAGAGAGAGAGAGAGAGAGAGAGAGAGAGAGAGATTTTAATATTTTAGTAATGTCATGTTTTATGTATAAATAGTGAAATAAAGATATGAAATAAAACATTGTATTCATTGCATTTCCCCTACGACAAACATGGCTTGTTTACGGAGATTTCTTATTTCTGTTTTTTAGCATAGTATATAGTGTGTGGATATTTGTTAGGTATAAGTAGGAATGCAAAGTTCAGGGAACGCCACAATCAGAAGATGAGGCCAACTCATCTCTACCCTATCCTGATCCACCCTAATGTATCATACCTTCCCCCACCCCACCCTTCAATGGTGATTTCGGTGATTTCCATGGTGATTTCGGTGATTTCGGTGGGGATTTCGGTGATTTCGGTTATTCCGGTGACCCCTCTTCAAAGACTTCATTAATGATCTCGCTGCATTCCTGGAATTCGTCTTTCATCTTCACCTCAAGGAACAATTTACAGGAGAATTCACTACTGCCAGTGCCATAGAACAGCCTTGCCTTCAACGTCTCTCTGGTCTCCACATACTGCTCACAATCCTCGATGTAATGTTTAACACTCTCAGGCTCACCGCAGGTACAGAGAGGTGAATCCTTCTTTCCTATAGAGTACAAATATCCATTGAGGTAGCAGTATGCCGTTCTAAGTTGAGATTTAATTCGCTGTGTTGTGATGCTTCCTTCAGTTTTCTTTTTAGCTGTAACTGATGGCTGGAAATCAAACATGTGCAAATTACCCAGCTGACACATGGCGTTTATACAACGTCGATGCAACGTGACGTCATGACGTTCCATCAACGTTGAGGCGACGTTGTATAAACGTCATGTGTCAGTTGGGAAGGGTCAGATCAACCATCACATCTGCGCAGCCTGATGAGGTAACGATACACACAGAAATGAGTTATAGGTATTTGATATTTGATGATAGAAATAACAAATAATTGTTCAGTCTTTGCGTAATTAAAACTTGCCCCTATGTGCCTCAGATGCAAACTAACTGCTTACATATATTTTATAACAGTAAAACTGCAATTACAATTAAGCTACAGCTCGGCGTGTTTGATTGTCTCTGGTGACGTTCACGCCAAAGCCATATTTTCCTAAAAACCATATTGTCAGCAACGTTTTATGCATTGGTAACTCATTCTAGCCGCCAGCGAAGGATTTGCAGACAGTGTAGACTCATACGAGCATAATTAGATACCTTTCTATTCGCACAGATTCATCTATGTGTCAGTTGGGAAGGGTCAGATCAACCATCACATCTGCGCAGCCTGATGAGGTAACGACACACACAGAAATGAGTTATAGGTATTTGATATTTGATGATAGAAGTAACAAATAATTGTTCAGTCTTTGCGTAATTAAAACTTGCCCCTATGTGCCTCAGATGCAAACTAACTGCTTACATATATTTTATAACAGTAAAACTGCAATTACAATTAAGCTACAGCTCGGCGTGTTTGATTGTCTCTGGTGACGTTCACGCCAAAGCCATATTTTCCTAAAAACCATATTGTCAGCAACGTTTTATGCATTGGTAACTCATTCTAGCCGCCAGCGAAGGATTTACAGACAGTGTAGACTCATACGAGCATAATTAGATACCTTTCTATTCGCACAGATTCATCTGTTTGATCGAGCGGGGCTTGTCGGCCTCGGTGGCTCCGTTGGATGCGCCGTCCGACGAGACCAGGAGGTCGCGGGTTCAAACCCCGCCGAGGTCGGCAACCGTAATTCTTTCGTGGAGATTGATCATGAAATATTTTCTACAATCATTCACTTCCTTTTGCAGATTCAAGAAGGGCAGTTGTCAGTTTCTGGCGAAAGAATGTGCACAATACTGGTTAACCGCTTAGAGGACTAAGCCTGCAAAGTAAACGTGTGGCTAGGTAAACTGACCGCGCTCGACATGACCCCATTGGATTGACTGGGCCGTAAAATCTCAACACAAACAAACAAATCTAGCGGAATCTAAATGCCTACCAATTGAATGAATGCATAACCATCGGTTAAGAAGGTGAAACAATTAGAGCGACACCCGGTCACGAATTCGATCTCATAAATGTGAACAAACTTTGCATTTTCTGTGTTTCATGAGCGATATAAATGTTTTGAGGAAATTATTTAACAAAAGAAAATAAAAAAAAAACACAGGGAATTACATACAACAGGCCATTGATACTTCATGCATACTGGCTGAATTATTTTTCGCCTGCTGAAGGTGTACCGAATTCGTGATGTTTATTATCCTTTATTTGGTTTTGCGCTTTGCTAAAGTTCAACATATTATCACGCACGCACGATAGACACACATGGTATTTGTGTGATGGATATTTTGGTTGTCAATGCAGCATTGTCGAGAAATCGCCACGGGAAGTGTCGAAAATGGGTGGTCACGCATTAGAGCTGTAAGTTTTGTCATTATTTATATAGACCTAATGCGTAACCATCCATTCTCGACCCTTCCCACAAACGCCGATATCAATGGGCTGTTGAATGTAATTCCCTTTTTTTTTTTTTTTTTTTTTTTTTTTTTTAATAATTTCCTCAAAACATTTATATCCCTCATGAAAGACAGAAACGCAAACTTTGTTTACCTTTTTGAGTCATCGAATTCGTGACCGGGTTCACTCTAATTGTTTCACGTTCTTAACCGATGGTTACGCATTCATTCGTTTGGTAGGCGTGCTAAAGAGAGAATAACAAAGAAGTCTGCTCAAGTCCCACTGTCTGACCGTTGAATCTTTACTGGTCATAGGTGCCACAGTTCAGTTCAGTTCAGTTGAATCGTAATGTTCTCCCGTTAACTTAGCGAGACACCACCTTCTTGTGTAAGGTTTTTTTTTGTTTTTGTTTTGTTTTGTTTTTTTCTGAACTTTTTCTTTCCCAAATGCTGGTGAGAAATGCTGGTGAGATTTATTTATAAACCTGTGCTCTTAGAGTGTTCACCATATTGTTGGACTTGTGGTGGCTCAGTCTTACTTATATTAACCTATTTACGCCGAGTGGATTCTTCTACCATAACACTTTGGATCAGTCTATTTCCGATAGAAGAGTGTCTGGTTAGATTTTATTATTAATATGTTTTATAAAAAATCCTGTATTTGCTGCAAACAGTGTAGACCCTGATCACATGCCGCGTTCTACACTGTTTGCCACAGTCCCTTTTATGGTTACATATATGTATATATGTAAACGACATATATGTATATATGTAAACGCAATATATACTCCTACATCATGAGCCGACGAGCAAAGCTTTAGATCCACGCGTATATCATCCTTTCTGATCCGGACATTCAGGATTATGCGTCCTTCTTTCCATTTGGTGTTATGGACGGAAGGTGTTAGGTAATTGTATCGATTCCTGATCTATCTATCTAATCAGATTTTTGACGCTATACCAGGCAACTGAGTCACATAGAGGCAACACACGATTCCCGATCATTGCCGTCCTTTCTATTTACATTACACGGCACTTTTCATGACGTAATATTGATTCATTGTGATGAAATTAATTAAAGGGTAAAGCAACGCTCATATAAAGTATATTTCAAAGTTATTATTGTTTGAAGGATTGAACATGGCCGACATTGGCACCGCCATTTTAAATATTTAAAGACAGTTTATGGTCCCCAGAGCTCAGGAACCACCCTTCTTCTCAGTGCAGATGGAACTAGTTATCTGACTGACAAAGAGGCTATCGTGAAAAGATGGTCTGGGCACTTTGATAGTGTTCTTAATCGGCCATCATCTATCAATTATGGCGCTAACAACAGACTACCAGAGGCGGAATGTAACCTGCTGCTTGACGAGTTCCCAACCGTTGCTGAAACAGTGAAAGCAATAAAACTTCTGTCATCTGGCAAGGCTCCAGGATCAGATGCAATACCTGCTGAGATCTACAAAACAGGAGGAACTTCAGTTGCAAAGCAGATGCCAGAGCTATTTCACATTATGTGGAGAAAAGAAGCCGTCCCTCAAGAATTCAAGGAACGCGTCAATTACGTATCCACCTGTTCAAACGGAAAGGCTCAGTTGTGTGATAATCATCGTGGCATCTCTTTATCGGCAATTGCTGGGAAGGTCCTTGCAATAGCCTTTAACCGACTGAATGAACACCTTGAACAGTCAGGGCTTCTACCGGAAAACCAGTGTGGATTCAGAAAGGACAAAGGAACAATTGACATGATCTTCACAGCAAGGCAGCTTCAAGTGAAATGCAAGGAACCGAACGTGGACCTCTACATGATCTTTGTTGACCTTACCAAACCATTTGATACAGTCAGTCACTCGTGATGGTCTTTGGAAAATTATGGCGAAGTTTGGCTGTCCGACCAAGTTCATAGCAATGGTGAGGCAGTTCCACGATAGTATGCTTGCACGGGTCCAAAATGATGGTGAGTTTTCTTATCCATTCCCTGTGACAAATGTTGTCAAGCAAAGCTGTGTACTAGTGCCAGCTCTGTTCAGCATGATGTTCTCTGCCATGCTCATAGCTGCTTTCCAGGATGGTGACAATGGCATACCTATTAGGTATCGCTTTGATGGGAAGCTTTTCAACCTAAGAAGGTTGCAAGCCAAATCCAAGGAGCAGACAGAGGTGCTAGACGAGTTCCTCTTTGTTGATGACATGGCAAAGGGTGCTCCAGCAAAAGAGAAGATGCAATAAGGTGTAGATCAAGTATCTGACCCCGGTGACAGCTATAACCTCACAATCAGTATCAAAAAGACCGAAGTGGTTTATCAATCAGCACCTGGCAAGCCTTACAGGGAGCCCACCATTGCAGTGAAAGATCAAAGACTGCAAGTGGAATTTCCTAACATTATATTTCTGTATATTATATAACACAATTAGCCTATTATGCATTTGTATGCACTTACTGTATGGGTGTTTACCATTCGGTACATTTCTGTAGATTAGGGACATATTGGTTATTATCAAATTTTCTACCTGTTCTATTTTTAGAAACATATGAGGCGGTGGGAGGTGGGAGGAACAACTTACTCGTTTCGCCCTGGGTCGTTTCGCCGCCCCAATATATTATACGGAAGACGAAAAGTTCCATTATCTCGTGTGACGACTCATATGTTTTCTGGTTGCTGGACTATGAAACGGTGCACGTTCCTCATGAGTAAGGGGTTTTCTCCAGTATGAATCAGGACACCCCCCCCCCCCCCCCCCAAACCCGCACTCACCTAAAACTTATCGTGGGAAAGTCCAGGCCACCGTAAATATCTCCAAACATGGCCTGGCTCAAGCCTTGGTGCTTTAATAAAAAACAAGGGTGAAACGACCCACCAGATAGGGGCGAAACGACCCACGGGCAAAACGACTCAGGGCGAAACGACCCAGGGCGAAACGACTCACGGGCGAATCGACTCACGGGCGAAACGACCCGGGACCTGCTAAATTCATCTATAATAATTTCCACGGAGTGCTGATAGCAATTAATTATCGCAATCACCGGATTACTACCTTCTTTCACAACTGTCAAGTTCTTGAGTGCTCAAGTTTTTTTTAGTTTTTTTTTTTTTTTTTTTTTTTTTTTTTTTTTTTTTTTCTTTGGTTTTCCTGAACCTTGATTTTGGTTTTGCAAAATTTCTTTTTTTTAATAAATACAAAGTTTAAAATCATTCGATCAAATTAAGTATGACATGTGCGACATGCGTAGACTAAGACCAGCATGTGCACATGCTAAATCTGATCAGGGTCTAACTTGTTCACTACAAAATGTTTAACATTAAGATCTATTTGATTAATATAGATTCATACCAGACTGCATGGGTGCAGACATGTTAGGCTAAGTCATCCTATTGTAGCTAGCAACACTAATTTTGACGCCCAAAACAGTTTTTCGTGCTGTCTATGTGAATAAATTATCTGTTTCCCTCTGATCAGGGTCTTCAGCCTGCTATCCGTACAGTATGACCAAGGACTAGAAATAATATCAGTGGGGCTACAAATACCATTAGTGACACCAATAATATAATAGTCCCATTAATACTTTTAGTCGCACTAATATTACTGACTTTTGACCTTAATAGTACACCATACTGGCTGGGTTTCCAGTGTTGGCCATGACCCAAGGACCACGACACTGCGGTTCATTCAGCATCTCGGCAACATGACCCATTTCGCAAATGCCTGCAAATCCAATGAGCATCAGTCCTCTGTACCTTCTCAGTTTGAACTGAGAAAACTTGAACACACGCACACACGCACGCACGGACCCCACGCACCTACCCAATGACCATATAGCAGCACGGTTGTCGTGATGATATAACTGACACGTTCATAACACGAATAGAAGTGAGAAGTCGGTCCACGAAAGCGTCATTGGCAACTATTTCTTACGAAATTCTTTACCTTTTCAAATGGCGATATTTATTCCACATACGCATATATCATATTTATACGGACGCGTGAAATATCTAAAACTTTCCATTTAATGTATGCAGTTAAATTAGAATATGTTGAGATAACCAGCGTTAATGAAAAAATAATAAAAGCTGATGGTCAATTCGTATGTCACATTGATTCATACACTGGAGGTTGATTTCACGATTCTTTAGTATGAGGTGCCGTTTTACTATAAATCCCCTATTTTGTGATATCACTAAATCGAATTAATGATATCACAAAATCGATTTAGTGATATTCATAAATAGAATTAGTGATATCACTTAATCAAATCTATTTTGTGATATCACAAAATCGAATTAGTGATATCACTAAACAGGTGTAACAGGTGTAATTTTGGTACAGGTATGCGAGCCAGTATTTCAAAACCTACCCCATTCATATACCTGGCCTTTGGAAAAACGGACCCATTCATATACTTGATCATCCAAAATGTTGACCTATTCATATACTGCCCTTTGATTTTTTGTACCCATTTTTTGCTGTTGTTAGACAAATATCACAGTCAATTCATGTAATACCAAGAGCAAAAGCAGCCTCGAAAAATCTCTGAGCGAAACATATGTGCATATACCAGGATGTCAGAAAAATGGGGCCTTTCACTTAGGAATCCAGAAAAATCGGGTCATTCAAATATTTTTTGTTAAAAAAAGGGGGCCAATCATATACCTGGCAGCGCTGAAAAAGGTGCCATTCGGCACGCACATCCGTACTATGCCATATATAGGAAGTTACCCCACCCCCTCCACCGGCCCCCCATGAGTTACTCCCATACATGAGAGTTCTACATCTACATCTTTACGTTGAACCGTCATCTTTGACTTTTACTCAACGGGTTGATTTCTGGTGGTAACGCTAGGAAAGATGAAACAAAGAGAATTAAGATCATATAGGCAGTTCTGCATTCCAGATGCTCATATTTTACATTTATATGCTGTTATTTATCTTTTTATTATCCTTTGCATGCACATCTATATAAAGCAATTATCAATAAATGGGTGCATGCATACGTCTAACTTGTTGGAATACCAACTGGTCAGTGGGGTGCACAGCTTAATTTGGGAAGGATTGGCCATTAAAATTATGCACATCTGTGCAGTCTGATACAGCTATGCTAAAAATACGTACCTCTGATGGGAAAAGTTAACTGAGGAACTTGAAGACTTCATGTTCTCTGCAACAGCTACAGTAAGAGGCAAACTGAAACATTTCTAAGGATAGTCTGGGAAAAAAAGTTACTTCATGCCATTTACTTTATGCCATCGGTTTAAGACTGATGTCTTGTAAAGTACGACTTAAGTGATGCCCTAGTTTCAATCCAATGCAGGGATAAAGTATTGTGATCGGTCAAGGTCTACAGTGCCTGTATAGATTTTATAGAAAAAGTCAGCCCTGCATTCAGATGTGCAAAGTGATAGTGTATGTTTTGACCTGGAATCCTGTACCAAATGACCAGCACCAACAGGAGCTGGGATCCAGAGCAAAACAAGTAACTTGCACATTGGAATGCAGCCTTGGTGTAGTCTGCTTCCATTGGGATTCCAGTTTTGGCCACTGCAGTTAATCCAGCATCTCACCATCATCACTGGTGTTTTTCAATCATTACGAAAACATGCCTATTCAAATATAATTATACTGAAATTTTACCACCAAAAGTGAAAATTTTCAGATAAAGATTTCTCATAGTTTTCATATTTCTGCTCAAAACAGAGATTGTAGGTACTCGTTAGAACTGCCTCACAGTACTTTTCTACTCAAAACATAGATTGTGGGTACTTGTTAGAACTGCTCCTGCAATGCAGTTCTAATGAGTGCTCACAATGTATGTTTTTAGCAAAATAAGAAAAGTAATGTTTACCCCTTTTGCTATGTAAAGTGGGGTTTAAGGGGGTCAAAATTATATAGGCATGTTTTCGTGATGGCAAGCTAGTCCAGCAGGCAGCAGTCCTTTGTACCTTCTTTGACATAGTAAAACTGTACCATCTTGATTATGTCTCCCCCCTTTAGGGTTGGGAGACATTGTTTTTCCCCTGGGCATCTGTCTGTCTGTCTGTATTTCACACTTGTGTCTGCTCTGTAACTTGAAAACAGTTCAAGCTATCTTCATGAAACTTCATATAAATATCAATCAACATTAAACAACAAGCAGAGGGCAAGAACCATAACTCTTGCATTTATACCTTTAGAGTTATTTTCCTTGGACTCTGTCAGAAGATCATATCTGCTCTAATAAACCGTTCAAGCTATCATCACAGAACTTCATATAAATATTAATCAACATTAGTTGACATACAGAGCGCAAGAACCATAACTATTGTGTTTATACTTGTTGAGTTATTTCCCTTGGACTCTGTTATAAAATAGTGTCCTCTCTATAACTTGAAAAAGATACAAGCTATCTTCACGAAACTTTATATAAATATCAGTCAACATTAGCCGACATGCAGAGCGCAAGATCCATAACCCTTGCTTTCATACTTTTAGAGGTATTTCCCTTGGACTCTTCACAAAATCATGTCTGCTCTATAACTTGAAAACCGTTCTAGCTATCTTCACAAAACTTCATATAAATATCCATCAACTTAAGACGACATGCAGAGGACAAGAACCATAACTCTTGCACTTATACTTATTGAGTTATTTCCCTTGGACTCTGTCACAAAATTGTGTCCGCTCTATAACCTGAAAACTGTTCAAGCTATCTTCACTGAACTTCATATAAATCTCAATCAACATTAGACTACATGCAGAGGGCAAGAACTATAACTCTTGCATTGATACTTTTTGAGTTATTTCCCTTGAAACTTTGTCCATCACAATCGTGTCCGCTCTGTGACTTGAAACCTATTCAAGATATCATCAAGAAACTTCATGTAAATATCAATCACAATTAGACCACATGCAGAGCGCAAGATAGGTTACACAAAAAGATACACATAATTCTTGCATTTATACTTTTTGAATTATTTCTCTTGGAACTTTGTCCGTCGTAAAAAACGTGTCCACTCTATAACTTGAAAACCCTTCAACGAAACTTTATATGAATATCAGTCAACATTAGACAGCATGCAGAGTGCAAGAACCATAATTCTTGCATTTATACTGTTTTAGTTATTTCCCTTGGAATCTCATTCGTTATTATCAAGGTTGGGCAGCAAATTCCAACCCTGGTATTTACCAGTGGCATTTGCCGGTATTTACCGCTCTGGAAAATACTCCTCAAGTGGCAAATACTGGCAAATACCGGCAAATTGAAATTTTTTTGGCCTTAAAAAACTGCAGAAGTCTTTAAACAAGTTGCATTGAAATAGTATAAGCAAACTAGATGAGTAAGAATGTTAAAATCATTAATTATATAAGGTTACCACCCTGAAGAATAGAAGAAATCGCAATATAAACATGTAACACTGCCAAAAAGTGAATCTAAGACAAAAATTTTGAAATTATTTAAGCAACAAATGGTCTTTAATTAAAAAAAAAATCATGTAGGCCTTTATCTCAATAATAGAAATTCACCTGTGCACCTGGCCACTGACATTTACCATAATGACCCTAAGTTTTTGTGCTGGCAGACCATGTCAAAAAGAGCAGACCAAGATCATACTGAACAGTCTGATCAGGATCTTAAATGTTTGCCAGGCCATCTGCATCTTTTAAACACTTCTGTATGGTAAAAGTATGTTTTGCAAAGTTTAGGATATTTACATCACTTTACTATATTCAAAATTTTTAGGAGTTTTAGTGTACATGTAATTAGCAAGACTACCTGTATGGTCTAATTACTAAAACAACAAATCCCAGGACAATTGTTTGTTCAAGAGGATACTTGATAGCCAGGGGCAAGATGTCATAAATGAATGCATATAGACAATAAGTCTAGGTGAAAGTAAAAAGGTGTCATAGGTAAGGCTTGAGTTATAGTATGGCTTCAAACCTGATATACCCTGGAAGTCAGAAAATTTCTGGTTATAGTCACCTCTAAAATCTGCACTATTCACAACAGTATCATACTACTATTCATCATGAAGCAAAAAGATCCCATTTGGAACTTCTTTGCTGTTGTTGAACAAGACAACAAAACCAGTGCCAGTTGCATCGACTGTAAAACAGTTGTTAGTGCCAAAGCTCCATGACTTCGTGCCCATAGAGAGAAATGTCTAGCCAACAGACCCTCCAAGAAGAGACCTCTGCCTGTAGATGATATTCCAGCTGACCTATCTACACAGACTCCTGAGCCTGCAGCCAAGAAGCTGAGAACCTCCAGTCCAGCATTAATTCATACTGCCTGTCAACAGACCAGTCCATGTCCGATCAGCTAGATGAACAGATAGCCAAGCTGTTCTTTGCCTGCAACTTACCCTTCAACATAGCCGACCATCCAGTCTGGAGAGAAACAATCCAGATGCTCCGACCTGGGTACACACCACCAAATCGCAAGGACATTGGCGGCCACTTACTTGACAAAGTCCACAACAAGATCACCACTCGTTTCAGCAGAAATGAAGGGCAAAGAAGTTGTTCTTATCCAAGATGGTTGGAGTGATATACACAACACCCCAGTTATTGCCACTAGCCTACAGTGTGATGGAAATGCCTACTTCATGTCAGCCATAGACACAGGAACCAATAAGAAGACAGCTGCTTACTGCACCTCTATAGCACAAGACTCCATCAAAGAAGCTGCTGAGCAGTTCCAGTGTAAAGTGACAGGTGTTGTAACAGACAACGAGAAGAAAATGGTTGCTATGAAGCAGAACTTAGTAGAGACTGATCCAGAACTAACTGTGTATGGCTGTTCTGCCCACTGGTTGAACCTGCTTGGTCAAGATGTCACACCACCACAAATCATCAATCAAGTGGTAGAGGTGAACAAGTACTTCAGGAATCATCATGTACCAGGTGCCCTACTAGATGAGATTCCTGAGTCTGTTAAACCTCAGTTACCAGCTGAAACCAGATGGAACAGCCAGTTGACATGCATAGACACATACATCAGAAACAGACCCTATCTACTGATGATCTGCGCAAAGAACGAGGATGCCATTATTATAAATGTTCGCTGAATGTACAATACAATACAACACCAAAAAAGGGGGGAGACATCTATGTTTTTGTAGAAAAACAAATTCTAGTTTGATCAGTTATTATACCTGGTGATTCTGATCTGATATGAGGCTACACATTTATACATACCATAACAATAAAGCAGTCTGGTCTGATTTGGGTATATGCTGTTTGCTCAGGTATGTTTGTTAGGCTGATTATGGTGATTAGTGCTCCTGATCTGATATGGGACTCAAGATATACATGGTACAGTGGTCTCTTTCCATCTGTCATTCATCAGCATTTTCAAATAGTACTTGGATGTGCAGGATAACCTGAATCTTCACATTTTGGATATATATGCCAACTTAAACATGTATACATGTACATATATTCATATGTTATACACCATATTAAAGTTATATTTTTTATTGAAAGGTCTAAACAACTACTTACCAGATTCTAAGCAAATGCTATCATGGATCTCACTGAGTACCTGCTTCCAGAATTGGTGGACAAGATCTTTTCATATCTGTCTGCAACAGATTTGTGCTCTGTCTCAAGGTGCTGTGTAAACTGGCGAGAAATCACCAACAAAGACACCTTCTGGTAAATATTGACAGTATTTACCCAAAATATTCAGACATCTTAACCCTTCTCTTGCTGAACACGACATGCCCTGTCTTAGCAAACAGGGTAGATCCAGATCAGTTGGCTTCGGAAGAAGCCGATCTGGATCTGCACTGTTTGTCATTAAATATGTGGATTTCTATCAAAAATTCGGATTAAGTAATCTGATTGGCTGGAAATTAGAAGTGGGCATTGCATCTTAATTTATTCAGCATGACAAGGGTTAAACCATTTACATTGAATGGACTCTTCTAACATGACTCTTTCTTATCTTGGAATACTGCCTGTGCACTCGTGGGCATTTTTGGCAGGCCTTCCTGGGTAGAAACCAGTACTAAGCAATGTGAATAAAGTGTTTTGCTCAACATGCTCAAGGACACAGTTAACACTTGATGTTGACTGGGGTCAAACTTGTAACTCTGATCTTAAATCCGATGCTTTACCACTGCACCGCAGCACTCTGTAGACCCAACTATTTAATTCTGCTGATTCAAGAAGAGCAATGGTCTATTTCTGGCAAAGGAATATGCACAAGTACTGGTTAATTGATGGAGGACTGAGCCTACCCAGGAAAAAGTGTGCTTAGGTAAACAAACCACGCATAACCCATCTATTTCCAGTAGCAGGGTGTCTGGTTAGTTTTTGTTACTACTATGTTTATAGAAGTTCCTGTAGTTAATACAAACAGTGTAGACCCTGACCAGATGCCACATTCTGTTGCATCTGATCTGGGTCTGCACTGTTTGCCAGTTACCCTTTTGTGGGGTCTCCAGACTAAAATTGATTAATGATTTACCATATGCACTAAAAGTTGAAGGTCCACATTAATTGTTACCTGTTGACATGTTTAAAGTGTTGAATGAAAGGCAAACAGTGTAGACCCAGGTCAGATGCCACATTTTGCAGTGTCTGATGTAGGGTCTACACTGTTTCCTTAGACCATTTGGGTTGATACAATACTGTGCTTTTATATTTATTACACAAACTTGGTTAATCGGAAAGATAATGGTTTGATTAAAATTAAACACCACATGATAAGGTAGCAGATTTTTTCATATTATGTTTAATTCATCTTATTCATCATTACATCTTAGAATGATAATTTTGTCATGCTTATCCAAGAAATTGATGAAAATGGAAAAAGAGTTCGCCTGACATTAACCTTTAACCCTTAAATGCCAAGAAAACCTGCATCTTAAAATGTTGTCTGTTTATGTCGTCTGCTGACTATTCTTGCAAACTTTTCAAACCTATTTTTGCATACAGGCAAAGAGTGTGGACCCAGATCAGACTGCTCCTAGAGGAGCAGTCTGATCTGGGCCCACACTGTTTGCAAAAATTTAAAGTCACAAGCATATGACAAAGCAGATGGCAATTGTTGTGATTGGCAGTTTTAAAAAATGGTTTAAGTGCCAGTCACAACTGCAGCAGATGACATTTTGAAATATCTTTTTTTTTTATTATTGATGAAAGGCCCAGATCTGGATCTCTAGATGAGATGATTATTCACAATAATTTTTCTTATTTCTTCACTAAGACATATACAATATATTGATATTCATTAGAAGTGCCTCACTGAAGGAGTCACTTCTAATGAGTAGCCATAACATATATTTTTTGTGAACAGATAAGCAAAAACTTAATATCAATATTTTTTGGTTGAAAACCAGGCCTCATCTAGAACTATGAGATCTGATCAGCCCAGGCATTAGTCCAGTCTGATCAGGACATTTTGTTCATAGATACATTCTACACTATTCATTAACTCTACTCACTTCTAGTTTGAAGCCAGTCAGATTACTTGATACAGGTTGTTGCTACAAATTCGCATGCTGAATATCAAACAGTTTAGATCCAGATCAGTTGGCTTCTTCAGAAGCCAACTGATCTGGATCTGTACTGTTTTCAAAGGCAGGGCATATCCAGGTTCAGCAAGACCAGGGTTAATTCTGAGAGTGGAAAACAAAAATCCTGATCAGATGTTAACTGCAAAAATGCTGACTGATCTGGACATTCTTTGCTGGCGTATGTCATAAAAAACATTTTCTTTCATTATACGGCATATATTGTCTCAATAGGTTACACTTCTGTATGGTGAGAGGCTGGCTTAAGTATGGGTTAAATAATGATTTAATCCATGAGAAGTCCTTGAATGTAAAGATGACCAATGTTGGTGGGAATTCACCTGTCTTCCAGCTATTTGGTAAGATACTTATTTCTTGCATGCTGTAAAATCATTGACCATATTATCTGCTCACATGAATTTTATTTTCTTGAATATTCATTATATATTTTGTTTTGCAGATACAGAGGAATTGTAAAGGAGGAGTATTTGGTGATAATTCTGGGATAATTTTTTCTTATTTCTCCATAAAAACATACATTGTGGGTACTCATTAGAAGTGCCTTGGCAAGGCACTTCTAATGAGTACCCACAACATATGTTGTTATGGAGAAGTGGAGAAAATTATCCCAGAATTATCACCAAATACCTCCTTTATATTTGAAACCTTTCAAAAATGGGGGTTGCTCTGAGGGAAGGATTTGCTTCTTGACTGTAGCTGCCAACAAGAAAAGAGACAAATATTTCCATGTCAATGTATATCTTTTCCCTTTAAGTTTAAAACGAGGTTACAGTGGAACCTCAATAGCTCAAACACCAATGGCTCATTTAGCATGGCTAATTTGAACTCATTTTTGAGTCCCTACGTAATTCTTCCGACAGCTCAAGTAAACAAATATTTAGGGAAATTTTCTTATTTTACCATGAAATCGTATGTTGTGTGTACTCATTAGAATTGCCTAATTGAGGCAGTTCTAATGAGTACACTCATCATACCATTATCATGTAGAAGAAAAGATTTCCCTTAATTATCGCCATTGCCTTCCTGACCGGGTGCCATGATTAAACCTCACTGGCTCGAATTAGCCATATCGCAAACAAAGTTCCATGGTCCCAGAGATGTTCAAGCCGTTGAGGTCCAACTGTATATTGTACTCTGGAGACTCTGATTAGACTACGTGGATAGATATACTAATCTGCACCATCACTGTTGATGTTCTTCCATTAACCCTTAAAGCTCCAGTCATAACTATTGTCATCTGCTTTGTCATCTGCTTGTGATTTTAAGTCATTTTTGCAAACAGTATGGACCCAGATCAGGCTGCTGCTTTAGGAGCAGTCTGATCAGGGTCCACACTGTTTGCCTGTATGCAAAAATAGGTTTGAAAAGTCTGCAAGAATATTCAGCAGACGACATAAACAGACGACATTTTCAGATGCAGTTTTTTCTTCGCGCTTTAAGGGTTAAAGTGCCACAATACATTAGTGTAGTGTCGATCGATTATAATCAATGAACAATCGAAAATAGGATTTGATTCTACTAATCCATTATGTGAAGAGATAATCAAATAAGCAAAAATATTCATGCCTCAACCTTTTGGAAATTATAGTAACCTCTTTTCAGCAGGGAATAAGCTAAAGGATGTCTAGGTAGAAATACTTCTGCCAGTTTCTAGCTGAGGGAGGAGTCAAAATATATAGAATGCATAGAAAAATCTGAAATTAAGCCAAACTCTTCCCCCTGTTTTTTCTAGAATTTAGAAAGAGAAGAAATCTGTCCCTAAATTTCAAGTCTAGCTTGAACCCTGAAAAAAAATATGCTAGATGTTATAAACTACCAATTCAATATGTTAGAAATGACATTAACAAGAAATAGTGTTCTGCAGGAAATCATACTTTGGACTTCCAATGAAGGTTACATACTGCATAGTTGTGATAGGAATATTTGAACTCAAATAGTGTATGCAAATAATATGGTATGCATGACTTTGATCAGGTTGATAGAAAGTTATAACAATTTTCACCATTCCAAGTCAGTGCTGGGTCTAACTGTCTTTCAATTATAATCAGTAATCAATCAAAAAGTGCTCACTGATTATTTTTAATGATTGATCATGAAAATCCCATAATCGAAGAACACTAGTGATATGTATATTTTTATGGAATAATAAGAATACACTACAACCTCTTTATAACACGGTTCGTTATTACACTCAATACCAACATGGCTACTGAAAGAATGCTTGGACGAACTTTTACCACCTGTTACAAACCTCATTAACACGTGTTTGGAAAGGGCGTATGTGCCAATGTCATTTAAAAGCTCACTTATAAGACCACACATTAAGAAGCATGATCTTGATACAAATACATTGAAGAATTATAGACCTGTGTCAAATCTTCCCTTCATATCTAAAGTTCTGGAAAAGGTAGTTGATGCTCAACTAGAAAATCACCTAACTCAGAACAGTCTCCATGAAGAACACCAGTCTGCATACAGAAAGTTTCATTCCACAGAAACTGCATTGCTTAAGGTGCAAAATGATATCCTAAACTCTCTTGACCAAAATGATGTGACAGTTCTGTTGATGCTGGACCTATCAGCCGCTTTTGATACAATTGATCATGAAACTCTTCTAAACCGTCTTGAACACCAGTTTGGTGTCGCTGGAAAACCATTGGACTTTGTAAACTCATATTTACAAGATCGGTATCAAACAGTGACCATAGATGGTAAACTGTCAAAGCCAGTCTTAATGGAATACAGTGTTCCGCAAGGGTCGGTCCTTGGACCGAAATTCTTCACCATGTATACCAAGCCAGTAGGCGAAATCTGCAAGAAACATGGACTGAGTCACCATTTCTATGCAGATGACAGTCAACTGTATTTGTCGTTTAAACCTACAAGCAAAATTACTCAGGAAGAAGCTATTCGCCGTGTTGAAAACTGTTTAGATGAAATTGTAGCCTGGATGAATAGAAACATGTTAAAACTGAATGCAGATAAAACTGAACTCATACTATTCTTCTCACAAAATAATGAAAAACACGTTGAAACAATAACGATTAAGATTGGAAAAACAGAGATAAAACAATCGGAATGTGTCAGAAATCTAGGTGCTTTTTTGGACTCCAAAATGAATATGGACAAACACATTAATACAGTGTGTAGGTCTGGATATATGCAGCTTCGTCAAATTGGACATATAAGGAAATATCTTACGACAGACGCAACTAAGTCGTTGGTGAATTCATTGGTTACGTCACGTCTCGATTACTGCAATGCTCTACTGAGTGGAGTACCTAAAACCATCTTGGGCAGGCTTCAGACCCTTCAAAATACAGCAGCTCGTATAATAACACGGACATCACGGTATGAACACATAACTCCAGTGTTAAAGGAGTTACACTGGATACCTGTTAACCACAGAGTGGAATTCAAGGTCCTAATGCTAACGTATAAGGCATTAAATGATCAGTTGCCAAGTTACATTAGAGACATGTTACAAATTTATCATCCGGCGAGAAGTCTGAGGTCACAGAACACCACACAGTTAGTTGTACCAAAAACAAGGACAGTAAGATACGGTGGAAGAAGCTTTTCTTCTGTCGCACCCAAGCTATGGAATGCTTTGCCAACTTCTGTCAGAAACTCTGAAACTGTATACACTTTCAAAAAGAGATTAAAAACTCACATGTTCAGACAGATCTTTGGATAAATAGTGCTGACAATTTATCCTGAAATGACTGTCAGAACAGTGGTTAATTGTTTCCATGATAGTTTAACTATTTTCCACAATACAGTGTCAAATGTGTTATAAGAGACTATATTAAGTACTTAAATATATGCATATATACATTTTATCAGGAAACTGCAAAACTGAGAGATGATATATGGTTTTAGGATCATAAATGACTTTTTTTAAATTTCCAATCGGTTTTAACTCACTTGAATATTGTATATTTTAGCTGTGCAAAGCACTTTTGAACGTGGATATAACATGAAAAGAGTGCTATATAAATGTGGTATAATAAATAAATAAATAAATACACGGTTTTGGATATAACACGGTTCAAAGATGAATCCCAAAAATGTATAGATTATATTGAAAAATGATCATAAATGATCATTTTTCAATATAATCTATACATTTTTGTTTGGATATAATATGGTTGTTTAACTAACATGGTTTATGCTATGGACCCCAACAATAGTGTTATAAAGAGGTTGTGGTGTATATGCCATTGGAATGCCAAAACATTGAAAAATAGAAGTCATGTTTAATACACGGATATCAATTAACTCGATGCAAATTTATATTTTAAGACAGTTTTTGATATCAGTATATATATATTTGTAATTATTTCTTTACATATGACATCATTACACATACTTAGGTAGGAAAAACTTTATTTCTAAATTAAATAAGAATTGAAAATCTCAAAGCTGCAGATGAGGTGTTATTTTTCAGCCAAAAAGCACTGATATTTTTCTTATATCTCATGTTTATATGGAAAAATAAGAAAAATATCCATGTGGATACCCCCTCTTGTCTGGAGCTCTGAAATCTCCTGAGAATGAATCAAACATGCACAGTTCTCAGAGTTTCTTAACTCTGGTCTTGCTGAACTCTGATATATCCTGTCTTTGCAAACAGTGTAGATCCAGACCATTTGGAGAAGCCGACTGTTCTGGATCTGTACTGTTTGGCATGAAGTACTGTATTCAACCTAATTACTGCACAAACCCCTATAAGTCAAGCAATTCTGTAGGCATCAGATAACAGCCAGTGTACTTTTTGTAGACCTTTTTATAAAGGCATATGTTATGGGTACCCATTTGAATTGCATCGACTTGTCAATGCAATTCAAATGAGTAACCACAACATATGCTTTTATAAAAAAAAATCAGAAAAAAAATGCATAAATATCATCAAATTAGTCCTTTGCTGATGTTTTTTTTAAAGTGTACCCTTACTAGGTTTATACATATTTTTCCCCGTTTTCCCAGTAATTTTGAAAAACCTTAGTGCATAGTGCAGTAATTAGGTCAAATACAGTATGTGAATTTGTATCAACAACCTGGATCAAGTTATCTGATTGGCTGACAATTAGAAGTAGGTGTGGTATCTTTATTTATTGAACATGGCAAAAGTTAAGCAATACCTTAATTTGTTGCAGTACCTGAAGAGACACGACTTTCACCTCTATGTAAATGGAAGAATATCTTCATCAGAGTTCATCATCTCAACAAGAACTGGAGCAAAGGTCGATACTCAGTGGCACCTGTGTTGAGGGGCCACAAAGAGAAAGTTACAGCTTTACAATGTAATGGTATGAAATAGCTAGGAAACTCATATCTAATAACAACATACACTGTGAGATGATTTTTGGTGTTTTTTGTTTTTGTTTTTTTTTTTTTATTTTTTTTTTTTTGTCAATTCTGCTTAGAAAAAAAGTGTATCCAAATAAATATTATTGTTATTTCTCGACAAAAAACATATGATATGGATACTTGTTAGAAGTGCCTCGGTGAGGCACTTCTAATGAGTACCCACAACATATGTTTTCTTGGAGAAATAAGAAAAATATTGAGGCTTTCTCATACATGCCATTAGCTGTTGACAGACATCTGTGAGATTTTGCAAATTTTTAGGGGAGATTTGATGAAATTCTGTGAGATTTTTATGAAAATCACTTTCAAGCTTATATAAGTAAGTTAAAAGCCATTATTTTAATGAATTAAGCTTGGGACAGCCACGCTAATGTGTGGTTTATTTCTAGTTCTTCAAAAAGTAGCTTATTAAATGGTATGAAAATTCTGTGAGATTTGAAAATCTTATGGGAAATGGGGTCCAGAAGGGCCAAAATTCTGTGAGATTTTGTCTCACAGTGTGAGGTATGGCATGTATGCTTTCTGGTTGGAAAAAGTGCTTTGTCAGGATCTATGTCAATTGAGAATATAAGCAGGCAATGAAGGCCCTGATCAGCCTATCCTGTACGAAAATTCTAGACGGAATCAACCTGGATTCCAAGCTGACTCCAAATGGAAGTATCAAGGATTTTAAAAATTCTGGTGTAATACCCCAAGACACATATATTTTACGAGTCCAGGAATAAAAATGCGCCTTGATTATTACTACTTAAACTTTCAGAAACATTGTTACCTTTTTCCAAGTCCACCTGGAATAAAAACCAGCCCGGATTATTAATACTTAAAGTTTCTTCATTGACCCATTGACCTATATGTAACCTGACACCTCAAAGGAATCACCAGTTGCATGTTTTTGCTCCATGTGGATTTCTATGAATATTTACTTTGGACAATTATCTTTCTATTTAATATTGCTGGTATAATAATAATAAAAAAAAAAAATGTTTGTTACTTTTCTTCCAAAAGGACTTTTCACTAAGTGAAAACTCACAGAGACTTAACATGCCAAATCTTTGGGGTGGATGAAAAATGTAGAATGAAATGGAAAGTCATTTTAAAAGTTAGGGGTAAGTTCATTAATTATCACTTCTGCACTGGCAAGTTAAAAGAGATGATTGTGTCTACAATATTACTTTTTGTATGGCAAACAGTGTAGTCCCTGATCAGACTACAACATCAGCATATGACAATATGATAATATTTTTTTCTGTAGAATTCATTACCTGAATCCTTAAACTGCCAGTCATGACATTTGCTTATGTCATCAAGTATCAAATATTTTTTTCTTATTTTTAAAGGAAAATAAGGCTTGACATTAGAGCTTAATCAACTACCAAGCAGATGATTCACTTCAGGCCTAATTTTCCCTGAAGAATAATTTACAAAATAAAATTGCTGTCTGCTCTAAAAAATAGGATTTGATTAAATTTCAACAGTGGCTGGGAATTTTTCTTATATTCAGTTTGACTTGAGTCAGACTTCTAGTACATGGGGATTTTATGTCTGCTCTAAAAGATAGGATTTGATTAAATTTCAACAGTGGCTGGGAATTTTTCTTATATTCAGTTTGACTTGAGTCGGACTTCTAGTACATTTGGATTTTATGTAAAAATTACGCCAGGATTTTTTGACACAGAAAACAAGACGTAATTTTGATAAATACATGAGGCAGATCATTCCAATATTACGCCTGGATTTTGTTCAATACATGAGGCAGACCACTCCATTATTACGCGTGGATTATGCTTAAATTTTGAAAAGTACACCTGGAATATCTGAAAGGCCTTGAATTTGTACACCAGGAATATGCCTAGGATATCAGAAAGACGCCAGAAATAATTCCGAAAAATACCCTCAATTTGCATATGGAGCGGACTAATTTAAATATTACTACCCATTTTATGCCTGGAATAGGTCAATTTCCTTTGATCTCTTACTAAAAACAAAACTCCGCCTGTACTTTAAAATAGTAAACCTCCAGACAGAATACGCCAGGATTATACTATAGAAGTACGCTTCATTTCCACCTGGATTCCAACTGGGTATCCATATGGGATGCAACTGCCCAGGCTGATCATGGTCTTCATTGTCAGCAAATTGCAGAAGGGCCCTTTTTATGTGTTGCACATCAATTATGGAGACTACAATATGTAGTATTATGGGCCCTTTAAAGTTAAAGATATCTTTGAGCATATGCAAAATACATCAATTTTGGATCATCCCGCATATCTACATCACATCTTATTAGGTCTTTGCTGATCATTGATAGATTTAACCCTTGTCATGCTGAATAAATTAAGATGCCACGCCCATTTCTAATTTTCAGCCAATCAGATTACTTGATCCAGATTGTTGATAAAAATTCACACACTTAATGGCAAACAGTGCAGATCCAGATCAGTTGGCTTCTGAAGAAGCCAACTGATCTGGATTTACACTGTTTGCTAAGATAGGGCATGTCGTGTTTAGCAAGAGAACGGTTAATTTATTCTGTAGTATCCAGTGCTTCTGTAAGCAGATAGCTGTCTGTAAATGCTTGTAGCTTAAGCCTCCTAGTGATTTATTAATGACTGTTTCAAGACAGTACTTTCATTGTGGTTCTTTTTGTGAAATGTTCTGCAGTGTTTCACTTACAGATGCTTTTCTTTGAACAGTTTTGTAAGTTAACGATATTTTCAATTAAGTTTGGGTAACAGAGTTACCAACTTTTGGGGAAAGGACTGCCAACTCTGCTTGCAATCTGTTCTTTTTGTAACTGTTTAATTGTATTTGTCTGTCTTTCCCTTTGATGTTGAGAACATGATGTGGATCCCATTGTATCAGTTTGTGAGTTCACTTATATACTTTGTATTCTGACTGTAATACTGAGGGAAAGGCCTGACTGTTTAATGGAAAAGAGATCATTTACTTTGATTTTTTTTTAAATTATTTCAGATTTTGCGTATTTGAAAGTCATGCATACACACAGGTTCTAATACTGGAACCTTTCTTCATACATGTAAATACAACTTTTAAAACCTCAAAATTCTATAATACCTTAAAAGTAAATAATAAGTAAATAAATTATAAATGAGCCTGGGTACAGCACTTCCTACAACATTGCATGTGTGCCCAGGAAACTCAGATTAGCTTGCATATATGTGCAGGCTTATCTGAGTTTTTGCTGTCCTCTTGAAGATACTTTAAACCCTTGTCTACTCACAGAGTGCCCTACAAATGCTCTTTTACTACTGTCCAAAGTACTGTAATAACCCTAAATATTGGGACAAACAGACCTGAGCAAACAGTGTAGACCCAGATCAGATGCCACAGAATGTGGCATCTGATCAGGGTCTACACTGTTTGCCACTCATCTAGCACTATTTTGAACACATCATCAGGTAGTAAAATCCATATTAAAAGTCATATTCCATATTTGAAAAAAAAAATCAATTTATAATATGTTTATTGACTGCACACTTTGTTTTAGGAAAGTTCATAGTGAGTGGCAGCGAAGACAAGAGCCTGCGACTATGGGAAATAACAAATGGTGAATGTCTGAGAAAACTAGATGGTCATATGGATACAATAAATTGTATTATCTGGAAGGTATATAGCAGTCTGAGTTTTATTTGTAACATTTTGTTTTAGCTGATATTTGTGATATGATTGCTTGTAAATTCAGAAGTCAAGAAATTATCTATTAAACAGTACCATAATAACCCTAAGTATTGGGATGGATAGGCATTTGCAAACGGTGTTGACCCAGATCAGATGCGGCAGAATGTGGATCTGATCAGGGTCTACACTATCTGCCATACATACAGCAATATTTTAGACACACAGAGTAAAATGGACTATGTCAAATTTTAGGACAAGTATGGTAAGTAGTTAAGGTGTCCCAATGCTTAGGATAATTATGGTATATAAAAACACTGATTCGCATCCCCAGTTTTTTGAAAATTATAATTTAGGATATTTTTATCATCTTTGCACTGAAATAATTTTACTGTATTTACCCTAAGTATTGGGAGACCTCATCTGCTTCCATACTTATCCTAAAATTTGAAATAGTCCATTCTTCTGTCTGTTGATGTGTCTTAAATATTGCTGTATGTATGGCAAGCAGTGTAGACCCTGATCAGATGCCACATTCTGTGGCATCTGATCTGGGTCTACACTGTTTGCAAAGGTTTATCTGTACCAATACTTAGGGTTATTATTGTATTATGGTTGCACCAGATCATATCTTGTGGGAACTCATAGGAATTACCTCACCACAAGATATGTTTTGATGCAAAAATGAAAAAAAATATATAATGATACTTGATATCTATGCTACCATGTGTCATTCATGTAATAAAATCAAGAAAAGTATCACATCTACAGTGAATCTGTTTTGAAGCTGCCTGTATTATGTAGTCACCTGTTTATACAGGCCAGTTTGACAGATTTCTTAAATGGCAAAGAAGTGGAAATTTACCCTAATTAAGCAAGCACCTGTCTTCTGCAATCACTGTTTAACCATTATCACGCTGAGTTTTAGAACCAGAAATTACATTTTTCTTATAATTCCCAGAAAATGAGGCTTGACATTTCACTTATCTTGGGATGATCCCACCAAATGAGATAATTTAAATAAAATGTCAGATCCAGTTTCTGGAGAAATGGATTAAAAAAACAACAACCTTTTTCTTTGCATGTTGATTTCACCCAGACTTGGCATTTCATATGAATTGTCTGCTAGGCAGACACTTCACATGAAATGTCAAGTATTTTTTTTTTTCTGAAAAAAAAAAAAAAAAAAAAAAAAAAAAATTTCAAAGTATTGTCTGCTGTAGTTGTGCTTAGCACTTCAAGGAATAAAACAAGTACATGTAACTAAAACAGTTACTGTAATCTTTGAATTGTAACCTTAAGTTGTTGCTATCATAAGATTCACCATCTTTACAGTCAGTTATGTTTCATTCTCGAATTTTGCTTGATTTAGTATAGTTTGTTTCTGGATAGAGCTGTTGTGTGACTTTAACAACTAGCCAACAAGTTTTTTTTATGCATATTAGAAAATGGTTAACACCAGAGATCTTTGAATGTTTTAGTAAACTAAACATGTTACTAGTAGGCTGAGTAACAGAAACAGTTTAAGTGGGCTGTTACACTTTCAGGGGAGACAGCTCTGTGAAAATTGTTTTTTGTCCTCTTCTGAAAAGGCGTCTATGCTATAAAGAAATGATTTGCTCCCAGGGGGTGTCCCAATATTTAGGGTTAATATGGTAGACTTCATCACTCTCATACACTGTGCAAGTGAATTTTGCAGACTGATCAGACTGCACAGATTGTGCTGGCAGTCTGATACAGTATTTGTTCATACTTGGTGTAGCTCACATTGAGTACCATAATTACCCTAAGTATTCAGATACCATAACTCCTTACCATACTTGTCCTAAACTTTGAACAATTCCAATTAAGTATCTGTTGACGTTTCTGAATACTGCTAAATGAGTGGCAAACAGTGTAGGTCCTGATCAGCATCTGATCTGGGCCTACATTGTTTTCTCAGGCCTACTTGTTGAATATTTCAGATAAATACTGTACATCATTTGAAATACTGTACATGCATTTGTACATTAACCCTTGTCCTGCTGAACCCGGATATATCCTGCCTTTGCAAACCGTGTAGATCCAGATCAGTTGGCTTCTGAAGAAGCCAACTGACCTGGATCTGCACTGTTTGCCATTATGTATGTGAATTTATAGCAACAATCCAGATCAAGCAATCTGATTGGCTGAAAATTAGAAGTGAGTGTGGCATCTTAATTTATTCAGCATGATAAGGGTTAAAGCTGATACTTCCAGGGAAATACAATAATCACTGGCTGTGCTGACTGTGGTGTACGAGTGATAGATTCAACAACCTTCACGATACTCTTCTCTTTGCAAGGTCACACTAGTAGTGTGGATCACATGACCTTGGTGGGGAAGGTTCTTGTCACAGCTTCATCTGACAGGTTCGTTTCAAACAAAATATGCCAGAGAAATTGTTAAGGAGGTGTAGTTGATGGTAATTCTGTGATAGTTTTCTCCATAAAATGTGGGAATTTGATAGAATTGCCTTTTTGAGACACAAGTTGTGGGAACTTGATAGAATTGCCTTTTTGAGAAACAAGTTGTGGGAACTTGATAGAATTGCCTTTTTGAGAAACAAGTTGTAGGAACTTGATAGAATTGCCTTTTTGAGAAACAAGTTGTGGGAACTTGATAGAATTGCCTTTTTGAGAAACAAGTTGTTGGAACTTGATAGAATTGTCTTTTTGAGAAACAAGTTCTGGGAACTTGATAGAATTGCCTTTTTGAGAAACTAGTTGTGGGAACTTGATAGAATTGCCTTTTTAAGGCCTCAAAAAGGCAATTCTACAAATTCCCATAACTTGTTTTTATTCTAATGACTAAGAAATAAGAAAACTTATCTCAAAATTAGAGAGGTGCCATAGCCAACTACGCCAAGTGGTCAGAGCTGAATGTTGGAGGTACGAGACCAACTCAGACCATCGACTGAAGAAATCTCTCTGTTCACTCAGCTGTGAATGGGTACCCTTTGAGGGAAGGTTAAAGGCAGGAGAGGATTTGGCCTGACCTTTCATATACTGTAGCTCAAGATATAGTGGGCTCTAACCCATCACTCCTATGGCTACAAGGCTATAGGACAGTTTTACCTTTATCACAGAATTATTATCAGGTTTTCTTCCTTAACAAGTCTTCTGGACAGGTGTGCATAAATGATATTAGCCAGTGCACAACAAAACCTACATTGAGACCTATGTGACCATTAAAGGTGCAGATCAGTCTGTACATCCACCCACTTTGGTAAGGGTTCTGAGCTACTTCTACAAAATACCCGCAACATGCTATGGAAAAAAAAAAAAAAAAATAGCACAGCTTTTCTGACCAAGTGGCATATGCAAATTATGAAGACCCAGATCAGAGTTGAAGGAGCATTCTGATGATGGTTTACACTCTTTGCTCTTCCAGCAACTATTTTATTGAAACAAACATGTAAAAACATGAAAAAATTTTAGGACATTTATCTGTTATATGCCTTCTGTTTGTTGTTTATGCACAAATGTATTTGCTTGTTTTATTTCTTTATTAGTCAGAAGTTGTGCCTGAGACAATTCAAATGAGATGCTTTCTAATAGGCCATGTCATACCACACATAGCTCAATATCTTGTAAACTTTCTTATAATTTCTGAACCCCTGGCCTCACACAACCTCCTCTCACTTAATTTTGTTTTAATTAGGAACAAACCAAAGATTTCTTTTTATGATTGTGTTGAAAACTGCATGAAAAATACAGGAAGCATTTTTGTTTATCAAACTACCCCCTGAAAAGGGACAGAGCATAGCTTAGTGCAAGCTTATTAGAGAGGTTCCGAAGTTGAAAGCATACAACCAGCCTGCTGACTGTAAGTAAAAGCAGACAACATTTTGAAATATTTTTCACAGAAAATAAGGCTTCACATTTAATTCTGATTCTCTTGGACACAATTTGTATGCAATATCAAGTTTTATTTTCTGTGAAAAACAAGAGAACTATCACTTATTTTTATCTTATGATTTAGTGTACAGGGCCAAGATGTTAAAAACTAACAGTGTTATTAGTAAACATATCGTTAAAACTTTGATCATTAAGTATGGCATATATGCTAATATTTTTGCTGAAAAAATGTGAGAAGCATTTGCATTTCCACTTTCCACTTCACGGGACCTGATAAAAATGTTCGAGTTATCAGTAGTTCGAGACAACCAAATTGTGACGTCATAGGTATGGCGACTGTTCGCCTCTGTTCGCAAAAACGTGGTTGGAAGGCACATGTATATGGCAATTTAAATAATTTACGTGTACTTCAGTTTGCATTGTTACTGTTTGTTTTAGGAGATGCAATGGTTCTCTTGGAATAATATCATCAATAAATGTTAATATTAATAAATTTCAAACGTCTCTTGTTGTCTTTTAATACTCCTGCAAATTTGGATTTCCATGTGAGCTGCAAATAAATTACTGGTTTCCGGGTTGTGTTAGCTATACGTTATGAACTGGTTTGGATTAGCTCCCTTCGCATAGTCGACTCGATAAAGAGTTGACTGGTTTCCGCTTTTGCATAAAACGCTTACAATGTTAAGCGGCAGCTGTAAGCTAGTTTTGATTATCTCCCCTGGCATAAACGAACCCTCTCAGAGCGGCAAACTGTAGATCCTGCAGAGAAAGCTCGTTATGAGCCGTCTCATCTGGACCTACACTATTTGTGCGGGTATCCGTATCAGTCTACAGGGTCGGAAGGGTTAACATCGGTACCCACGTATGATTCGTCTATTTGAGGCCGTGCACGACAACTCCTATTAGAAGACTGTGCGACTGTCAAAGACTCGGATCAGCCTGTATGCCCACGAATTTTCCATTATACGCATGAGCCTTATCTGGGCTTACCAAAGAGCACCGCCTGACCAAAGAGTAACAAGCAAAGATTCAGACTTAGCTAGCATGTTCAATACAGGCTGATTTGAGTCGGAACCTGTCGCGCACTGACTTTTCTTGAAGACGCTATATCATTCAGACGGACAGTACTCAATAGTGAAGATCATATCTAAACAATAAATTAAAGAAACGTCGTTGATTAATCTTCCATAACACCATTCTGAGCTGCTTTTTATCTCACAAATCAATGACACGAGACGGTGTTGAGCGCCGCGTGTCAAACCCGACTCGACACGCACGTGATTTCATAATTACGGATTTTAGACATTGTTTGTGTTGTTTGTAATTACCTGGACAAAGGGGAAAATTAAAATATTGATTTATTTATCAATGGCCTATTATGATTTTCATTAACTGAGAGACCGGCGGCGCCGCATCTTACATTTTGTTTTCCTTCGTCATGGTCCGAGTTCGAGATACGCGGTAGTAAAAACTGTGAAAAATATATTCAGGGACTGAAAATGATGGACGAGATAGCCGAAGTGTCGACATAAAAGTAGTTCGACATACGCGAAGCTGAAATACAATAAATATATAAGGAAAATAATCGGGACTTAGAAATCAGTTCGACATAAGTGATAGGATCGAGATAAGAGGGGTCGAGATAACGAGAGTCAACTGTACCTGTGAATTAGATATTGTACTTACAAGAACAGTGAACATTTTGACCACTAACAAGCTTGTTAAGCTAACAATGCTTTGAACAACTGGGCCCAAAGTGCTAAAGCTTAAAAAGTATATGAGATGGGAATATGTTGTGTACATAAGGCACTTTTTTAGCAGAAAAAGTATTCATTTAATTTGATAGTCTCTTATTTTGCCGCAAAAACACATGGTTACTCAATGGTTTTGCCTCAATTTGTAATAAGGCAGAGAAGGCCCTGATCAGACCAAGAATGAGCAGGCTGGTGGGGACCATTGTTGCAATCATAGGGCATAAGGCCCTTTTCTTGCATTAAGCATTAAGGGATTGTATTTGTTTGAAATTCTGAATTGAACTTGAATTACATTTTAACACAGCTGGGCACCCAAGGCACATAGGGGCTGCACTGGAAATTCTGATTAGTTTTGCCTGGATACTGGCTTGAAACATAATTCATGCACAAAAAAACCTCATTCAGACTGGATGCTAGGGACCTGGGCCCAGTTGTTCAAAGCGTCGTTAGCTTAACAGACTCATTAAGGGTCATTTCGTTAACTGTTTTAGTGGATTCAATACACAATATTTTGTTATTTTTTGCTGAAAAGCTGCTCACATTTTTTCAGCAAAAAGTTTGAGCATATTTGCGTAAAACTTGATATAAATTTTAACGATTCATTAACTAACAACATTGTTAGTTTTGAACAACTGGGCCCTGGCCTGTAAGTTTCAGAATTTAGAGCAGTCAGTCAAAATAAGAGCTTTGTGTGTATAACTAATGCACAATATAATCTCACATTTGCTCAGATTATGCCACCAGACTGGGAGAGCTTGTAAAGGAAACCAAAAATGCACTAAACATCAGCTTCGGGTCCTGGGCTCCTCCTCCATGTCACACCAGCAGCAAGCATATGATTCTTCTTTCTTGCTCTGTTTAGGGTCATCCAGCCATGGGTCTTCATCTGTCGGAGACTTGGTTGGTTAGATTAGTTATTATTATTAAAAGTTGGGTATCACCCTCATCTACTAGGCCATAGTACTTTGAGTCATGGGCCCTCTCTGATGTTTTGGAGGTGTAGTCCATGGATGCCCCAACACCTACGTAGAATGCCCACTTGACCTATGGCTGATTCAGTGGTGTTGTTCCCCATTAGAAGTTTAGCCGCATCTTGTCACATCATTGCAATGAGGTACTTCTATCCGATAATTTGATGTGGAAATACTGAATATTACCAATATTTCTCTGAAACATTTATCTTTTATTTTCAGAACAGTTCGCTGTTGGTATTTGCCAGACAGAAGAATGATAGAGATAATGAGGGGACATGATGATGATATTGAAGTATGTACATAGCTCTTGATAAGGTTTTTCAGCCAAAAGGTATCTATATTTTTCTTATTTCATGAGGTAAACATATGTTTGTGGGTCCTCATTGAGGTGCTTCTAATGAGTATGCACAACATATGTTTTTGTTGAGAAATAAGAAAACTATTAACTTAAATACCCATTTGTCTAGACCTATGATGTAGATTTTAACCCTTAAAGTACTAGGCAAAATTGTAGCAGATGCCATTTTAAATTATTTTTAGCTCACCAGAGCCAAAGGCTGAGGGGGAGCTTGTAGGATTCAGTGGTCCATTGTCCGTCTTCGGTGTCAACGTCCACACCGACATCGGCATCAACATTTTCAAACACCTCCTCTGAAACCGCTTGGCCAATTGAAACCAAATTACATTTGGAATCTCCATGGGGTGAGGGAACAAAAGTTTGTTCATAATGTCTGGGTTACATGATTATGATGGCTGCCATGCCCATATATGGTAAAACCTTTCAAAATCTCCTTTTCAGGAACCAAATGGCTGAGGACCTTGAAACTTGATATGCAGCATTAGGGACTCAGGCTCTGCCAAGTTTATTCAAATGAGGTCCCTTGACCTGTTTTACATTAAGGTCAAATTTGGTCACTTGAGCTTTTGTATGGGAAAAAGGCAAACTGGATTTTTCTGAAGCTCTTTTAGCCTATGACATCAAAGTTGATATTTGCAACCAGCTAAATGATTTTTTATAAATACAAAATGCCAAGGTTGTTTACAGACCTTTGTCCAGGATGCCTCAGATTCAGTTTTATTTTCTTCTCCTGTAAAACTGCTGGGCTGATTGAAACCATATTACATATGGAGCCTCTGTTGGATGGAGGAATGAAAGTTTGTTCATGGGATCTGAGTCTCATAATCAAAATAGCCGCCATGCCCATATATGGTTAAAAAACCTTTGAAAATCTTCTTCTCAGGAACTGAATGGCCGATGACCTTGAAACTTGGTATGCACCAAATTGAGTACTCAGGCTCTACCAAGTTTGTTCAAATGTTTCCTCTTGGTTGTCCTTGACCTGTTATATGGCAAGGTAAAATTTGGTCACTTAGGCTTTTGTATTGGAAAAAGGTAAAACTGTGGATTTATGTGAAGCTATTGTAGCCTATGACATTCAAAGCTGATATATGCAGTCACCAAAATGAACTTTTATAACTACCAAAGGTCAGGGTCATTTACTGACCTTTGTCCTGGATGCCGCAGATTCAGTCCTTTTATCTTCTAAAATGGCTGGGCTGATTGAAACCAAATTACATGTAGAACCCCTGTGGGATGGGGGAATGAAAGTTTGTTCATGGGATTTGGGTCAGATGATCAAGATATTCCCCATGATCATATATGGTGAAAACCTTTTGAAATTTTTCTTCTCAGGAAGGCTGAAGACCTTTAAACTTGGTATGCAGCATTGGGGACTAGTCCTATGAGGTTTATTCAGATGATGACTATTGGTTGACTTTGACCGATTTTAAATATGAAAAGTAACAGTTCATATCAAAATTTGAAAACTGAAAAGCAGAACTTTGAAAGTACAAAATGCAATTTCTGAGTGCAAATGGATTAAGTTTGCAGAAGTGGACTTGCTTGCTCATTGAGCTCTGATGAGCATAGTGGCCCATGGGCCTATTGTTTATTATTTTTCAGAGAAAATAAGACTTGGCATTTCATGTGAATCATCTGTCTTATATTCTAAAAAAATAAAAAAAAAACACTCTAAAAAATTGTTTTTATTTTTCAGAGAAAATAAGACTTGGATGATGGGTTGCATGAAACATCAAGTATTATTTTCCTCTGGAAAATAAAAAGAATCCCCCGAAAAATCAAAATGTTGTCTGCTGCAGTTGTGATTAGCCCTTTAAGAATTCACTATTTGCATGCTGGGTAATTTTGCATGCTTTTTTGTTGTCTGAGGATTTTTATGCCCCCTCCATTTTCAATGATGAAAAAGTGCCATAAATCACATAATAATGGGTGGATTTTACCCTAAATCGAACTTGACCTCTATTTCATGAGTATATACATACATATTAAATATGAATCTAATACACTAATGTTTTCAAAAGATATCAAACGGAAACAATTTTTCGACATTGAAAAAGGGCCGTAACTCCCAAAATAATTGGTGGATTTTACCTTAAATCGAACTTGACCTATATTTTATAATTATATACCGGTGTATAAAATATGATTCCAATACACTATTCTTTTCAAAAGATATCGAAAGGAAACCATTTTTCAAAGTTGAAAAAAGGGCCTATCTCCCATAATAATTGGTGGATTTTACCCTGAATCGAACTTGACCTACATTTTATGATTATATACCTGTGTATGAAATTTGAATCCAATACACTAATCTTTTCAAAAGATATCTACCAAGTATCCAGTCCCCTTAATTTGGGGGTAATGACCCTCCCTATCACAATTCTTCACTGCTGCACTGAACTGCCCCAGAGTAAAAAAATAATCTTCTAGAGGTTGATATTAAGGCCTGACAAAATTTTCTTGCTGTCACAAACAAAAATAAGTGGGGGCTTGGCAGTTAAAGAAGTCTTCTTGCTTGTCTAGAAATTTGTACTGAATATAATAAGAAAATAATGAAAGTGGGTGAATTTCAGTGTCTTGGGGCCTGTGTTGTATGACATAATCATGTTCTGATAAACTGAAATTTTGACATTACACCAACTTCCAGGGTTTGAACCAAAATTTCAATATGTCCTTGCACACATTTATTTCTTTATAGTTTCATGAAATATAAAAGCTGGCTTATCTATCTATTATTGCTATAATTTGCTAAAGCTACCATATATACCCTAAATATTGGGACACCTTAGTAACTAAACACAGCACTTGTTCTGAAATTTTAACAAGTCAGTTTTTCTACCTTTTGGAAGTGTCTAAAAACTGATGGATGAGGAAAAAGAGTGTAGTTCCTGACCAGACAACCATATTCTTTGTGGTCTGCTCTGCCTCTACACTTTGTATGTTCCAATACTTTTGGTTAATACAAGTATAGTAAATATTTTGAAAAATAATTGTGTTTTGTCATTTAATGCATACAAAGATCACTGCATGCATTCAGTAAATCATTAGATGTATAGATCTTATTTACGGTAAATGTCCTAAAATTTCAAACAGTATATTCCATACTATTTAGGCTTAAATATTGCTTTTTATGCACCTGTTGCTTAAAATACTTAGTGGAATGGCAAAATATGTAGACCCTGATCAGACTGCTCCTTCAGGAGCAGTCTGATCTGGGTCTACATTGTTTGCATATGTCATTTTGTCAGACACTTTGGTGTTCAAAATTTTGGGACATTTACTGATTTCACTTTACAATTCACCTGTTGCACCCTTTATTAGTACCATATTTGCCCTAAGTATCAGACAGACAGACCTGAGCAAAGAGTGAAGACCCAGATCAGGCCCCGAGGTCATAAACATTTTTTCATGCTCAACTCAGCTGAGCATGAAAATTTCTCTGCTAATAAGTATGAAAATGCCAACTAAAGTTGGCATTTTCATATTTATTAGCAGGGAAATTTTCATGCTCAGTTATGTTTAGCAAGAAAAAAATGAGGTTTTTAGTAATTAGAGATTTATCAGCATGAAAAAATTCAGGCTCAGTTCAGTTGAGCATGAAAAAAGTTTTATAACCTTGGGGCCAGATGCTGCAAAATGCATCCATTCATTTTGGATACAGCAACAGGTAGTAAAATGGATGTCCAAATTTTAGGGTAATTATGATAAGGAGTTAAGAGCATTTGAGACACTTTCAGGAGCAACATTTCTGTCAAAATTGTTTAGCTTCCCTCCTGAAAAGAGGTCTGCTCTGAAAGAGAGCTAATTTCTTTCCTGTTGGAGTAAACTTCTTTTCAGAAAGGTCTTTCTATGCAGGAAAGCAAATGGATTGTCACAGAAACTTGTAAAAAATGACAAAAAATCTACCAGGTGTCTCCAGTCTCCTTAACCCTAGTCCTGCTGAACCAGGATTTGTCCTGCCTTTTCAAACAGTGAAGAGCCAGATCAGTTTGCTTCTAAAGAAGCCAACTGATCTGGATATGCAATGTTTGCAATTAAGTATGTGAATTTATATCAACAATCTGGATCAAGAAATCAGATTGGCTGAAAATCAGAAATAGGCGTGGCATCTTAATTTATTCAGCAGGACAAGGGTTAAAATGTGTGACTATTTAGGGTAGATACGGTACCAATAATTTTATGTTGTAGTGCATGTGTAGTCATGGCACCCATGTTGTAACTGGTTCCTGGGACAAAACTTTGATATTATGGAATATACAGAGTGGGGAGATGATCCATCGGTATGAGGGACACACAGAAGGTAGCTTGATGAATGTGAATCTGTGATGTTTGATAAAGTATGAAGAAAACATTATTGGAATAGCTCAGTTGGTAGAGTGTCTGTCTAGCCAGCAGATCACGGGTTTAATCCCCCAGATCTAGCACTCTGCATTGATATGAATTAGAATGATGTTCATATGATGATGATGATGATGATGATGATGATCTTTGTTTATATGCCCCCTACCAAGAAGTGGAGGAGGGCATATAATTTTACCCTTTGTCATATGTACATCCATCCATGTGTCTGTTCTTACACTTTTAGAAATGGGCGTGGCATCTGTTTGTGTCTTTGCCTCCTACAGTTTTCAAGGTAATGGGTTGAACCGTCATCATACATAGTATTAAAGAGTATAGACTGAGCATATGCATAAAAGTCACAGAATTCTGATTGAATTATTATTGGTAGATTACATACCTTTGATTTACGAGATTTTCTTGATTTTCTCGTACATAGAAAATTGGTCTTATACACATGGCATAGTAGGTTTTGGTATCTGCAACTTCTACAGTTTTCAAGATAATGATTGATGACTTGCAGCAAAGTAAAAAATATAGGCTGGTGTGTACATAAAGTAACAGAACTGATCAAATTATTATTGGTAGAGTCACATAACCTTGTTTTACTTGGAAATATGGCCTTATACACAAATTGGCAGTAGCTGGGGCATTCATCTCCATTTAGGAATCATCTAGCAGTTTTTTTTTTCTTTAAACATTTTGCCTAAGTATTAAATTTTTATGTTTATCAAGATGGTGTAAAGATGATAATGAAAGACTGTCATGAAGTGCCTTATTATTGTACCAGGCTCATAATTAAATGTGATGTTTATTGGAGTCTGACACGAAATTCATATCCACAAAAAAGCAACCATCTTCTGTGATCTAGAACAGAAAGTATGCATTCTCTACACTCTGTAGCTTATCACTGTTGAAAACTGAAAATCTTTTACTTTCATCTCAGTACACCTGACTGTCATGACAGTCTGAACTGACATGAAAGTCAGACAAATAAATTTTCATGAAAGTCTCCCAGGTTTGCAGCAATGAACCAGTAGCATACAGTTTCATTTACCATATATTTACATGACCAAGTAAAAGGGTTATTCAATGAAATGACATGATAAGTAGTAAAACTTCAATGACTCGAACACCAATTATCCATTTACCATGGCTTATTTGAACTCATTTTTGACTCCCATAGAAAATCTTCAGATAGCTCAAGAAAACAAATATTCAGGGATATTTTAGTGAAATTTTGTAATTTTATCATCAAAATGTATGTTGTTTTTTGGATTTTTTTTGTGGTACTCATTTGATATTTGTACGCATTTGAATCACCTTATCAAGGCAATTCTAATGAGTACACTCATTTTACCATTATTGCATACAAGATCCAAAAGACATATCTGAGAATTATCCCCATTTGCCTGCTGACCTGGCATTATGTTTAACCCTCAGTGGCTCAAACTATCCATGTCTAGAATAAATTTCCATGGTCTTAGAGCTGTTTGAGCCATTGAAGTTTGATATAATTCCTACTATATCCGAGTATGATACACTGAAACTAGCACTAACTATCAAAAGTTCCAAGTATTTGATTTAACTTAGGTGCTGCTGAACCTGGATATACCCTGCCTTTGCAAACAGAAGCCAACTGATCTGGATCTGCACTGTTTGCAATTAAGTATGTGCATTTGTATCAGCAACCTGGATCAAGTAATCTGATTGGCTGAAAATTAGAATTGGGCATGGCACCTTAATTTATTCAGCCTGGCAAGGGTAAATCATTTGATATCTGCTGGCACTGCATAATTCTGATGCTTCAATATCTCTTGTTAGCCCTTGCCATGCTGAATAAATTGAGATGCCATGCCCACTTCTAATTTTCAGCCAATCAGATTACTTGATTCAAGTTGTTGATACAAATTCACATACTTAATGACAAACAGTGCAGATCCAGATCAGTTGGCTTCTTAGAAGCCAACTGATCTGGATCTACACTATTTGTAAAGGCAGGGCATAACCGGGTTCAGCAGGACAAGGGTTGAAAATACTCTACATCAAGACCTTTGTTGCCCGCTTACAGAATTTATGGATACTGTGGAATCTAGCCATGACTGCATGGATGCACAGGCTGATCTGGATCTTCACTGTTTGAATTAGGTATAAGGACATTTTGTCAGAAATAGATACTTTATGGTATTGTGCTATCTGTTCAGAGGTGCAGGTCAAGATCCAGAACCTTAAATGTTTGCATTACGAGAACACGCCTATTCAAATATATAGAAATATTTCACCTCCAAAAACTGAAAATTTTCAGATAAAAATTCTGATACTTTTCATATTTCTGCTCAAAAGCATAGATTGTGGGTACTCATTAGAACCGCCTCAGCGAGGCGGTTCTGATGAGTACCCACAATCTATGCTGTGGGTACTCGTTAGAACCGCCTCAGCGAGGCAGTTCTGATGAGTACCCACAATCTATGCTTTTGAGCAGAAATAAGAAAATAATGTATACCCCTGTAAACCCCAGTTTTACTATATAAAAGTGGGGTTGAAGGGGGTAAAAGTTACATAGGCATGATTTCCTGATGTGATGTATTCTGTAGTTTCATTGATTCAGTTAGCCAGAATTGAAAGCCCTGGTCAGACTGCCTGGATGTGTAGGCTGATCTGAGCCATCATTGCCTACATACCTTGTAAATGGATGTCATAAGGGTACTGCAGTGCATATCACATGTATTGGTCAGAATAGATTGTACATTCTTTAGCTTTTCTTTCTTTTTTTAAGCTGTGACTTGTTGTCATTTTGATGAGAATAGAATAATTAGTGGCAGTGGTGATAATACTGTGAGAATATGGAAGATACAGCCCTACAAGTGCCAGTGTGTGATGATGGGCCATACTGCTGAAGTCGTAAGTTAACAGTGCCTTCAAATAGAAATAGATCTCATGCTTATGTCCAGATAAGGGGAAATTTTGGTGGTAATTTCGGCTTATTTTTGCACCAAAATATACCTTATTGATACTCACTGATAGTGGTTGATTGATTTTGGCATCACAGATATATGAGAAAACAACATCAATAATAAAACTACGAGACTCAAGATACCAAAATCAAATGATATGCTGTAAGAATCTAAAAAGTAATTCAGCTTTTACAGTCTTTTTAAATTTATGACACCTAGATATCCCTTTATGTGATTCGAAGGCTATTCCATAGACTACAGCCATGGTTAGCAAACGACTTCCTACAAAAACCTTTCACTTTGTGAATAAACATTTATTTTCTCTAAATCTTGTTCCATAAGAGTGCACCAATTTTGCTGGAACAAAATGCTCAATCATATAATCTGCAGATTTACTAGAATTAATTTTAGAAACATGATTTTAGATGATTTGATCTACTCTACTAGACACTGGAAACCATTTATCTCCTTACTGTCAGAAGAAATCCCAATTAGAATCCACAAGTTACTTATGGTGCAAAACAACAAAAGTTTTCCAAAGTTATCACCTAAATTATCTCCTTATTATGATACTAGGAGTACCTAATAATGTTATTGGGACTGATATGCCTTTGCAAACAGTGTAGACCCAGATCAGATGCTGCAGAATGCAGCATCAGATCAGTCTACACAGTTTGCCATATATACAGCAATATCTTAGACACATCATCCCGAAAACATGCCTATATAATTTTGACCCCCATAAACCCCACTTTTATATGGTAAAACTGGGGTTTACAGGGGTATACCTTATATTTCTTATTTCTGCTCAAAACATAGATTGTGGGTACTCGTTAGAACCACCTTGTCGAGGCGGTTCTAACGAGTACCCACAATCTATGTTTTGAGCAGAAACATGAAAAAATATCAAAATTTTTTATCTGATTTTTTTCATGTTTTGGTGGTAAAATTTTCAATATATTTGAATAGGCATGTTTTCGTAATGTCAAGAGGTAGTAGATGGGACTCTTTCAAATTTTAGGACAAGTATGGTAAGTAGATAAGGTGTCCCAATACTTAGGATAAATATGGTATCTAGAAAATTATTTTTCCATGAAAACATATGTTTTTTTTTTCTGGAGACATATGAAAAATAGTTGTACTTTGAATTTCTGGTTGGAAAAAGTTTCTGTGCTGTAACTATGCATGACTGATTATTTTCATGTTTAGTTATTTGTTTATGTCAAAACATATTCTAATGTTGACAAGTGTGACAACTTTTTATAGGCACTTTTATGCTTTTGTTTATTTGTTTATTGAACATTGTCTGATCAGGGCCTTTCCTCCCCACTTACAGAATTATTGGATACTGTTGAATGAATCAGTAGACTGTGGAGCCCCTGATAAGATGTTTTAGGCTTTTCACCATCCCTTAAATCCCTAAACATTCCAGTTTTGTTAAAAATTCCTAAAAATATACACAAATAGGCCAAATTCTTAAAAACAAAAAAAAAAGTGTTAATTTTTCATGAACAGTTTATTTTTTTTTCTTAGTTTCCTGTCTGCATATTCTTAAAATTTTGAAAAAAAAAAAAAAAAATGATTTGGCTTCTGGGAATGAAGCCCTCCTCCCCTCAGACCCTGTATTTTCAACTTAATATATTCTAGCTTGCGACTATGAACAACAACTAAATTGGTGTCATGATTCTTAATTGTACCAATATTAGTAACAATATTCACTTCATTTCCCAAATTTTCCCTAAAATTTGATGCAAATAATCCTATTTTGTTTCTTTATTTTATTTTTTTTTTTTTTTTTTATTCATTTTTTTTTTTTTCAAAATACTGCTGGAAAGTCTGCATTGCTTGAATTCACTTGTTGATCTGTACCTATTAGTCATGCAAACGCCTGAAGAATTCAAGGTACACTTTTGCTTGATGCATTAACTGTTTTTACCATAAGTATTTGGAAAGACAGGCCTGAACAAACAGTGTAGACTCAGATGAGATGCTGCAGAATGCAGTGCCTCATCAGGCTGTACACTATTTGCCACTCATCCAGCAATTTTTAGACACAACAATGGTTAGTAAATTGTTCAAATTTTAGAACAAGTGTGGTTTGGAATTGAGGTGTCCGAATACTTAGGGTAAATATGGTATAACAGGGTTGACATTCTCATTTTTCTTATTTAACCCATTGTAGACTGAATAAACTCCCACATTATATATTGGAAGAGTTCAATTTCAATTTTAGGTATGTCTGGCCATGAGATTTAGATATTCCTGGAGAAAAATGGCTAAACTATTTTCAAACAGTGGAGACCCTGATCAGACGCCGCATTCTGCAGCGTCTGATCTGGGTCTCCGCCGTTTGCCAAATACCCTTTTAGGGGTCTCCAGACTACAATGGGTTAAGGGGACTGGATACACTTTGTAGCTTTACTGCCATTTTTATAAGGGAGACAACTTCTATGAGTTCCTGTATGCTGTCCTGCACACCCAATCCCTTCTGTAAAGAAATATTCTCTAAAAGGAAAGAATTTGCCCCCAAAGTGAGCAGATTCTTTTCGTTTTTCAGTAGACACCTTTTCAGATGGGAGATAAAACACTTTTAACAGAAAGTTCTTGTAAAACAACAAATTTGGGTTTTTGTCAACACAGTTTTGCATTTCCAATTAAAGCATTGGAATTTAGTGTTTTCATTTGTCTTGTATGATTACAGTGAAAAAGCCACAACTGTTTCCTAATAATTTACAGCGCAATTCTTAGGTCCTGATAAAGAGGGTATTCTGAAAATAAATTATATTATTTTTGCACCAAACATATTTTGTAGGTACAAAATGGAATTGCTATTTGGAGGCAATTCTAAAGAGTACCCACAATCTGTGTTTTCAGAGGACGTGTCTGATGATAATTTTGGGATAATTTTTTCTTATTTGTCCATAAAAACCTATGGTGTGGGTACTCATTAGAAGTGCCTTGGCGAGGCACTTCTAATGAGTAACCACAACATAGGTTTTTATGGACAAATAATAAAAATTGTCCCAGAATTATCATCAAATACTCCTCATTAAAAAGCCCTCTGTGTTTTGGTGCAAAATTGTTCTGAATTAATTGTCATCTTATCTGAAGCTTTGAAACTGCCCAGCGGACATATGACATTTATACAATGTCAGCTCAACGTCGATGCAACGTCATGACTTTGCATCGACGTTGAGGTGACGTTGCATTAACGTCATGTGCCTGCTGGGTAGAAAACTCTTGACTGATAAATTTTGATTGCAGCAATCAAATATATTTGAGCAATCACATAACAAAACCTACAATAGGATCTATGTGACCGGCAAAGATTGATGCAGATCAGCCTGTACAGCCACCCAGTATGGCATGGGTTCTTGTTTATCCCTCTTTGGATAGCCTGAAGGCTGTTTTTACCAATTTAATGAAAGAAGACAAGAACGGGCCCAAGAATCGAGAGATTATACTAGGCCTTGGATACAGTAATACAGAAGGCACATGCGAACAGCCAAAACTCTGATCAGACTGTGCAGATGCGCAGGCTGATCTGAGTCTTCACTGGTCGCACAAGTCTTATTTAGGTTTTGTCTAGTGCTGACTGATATATTTTGTCTGAATAAATTCTCAGCCTTGATATGTACTGAATATCCTTTACTCAGATAAGTACATTGTAATAAGAAAGTTACCCCTCTTAACCTGCATTTGGCATTACAGCTTAAACTAGGTCATGTGAAGTAAAAATGTATTTTCGAGCAGGCAGATGATTCACACAAAATATCAAACATTATTTTTCACTGAACAATAATTTAAAAAATCCTGAAAATGTTGTATGCTGTAGTTGGGATTGACTCTTTAAGGGTTAAATGAACTCTTTAAGGGCTGAACGATTTCCTGTTAATTTCAGTACTGTTTGGCTGCTAATGAACACGTGATTGCCTCAGGATCTGCAGACAGTACAGTGAGACTTTGGAGTCCTAAAGGTAATAAAAATTCTACAGGCTATGCCATGGGAAAAGGGTATTTGAGCATAGTCTGATCACGGCTTTCGCTGTTTACTGAAGAAGCATTGGACAGCAAAGCAAGAAAACGTAACTTTAGACATGTGCGCTCAGGGAAGATTCAGAGCAGCCTGCACATATGATCATTCTGATCAGAATCCTCACTGGGCTCATTTTGGATAGCCAAGGATGTAAAGTTTCTTCATGCTGACAACAAATACTCTGGTCAGACTGTGCGGATGCACAGGCTGATTTGAGTCTTTTTAGGGCACACATGTCAGAAGGTACACTTCCTCACAATGCATCTTATATGATAACATGCCTAGGCAAAATATATTCTTCCATGCCATGGAACTTTCAATACATAATCATGTGATAAAATGCCAAAAATGTAGTTAACCCATTGTAGTCTGGAGACCCCTAAAAGGGTAATTGGCAAACAGTGCAGACCCAGATCAGATGCTGCATTCTGCGGCATCTGATCAGGGTCTTCACTGTTTGCAAATAGTTTAGCCATTTTTCTCTAAGAATATCTAAATCTCATAGCTGAGCGTACCTAAAATTGAAATTGGACTCTTCCACTATATAGTGTTGGAGAGTCTATTCAGTCTACAATGGGTTAATATGCTCACATATAGATTTAGGTACAGTAACTGTCCTAAATTTTTGAACCCTTTATTCCATATGTTTTGGTCTAAATTTTGCCTTTTATGCAGTTGTTTCTTAAAACAGTAGAATGACAAACAGTATAGACCCTGATCAGGCTGCTCCTGAAGGAGCAGTCTGATCTGGGTCTGCACTGTTTGTATAGGCCATTTTGTCAGAAACTTTAGTGTACAAATTTTTAGGACATTTTGCTGTAGAACAGATCAGAGTAGCAAAATCCTTTATTTACAATTAAACTTAGTACAAGTACATTCTGTGCAATACTGGAAAAATATTGCAATGACATCTGCAGATTGGCATGCTTACCTTAAATGTTGGGACAGAAAGGTCTTTTGCAAACAATGTAGACTCAGATCAAACTGCTAAGTAGCAGTTTGATCAGGGTCTGCATTGTTTGCCATTCCATCAGTACCGTTTAATCATTACTACTCTCTGGGCTTATTTAGCAGATGATATTTGTCTTATTTTCTTTTCCAGAAAGTAGGCTTTGACATTTCATGCAAATTAGGAGACAATTTAGCCAATTTTCTTGGAAAAATATTAGGAGACAATTTGCATGCAATGTCAGTTCAATCAATTTTCTGGGAAAAAAAAGAAAAATATATCAAAATGTTTGTCTGCTGAATTTTTTTTCCAGCATGCTAAGCATTAAACACATTATGAGGTAGCCCAGTCGGGTGCAAGGGGGTGGGGCTTGTTAAAATTTGAGAGTAAGTATGAATAATAAGGAGTTAATGTGTGATAATATTTAGGATAAATAGAGTAGTGTTTGCTTTCAGGAAAGGCTTTACATGTTCTCCAAGGTCATCTGGGTGTTGTAAGGTGCTTGTATATCAATGAAGAGAGACTAGTCAGTGGTGGCGATCAGCAAAAAGTTATAGTCTGGGACTATAGGGCAAGTGATATTGTATTATATCTCATCCGAATAATAATGAATATCCAGATAAATATTTTTTCTGGTTTATTTACAAAATAGGCAATGAAAATTAAAATATCAGGAACTGTGATTGTATGAGTTACTTCATTCAAGAACAGACCTGTGAATATATAAATATTGAAGGCCTTGGTCAGACTGCTCATCTGCACTGTCTGATAGATCCTACAGTATCCAGCCAGTCTCCATAGAGCAGTCAATAGTGTATCTGACTGCAGACAGGTATTAAGAGATAGGGGGACGGGGATTTTCCCCTTCTATTGAGGCAATTTCCCCCTGCTATTTTTTGAAAAATGCACAGGTTTTACCATAATAACCCTAAGTACTGGGACAGATAGGCCTTTGCAAACAGTATAGACCCAGATCAGATGCTGCAGAATGTGCCGTCTCATCAGGATCTACACTGTTGCCATACATATAGCAGTATTTTAGACACATTAAGAGGGAGTAGAATGGACATCTTTTAAAATCTAGGACAAGTATGGTAAGGTGTCTGAATACTGTTAGGGTAAATACTGTATATATAGAACATACAGAACCACCTGCCTACTTTGCCTTGAAGCACCCGGTGTCAGAAAATTTTGTGAAACCTCTGCTGCAGATCTAGTGGGGTTGCAACTTCGAATCCCAGTTTGGCCACATAACTTCCATGGAAACTGATCAAGAAATAATCATTTTACCACTTCTGCTGATTCAAGACGGGCAGTTATTACTTACTGCTTAAAGTATGTGCACCAGTACTGGTTAATTGCTTTGAGTCTTTGCATTTTGCATATTTGCTAAGAAGCCCTTCTAGCATAATACTGCTTATTTCAGATGACATGTTAAGGAGAGTATTTGAGCCAGTGCATGACAGAACTACAAAATGGCATGTGCGCCCAGCGAAGACCCAGATAGGCATGGGCATCCACCCAGTCTGATCAGAGCCTTTGCTGTCTGCATGAAGAAAGCCTGGGTCCTTAACTACCCATTGAGCACACAGCAATGATCCTGATCAGACTGGGCATATGCGAAGGCTGATCTGAGTCTTCGCTGGGCTCACATGCCATTTAGTAGGTTTTGTCATGCGCTGGCTCATTTGATGGTAATTCCAGGATAATATAGCTCCAGATAAGAAGCTTTTTTTTCCAACAGAAAAGTAATGATTTTTTTTCTTCTTTCTCCATTCTTATTTCTCCATGAAAACATAATGTTGTGGTACTCCTCAGACATGCCTTACTGCTAATAAGTATTTCGTGGAGAAATAAGAAAATGTTATATGGATACTCCCTCTTAATATTTGTAGCTATTGGATAAGTTTTCTAATTTCTCCATAAAAATATATGCTTAGGAAGATTGGACCTGGATCAGCTTGTATATCTTTACAGCCTGATCAGGGTGTGTGCTGTATACAGATTTCAATTTGCAAGCTGATCAGTGTCCTTTTTGGGCTACCTCAGTATGACAAGCTCATATGCAAGACACAGGAGATCTCACTATGATATTTCAAAGAGAGACACCTTTTAAAGACAGAAAATTGCTTCCTGAATACTGCAGACCTTTCAAAAATGGGAGCTACTTTTAATTTGCTCCGGCTGATTGCAAATTCTTTCATTTATGAGTATCCCAGGGTGAAGAGAGATGCAAACATAGCAATCTAAATGTCATGTGATCAATTTCAAGAATCAAGTAAAACTGGTAAAATAACATTAATTACCATGCTCAGACTGCTTGGGTGTGCAGACTGATCTTTGTCTTAGTTGTTAGTGTATGGATTATTACCCGATTAACATAACAGGACTCATATTAGTAATTTTCCTGAAATCATTTTAAAGATACGCTTAAACTAACAGTGGGAGCCAGATTAAAGGGCTCCTGTAGGACTAGTCTGGTAAGGGTTGGCATTCCTCTTACATATTTTACACTCATCACCAGGCAGTCAACAGGTCAAATGCACTTATTCAGATTTTAACCCTTGTCCTGCTGAATGCGGATATATGCTGCTTTTGAAAACAGTTCTGAAGAAGCCAACTGATCTGGATCTGCACTGTATCTTTCAGTATGTGAATTTATATCAGCAATCTGGATTAAGTAATCTGATTGGCTGACAGTTGGAAATGGGTGTGGCATCTTAATTTATTCAGCATGACAAGTATTAAGGGCAAGTATGGTGCAGAGTTACAGGTCCAGATATTTAGAGTATTCTGATAATCTTGGTATTATATGTTTTAGACTGGTGAACTACAGAACATTGTCCACAGACATCCAAGCTTACTTCACATAATGTGGGTCAGCGAGACCAAATTGATAACTGCTTCTCCAGAGAGACCGGGCACCGTAGCTGTGTTGAGTTACTGGTAGATAGAGACTGGTGCCAGCTTCCAGTTGTGAGCATATATTCTTTGTTGGTACCAGAAAACTATAGCAGCTTCCAGAAGACAGGGTACCATAATTGTATTGAGTTACTGGTAGAGTCAGACTGGTACCCATCTGTGGGCATTATATTAAACTGCTAGAGCTGTGTGATACTGTGATCCATGTAACCAGCAGTGGCTTAGTCGAGATGTGCCAATATACATGTAATCTATGCATCAATATATTGTAATATATTTGTTGATGATATTGTATTGTGATGCTTAAGGGGAATTGATGCATATTCAGGGAAGACAACTCTTTTAAAATTTTTAGCCTTCCTTCTGAAAAGGGGTCTTCTGTAGAAGGAAAAAAAAATGCTCCCATTTGGAGCTTAGTGTGAGGAGAGGCAATCAGGAAATCAGTGAAGTTGCCTATCTTGTAAAAATGGTGGGAATCTACTAAGTTGGTCAACTTCCCTTAACACAACTGTCGATGATTCATGATTGTTGCACGGGGTTGATGTTATAGCAAATTTGGTACATGTTTAATGCTACTTAAAAGCTGTATTTTTGTCACAACCGCTTTATGAGGCAGGAGCGACATAGGGATCACTTTCCGATGTCATCATTTGTGTTGGAGTCAACATCAATAATGTAAAGTCTGAGAGTTTAGCTCCATTTCTCAAACACCAAGGCTTCTAGGCTAATGAAATTTCATACACATATCTGCCATGATGCATCCTGCCCACTGCCATCAACCATTACTGACCATGACCCACTTTTTCTGGCTTGGCTGAACAATGTTTTGTCTGTGCATTTAGCTCTGTTTCTTAAATACGACCAGCATTCCCAACATAGCCATTTGGCAAATTTCTTGTATTTGTATTTTCTGCAGTTTACCTGAAAGGAATGAGAACAATGTTCTAAAATGTATGTAACATTAAATTGTGTGTATAGTAATGGGCAAGATAAAAATAATTAAGCAAATTATCAATACCAAGAGCACTTCTTAACCCTGGTCCTGCTGAACCTGGATATATCCTACCTTTGCAAACTGTGTAGATCCAGATCAGTTGGCTTCTTCAGAAGCCAACTGATCTTGATCTGCACTGTCTGTCAATTTGAATGCAAATTTGTATCAACAACCTGGATCAAGTAATCTGATTGGCAGAAAATTAGAAGTACCGGTAGATGTGGCATGTTAATTTATTCAGCATGGCAAGGGTTAAGAGGGCTTTCTTACAGATAAAAGGAGTATCTAGACAGACATTTTTTTATGTCTCTTGAAAACATATGAGCCAGTGCATGACAAAATCAACAAAGTGGCATGTGGCCTCCCCCAAGTCTGATCTGAGTCTTCACTGTGTACTCAATGGGTAGCTAAGGACCTAAACTTTCTTCATGCGGACAGCAGAAATTCTGATCAGACTGGACAGATGCCCAGGCTGATCTGTCTTTGCTTGGCACACATGCTATTTTGTTGGTTTTGTCATGTGCTGGCTCATATATTTTGGGTAATCAATAGTGCCTCAGCAAGGCATTTGTTTGTTTGTGTTGAGGTTTTACGGCCCAGTCAACCCAATGGGGTCATGTCCAGCACTGTCAGTTTATCTAACCACACGTTTACTGGGCAGGCTTAGTCCTGTAAACGGTTAACCAGTATTGTGCACATTCTTTCGCCAGAAACTGACAACTGCCCTTCTTGAATCAGCAGAAGGGAGAGAATGACCATAGAAAATATTTCATGAGCAATCTCCACAAAAGAATGTTGCCGACCTCGGCGGGGGTTGAACCCGCAACCTCCTGTCTCCAGTCGGACGGCGCATCCAACTGAGCCACCAAGGCCTCAGCGAGGCATTTCAAAGGTACTATAGATATTGTACTTACTAGAACAGTTAATATTTTGACCACTAATGAGCTTGTTAAGCTACGATGCTTTGAACAACTGGGCCCAAAGCTATAATCAGCAGCACCAAGTGAAAAGACACTGTATACATAGCTCGATACATCACGAAAACATGCTTATATAATTTTGACCCCCCTTAAACCCCACTTTTATATAGTAAAACTGGGGTTTACAGGGGTATACATTATTTTTGTTATTTCTACTCAAAAAAATAGATTGTGGGTACTCATTAGAACTGCCTCGACGAGGCAGTTCTAACGAGTACCCACAATCTATGTTTTGAGCAGAAATATGAAAAATATCAGAATTTTTTATCCAAAATATTGCCATTTTTTGGTGGTAAAATTTTCAGTGTATTTGAATAGGCGTGTTTTCGTAATGAAATATTGACATTTTATCAGAAAAATATCTTGTGGGTACTTATTAGAAATGACCACAAAAATTTGTTGTCTGTTTGCACTTTTGTGGACTTGTAGATGGTGGATGAGTTCAGTCCCTTGCTCTGAAATGTTTGTTATATTTTAGTTTGTATAGAGCTGATAATGGAAGCTGAGTTACTGACACTTCATTGTACAGCTCTGACTTTGTATTTCTCTTGTTTCTCCTTGACTTCATATGTTTGTTTTACTTCAAAGGCATATGCATCCTTTCAGATAAGGTCATACCATTTTTGAGCAGTCAAGTTGCACTTTTCCAGGAATCATGTTGTATGTTGAGTCCTTCAGGGTGGCTTATAGAGTGTGTCTATACAGAAATTCTCCTAAAGTTTCGTACACCAAACTTTTGGACAAAATGGTGTGTTCAAACAGTGTAGACCCCTATCAGACTGCTCCTTTAAGTCTGGTCAAGGTATATGCTACTTGCCATTCTTTTACAGTATTTTATTAAAGAAATAACTGCATAAAAAGCAAAATTTAGGCAAACAAAAAAAGAAAATTATGGAATAAAGTGTTCAAAATATTTAGGACATTTACCATAATGGGTCTTCTGTCCATCATGGAAAGGCTTTACATTCTGTTGTTCCCTGTAGAAAACACTGTTTGACAACCAATCATTAAGAGTTAGTGTTCTGGGCCCAGTTGTTCAAAGCTAACAATGTCGTTAGTTAACAATTTGTTAAAATTTACATCGAGTGATACGCAAATACGCTGAAATTTTTTGCTGAAAAAATGTGAGTAGCTTTTGCAGTGCAAAAGCTACTCACATTTTATCAGCAAAAAATATCAGAATATTGTACATTGAATTCGCTAAAACAGTTAATGAAATGACCCTTAACAAGCTCGTTAAGCTAACGACGCTTTGAACAACTGGGCCATGGTAATGTAATATTAGAGCACTTATCAACACTCAGCATGCAGACATTTTGAAATATTTTTCTTATTTTTCCCAGAAAATAAACATACCGTCCTCTTGTCATTTGCTGAATTTGTCTAGAAAGTGGTAAAGGTTTAGTAGGACTGAAGAAGTATTTGCTAGTAATTGTGGGATAATTTGCTCCAGTTATCCATAAAACATGTTGTGGATACTCATTAGAAGCACTTCATGCAGGTGTAATTTAATAGGGGATTTAACTATTTGCTTGTAGAACCTCTGGCCTTTGTAGAATACATAAGTTGAAAGCATGGGGCAACAGAGCTCTACTGTGTATGCCACCACAGATTGACTGGAAATGTATGCAGGATGTGTGAGGGAAAGCCCCTGATGAGGCTGATATTCAAACTGAATTGGGTTTTTAATTTTCTTAGGATGAAAACCCTTTGTTTTACATGTTTTGTTTGTTAAGTTTGTCTGTGGTGAGGTTTTATGGGCCAGTCAACCAAATGGGGTCATGTTGAGGGTGGTCAGTATACCTTATCACACTTTTTCCTGGGCAGCTTAGTCCTCTAAGCGGTTAACCAGTATTTGTGCACTTTTTTTCACTAGCAACTGACAACTGCCCTTCTTGAATCAGCAGAAGATAGAGAATGACCGTAGAAAATATTTCATGATCAGTCCCCATGAAAGAATGTTGCCGGACCAGGCAGGGATCGAACCTGCAGCCTCCTGATCTCCAGTTGGACAAGCATCTGACTGAGCCACCAAAGCTGGTTTAAGTTTTTTAGAAATTGTTATAATTTATATAAAATATCTTGCCATGAACTAATAAAATATCAAACCTTAAAAAGCTAAGCAAAATTGTAACAGACACCATTCAGTTTTTTTCAGAGAAAATAAAACTTGGCATTTCATGTCAATCAACAGCTAGACAGACAATTCACATTAAATATCAAGCCTTATTTTCCATAAACAATACAAAAAATCAAAATATTGTCTGCTGCAGTTATGATTAGCTCTCTAAGGGATAATAATCTGAGCAGTGTAATGCAGAAGATGGGTTTGATGCATTTGATGGTGGGAGCAGCAGAAATCAAGGTCACATTGTGCCCAAGAGTGCTGTGCAGGTCATCACTGTTTGCAGATATGTTAGTGCTTTGTATGCTGAGAAAAATTTCAGCAGACGTCATTTAGAAATATTTTTCTCCCGCCTTTGCCTATATGAGATAGGCTTTTTGCCTATGTGAGAAACTTCTATCTCACATGCCCACACTTGTCCTAGGAACAATTCACTTGAAGGTGGGAGAAAAAGAATCCATCATGCGCCAGTCCATGCAGGATAGGAAATCTCACCCTGAGGTAGGAATTTCAACTAGGGACTCGACAAGCCTTGTCCCTGGTTGAAATTACTACCCTCGGGTGAGATTTCCCTCTCCTGCATGGACATTCATGATGGATTCTTATACGCTTATTTTTTCTGGAAAATGTGCTTTTGACACCTCATGCAAAGGAGAGACAATTTGCTTGAAATGCCATAGGCTATTTACTGGGGAAAATGTCATCAATTAGTCATCTGCTGAAATTGCCCTTAGAGTGAGTGGTATAGGTTGAGAAGCTTTTATTATGCATGATGCAGTCCATATAACTGGATTTATAGAAAATCATGATTATGATTAACTCAATTTTGCATTCTCTACCTTCACTTTTTGGACTGTTCCATTTCCAGTAAAAAGAGTGTCTGGTTAATTTTCATTATTACCATGTTTTATAGAAGTTCTGTATTTAATGCAAACAGTTTAAAACCTGATCAGAGGCCACATTCTGTGACCTCTGATCAGGTTCTACACTGTTTGCCAATGTCCTTTTTATGAAATGCAAGGCATAAATTGGTAAAAATTTCCATGTACCTCTTGAGCATTAACAAAATGTACAAGTTTTGTAGTGCAAAATGACGTATATGTAATATATAAGATGAGCTTATGAAAGTGTATCTTTGGGACATACACACCCAGTGAAGTCTCAGATCAGCCTATAAATCTGTGCTAAACTGATTGCTCACTGACAAATCTGATTAGGATATTCTCTGTTTTTAAGTACAGTTGAATCTCGTTATCTCAAATTCTTAGGGATTCTCTGAAATACTTCGAGATATCCGTACCTTGACATATCAGATTTGCAGAATTGAGCAAAAAATAAATCAAACAACCACATTTAACAAATGTGTATGTAATTCGACTCCTGAAGTTAGAGATATATTGAAAAAATATTGTGGAAAAGAGGAGAAATTTGGAGCAATTTCTCCTCTTTTCCACAATATTTTGTTACCAGTTGTTAGATTTTCATGTTTAAGCAGGGATCAGATTTTCACTTCGAGATAAGCAGTTATTTGAGATAAGTGAGTTTGAGATAACGGGAATCAATTGTATAATCTACAGAAACCGTTGATTCTGTAAGCAGGCAATGAAGGCCAGAATCAGACTTGCAAATTGCCACATTTGGCATTTTGCTCTTTTTCTTATATTGCACTAGTACATACTGTTTTTATGTACCAGCTTACTGAAGCAGTGGGGCTTATAACACTTTACCATGATGTTACATCCCTATGTGTGTATGTCACTTTCGTAACTAAAGTCTGACAAATGTTTAAGTTTACTGTCAAATTTAATTTTACATTGACATTTATGTCTGTGTATCTCTTGGAGGTCATAATCCAGTTGCCTTTCATGCTAGTAACTCTAAAGTTGAAATTCAGTATACTACTTACCCAGACCTAAACCTTCAACTTTGTGCTAGAGTTACCCCTGGGTCATGCCCTGGGGTGAGGCTAGGGTTCAAAATGTATAGCAGATCAGATCAAGCATTTGGAAGATAGTTGTTGAAATTAATGCATCCAGATATTGTTGCCATATGGGCAAAGACCATTGGGTGGGGACCTTTGTGACTTTGTTACTCTTTGCTTTGTGGTTTATTCTATGAGGCGATTTGTGTATGTCTTTCCGTGTGTCATTTTGTTCTTGTGTTGCTTAGTCCTTTTAGTATTGTGATTACCTCGCTTGGGGAAGAGAGAACTAATCTTAGTGCTTTTCGTACGTTTGTTCGGTTTGTGCTTGTTAGATTTGTCTGTTTCCTCTTCCTCTTGGGGTCTGGGATGGGCTGCGGTTTGTGATTGTGGCACTCCCTGGACTTTTCTCTTACCTTTTTTGGACACTTGTCTATTGTTTTAATTTTCCTTTTGGTATGTTTTTTTATTTTTTTTTATAAAAGAACAATATTTGGAAATCCCACTGAACATGGTGAATAATAATTTGCTTTGTTATTGAGTAATTGTATGTAGTATAGATCAAATGGTGACCCGAGGCTTCTGGTTCCTTGCTGCATTATGTCATAGAAAATTGAAACCAGAAGTCACAGGTTACTGTACAAGGTTATATTTATACCTATAGTATTGTTGATCCTATGAAATTTTGTTGCCTTATTAAAATTTTCATTTTTAAATTATATCTGTAGAAACAAACTACATGCATGCATAATAGTTTCAGATTTAGTGCCCATTGTATTTTCATGTTTTCTTTGAGTAAAGTTTGTGTTTTCAGCAAGCATCTTCATACTACCAGCAGTACAAACCTTGTTAATATGCAGTCATTGTTGTTTTATGTTATGAGCTTTTCAACACATAGCATGCTGGGTTAAAATTTCAGCAGACAACATTTTGAGATATTTTTCTTGTTTTTCCTAGAAAATAAGATTTGACATTTCATGCAAATTGTCTCCTTAGGACAGATCCATTTTCCATCAGTTTATCGTCTGCTGAATTTGACCATGATAAGTGTAAAATGTTGTCACATGCTGTTTTGATGCTGTTTTTTTTTAGTCAGCGGTTGGTAACATTGTGACAAATGAGGTAAGAATCTCTCAGTAAAAGTTTGCAGTATAACAAATTCATTATTTGGATACTTAAGAGAAGACTTGGGCTCATATATATTCTCTGCCTATGGCATATGTTCATGATGTCAGTGAAAACAAGCCTTGTTTGAGACTCTTTGATATGACCTGGAAAAATTGAGACACTCAGCTAATCAGACTTAGAAAATCAACTTTTAAAAGCTGTGTCATTATTAAGTAATATGAATTTAATAGGTGCTACCTATATCCATGCATCCAAGTCATCATCACATGCTTCATAGGTGGGTTGGCCAGATCTAACTGAATTTGATTTCAGACCACGCTTGACTTCTAATCCACTGCATGAATTGCATCGATATAATGTCCAAGTCAACAATGGTTCAGAGACATTGCCTCCAAATTTGTGGGACGTTTACCCGACCCCATCACATGAATTCGGGTCCTAATTAGTTACTAGCAGCTCTGCCATGGAATCTTTAGGCAGCCTTTCTATTTCTCGGGCCCCGATCGGCGGGGCCATGCTTTCTGAATACCGAAAACTAGTGTATGCCGATGACAGGTACAACGACAATGTACTATTGTTCGCTTATCTATGTCGAACTTTTTTAAGATTATCACATGAAAAGAGCATAAAGTCTATGTGTTATCTAAAAATATACATCAGAGTGTACCTTATGCACAGCCGGCCTCGGTGGCTCAGTTGGATGCGCCGTCCGACTGGAGACCAGGAGGTCGCGGGTTCAACCCCCGCGGAGGTCGGCAACATTCTTTCGTGGAGATTGATCATGAAATATTTTCTACGGTCATTCTCTCCCTTCCGCTGATTCAAGAAGGGCAGTTGTCAGTTTCTGGCGAAAGAATGTGCACAATACTGGTTAACCGCTTAGAGGACTAAGCCTGCCCAGTAAACGTGTGGTTAGGTAAACTGACCACGCTCGACATGACCCCATTGGGTTGACTGGGCCGTAAAACCTCAACACAAACAAAAACCTTATGCACAAAACAAATCATGCATTCCTTGTAAACAGATGGAGAACAGATAGAAATAAATTCCGAAGTGGAGACAAAATTCAAAATGGCCGCGATTGTAAATTTTGTAGGCTGACATCATAAGTCTCGTGATTCAACCCCTCCCTTGCATTTGGAATACTTGGCGTTATTGGCTGTTTTGTTGCTATTATCGGCACGGCCGCCGTGTCAGTAGTCTCTGCCAAATCACGGAACGCTTATTGTTTTTCAGGATAAGCACCAAGCGTTTCTTGGATCATCACATTTTTGGTCACACACATCACTGGTCACATGGGTAGTCTGTAGTAGTGCGTCTCACGCCAAATCGCTCCGCCGTTCGGCTGTTGGATGCACTTATTTATAATAAAGGCGGAAATCACCCATTGCAGATTTATCAAGGGTTTTTGCCAATAGTTTCTACGGTAGTTAGTTTTCTTCAAGGTGACCTTTGAAAATTCTGATCTGGCTGTGTAGATATCCAGTTGAAAGGCCATTTACATAGAAGTAGTAGAAGAAATTTTCTTACCCTTGTCATAGGTCTGAGGAGGCTCGAGGCCAACCTCCTCTGACCTTTTCAATTCTCTGTCAGCTTTATTTACTGTGAATTATCAGACTCATGAGCAAATTCAAACAATATTGTAATAACTGTGCATATAAATGGCCAATTTCTGTATGGTCCCAGCAGACACATGACGTCTATACAACGTCGCCACAACGTCGATGCAACGTCATGATGTTGCATCGACGTTGAGACGACGTTGTATAGACGTCCTGTGCCCGCTGAGGTATGCTTAGAATGGTGAAAATTTTGTTCATGACATCACCAATGCTTAAGAAACATCTTCATAATTAAAATATACTGTAATAACCTAAGTATTTGGACAGATAGACCTTTGCAAACAGTGTAGACCCAGATCAGATGCCACAGAATGCAGTGTCTGATCAGGGTCTTCATTGTTTGCCATACATACAACAATATTTATGACATATCAAAAGTAGAATGGACTATTTCCAATTTTAGGACAAGTATGGTAAGTAGATAAGGTGTCCTTATACTTAGGGTTATTACGGTAATAGTTTTCTATTGGTATTAGACTGAGTCTGCGTGTGAGAAACTGTACAAATGTACCTTAAGACATGTCATACTGAATAAATTAAGATGCCACACCCTTTTCTAACTGTCAGCCAATCAGATTACTTAATCAAAATTGTTAATATAAATTCTCATACTGAAGGGAAGTCTGTGTACCCTTGCAATCTGATTGGAGGCATTCTTTGGATTACGGATGATCTAACCTTTACAATTCTCTGGGCAAAGTCAGCAGATGACAAATTGATATTTTTTCTTATCTTTACCAGAAAATAGGTTTTGACATTTCATGCAAATTCTCACACGATTTTTTTTTTTTTTTTTTTTTTTTTTTTTTTTTCAGAAAATAGGTTTTGACATTTCATGCAAATTGTCCTAGGGAGACAGTTTGCATGAAATGCCAAAGTAGAAGTTTTAGCAAAATAAGAAAATATTTCAAGATGAAATTTTCACCCACTGAACATTTGTCATCATGTACATTTCACACATTCAGGCTTGTAGCATATTTACCCAAAGTGTTTGGACAAACAGACCTGTGCAGACAGTGTAGACCCAAATCAGAGACCATAGTACATGGTGCCTGATCAGGGACTACCAACAGTTTATCCCAACAGTTTATAGACAGATGAACAGGTAGTAACATGGACTTGTTCTGTTTTTAGGACAAGTACTGTAATGAGTTCAGATGTAGGAATATTTAGGGTAAATGCAGTAATATGTATTTTTGTATTAGATACTGGTAATAGTAATGTGTAAGCCAGTATTGCTCACACTGGGGAAAAAGTACAAGATAGAAAAGGCAAAACATTGAAGACTGAGGCCAGTGTGTGCACATGGGTCATAATGAGAGAAAATGTACTTTATATGTGCCCAGTAAAGGCTCAGCTCAGCCTGTGCATCTGGACAGTTTGATCAATATTTCCTGTCTGCCTGTAGAAGCCTTTTATCTTTGGCAATCTATGGAGTGGCTGGCAAAGTTTCTGATCAGACTGAACAGATGCATTTGCTTATTTTAAGGGGAAGTGATTCATTTTCAGTGGAGACTACAATTTCAAAATCGTTAGTGCATTTCTTCTGAAAAGGGGTCTATTCTAAAAGAAAAGAGTTTATGCAACAGCGTATACCTTGATCAGAAGCCATATTCTGTGGCGTCTGATCCGTGTCTATACTCTCAATTTGTCTGGGCTTGTCTGTCCTTATACTTAGGGTAACTATGATAATGTATTGTATATTTTCACAAGTGAACCCTTTGCCAAATACAGTAATAAATATTGGGACAGACAGTTCTGAGCAAACTGTAGACCCAGATCAGATGCCACAAAATGTGGCATCTGATCAGGATCTACACTGTTTGCCACTCATCCAGCACTATTTTAGACACATCAACAGGTAGTAAAATAGACTTTTTTGTTAAATTTTAGGATAAGTATGGTAAGGAGTTCGGGTGTCCCAATATTTAGGGTAAATATGGTTAGTACATAAACAAAACATTCCAGTGTTAATCTGTGATAAAATAATTATAAATAAAAACTACCAAACAAGAAAATCTTGTATTCTTTATACCATATTTAACTGTTACCACTCTCTTGGCTAATTCAGCAGATGACACATTGGTGGTATTTTTTCTCATTTTTTCCAAGATAACAGGGTTTGACATTTCAAGCAAATTGTCTCCCTTGGTGACATTTTGCATGAAATGTCAGATCCTGTTTTATTGAAAAAGTAGGAAAAATGTTTCAGTATGTCTTCTGCTGAAATTTTTACCAAGCGTGCTAAGCTTTAAATAACAGTTATTGAGTCATTAGTCTAACCCATTGTAGTCGGGGAAACCCGTAAAAGGGTAATTGGCAAACAGTGCAGACCCAGATCAGACGCCGCAGAAGGCAGCGTCTGATCAGGGTATCCACTGTTTGCAAATAGTTTAGCCATTTTTCCTTAGGAATATGTAAATCTAATAGCCGGATGTACCTAAAATTGAAATTGGTCTCTTCCAATATATAGTGTGGGAGAATCTATACAGTATACAATGGGCTAATGAACTGACTCTTACTTTAAATGTATTTTATTTGTATGTCATCAGTTACATAAGTATTGACATAATATAGTAAACACCAAAGTACTTGAACTCTTTTCATTGGTCCCTAAATGATGTGGAAGGTGGTGTTCAAATATATATCAATCAAACTGCTAACCATAAACATGACTTTCTGGCAAAAGTATGTGTACAATACTGGTTAACCGCTTGACTAAGCCTGTCCAGTAAAAGTGACCGCACTCGACATGATCCCATTGGGTTGACTGGGCCGTAAAACCTCAACACAAACAAACAAACATGTCAATTAACCCATTTTAGACAGTAAGAGCTTCCCTACACATAAAATTGGAAAAGTCCAATTTCAATTTGAGGTGTGTCTGGCTATATGATATAGATATGCCTAAAGACTAAAGATTTGAAAAAAAAAATGACCAAACTGTTTGCAAAAAGTTGAGACCCTGATCAGATCCGCATTCTGCGGCATCTGATCTGGATCTGCACTGTATGGCAATTACCCTTTTAGGGGTCTTCAGAATAAAACGGGTTAAAATTGTAGCAGATGACATTCTCCTTTTAATTTTCTGGGAAAATAAGGCTTGACATTTAATGTTAGCCCTGTCAAGCTTAATTTTCTTTATAAAAAATTGGACTACCGGTATTATCTGCAATTTTTGTAACCTGTTAAACACCCTAACACGCTATGAGCAGATTCAGCAGACGACAAACTGATGATATTTTTCTTATTTTTTCTAGAAATAGGATCTGGCACTTCCCCACATGTAAAATTGGAAGAGTGCGATTTCAATTTTAGATGTGTCAGGCTATGTGATACAGATATGCCTAAAGAAAAATGACCAAACTGTTTGCAAAAAGTGGAGACCCAGAGAATGATAAAAAAGCATAAAGTGTCGAGTCCTACTTTCTAGGAAAAATACGAAAAAAATATTCCAAGATGTTGTCTGCTGAAATTTTTACCCAGCGTACAAAGTGTAAAGGGTTGACACCATAAGGCAAAATGCACCTGATACATTTAGGCATTACCGTATTTACCATATGTATTCGGACAGACAGGCCTGAGCAAACAGTATAGACACAGATGAGACGCCGCAGAACGCGGCATCTCATCTGGGCCTACATTGTTTGCCACTCATCCAGCAATTTTTAGATACAACATCGGGTAGTGAATTGTACTGGTTCAAATTTTAGAATATATATGGTAAGGAGTTGAGGTATCCGAATACTTAGGGTAAATACGGTACTTGTATCAATGATAGAGGGCAAAGAGAGAAAGTACTGAGGACTGAAACCATAACTCGGCCTTAATTATTGATACATTTATCTCCCAATTGTAATTTTTCTTCAAACAAGTGCTTAGTGCATTTCGTAAGTCCAAAAATCTGCCATGTATTTAGATGATACTTAGAACAATGATAAAGGGTAAAAAGAAATAAAACTGCAAGCCATGCACCATGCCCCGCCACAGGGACATATTCCCTATGCACTTCTGTAGTATAAGGGTTGAAAACAATCTAAGTTAAACATGAAGAGAAGTAATAAACAGTTATTTCATAACTCAAAAAAAAAAAAAAAAAAAAAAGTCTGAGTTAAAAATGCAATAAAATGATAAAAAATAATTTCAGGATTCTGAAAAAAACAATATGCATATCTTCAGACCATCCTAAAAGCATATGTATAGTTTCAAAAGAATCTGCTTGAAAATGTAGGAGGAGTTGCGTGTACAAGGTATATACTCCCTATACATTTCTGTAGTATTAGGGCTCGAAAAAAAGTCTAAGTTAAAATGCAAAAAATGTAATAAAAAATAATTTCAGGACTCTGAAAAAACAATATGCATATCTTCAGACCATCCTAAAAGTCCCTGTAAAGTTTGAAAATGATTGGCCTAAAACTGTAGGAGGAGTTGCGGGCAGAAGGTATACATACTCCCTATACATTTCTGTAGTATTAGGGCTCGAAAAAAGTCTAAGTTAAAAATGCAAAAAATGTGATAAAAAATAATTTCAGGACTGTGAAAAAAACAATATGCATATCTTCAGACCATCCTAAAAGCGCCTGTAAAGTTTGAAAAGGATTGGCCTAAAACTGTAGGAGGAGTTGCGGGCAGAAGGTACATACTCCCTATACATTTCTGTAGTATTAGGGCTCGAAAAAATTCTAAGTTAAAAATGCAAAAAATGTGATAAAAAATAATTTCAAGATTCTGAAAAAAACAATATGCATATCTTCAGACCATCCTAAAAGCGCCTGTAAAGTTTGAAAAGGATTGGCCTAAAACTGTAGGAGGAGTTGCGAGCAGAAGGTACATACTCCCTATACATTTCTGTAGTATTAGGGCTCGAAAAAATTCTAAGTTAAAAATGCAAAAAATGTGATAAAAATAATTTCAAGATTCTGAAAAAAACAATATGTATATCTTCAGACCATCCTAAAAGCGCCTGTAAAGTTTGAAAAGGATTGGCTTAAAACTGTAGGAGGAGTTGCGGGCAGACGAATGGTGGGGGCGCTGACGGACGGACGGACGGACGGCCTCTCAAAATTTCAGAGGGTATAACATAATACCCCGCCACTTTTTTTGGTGGCGGGGCATAAAAAATGCCGAGGATAAAAACCATAACTCTGTCTCCATAACTGGCAGAACTATCTCGACACATTTTTACCCGATGCTTGTCTATAAAACTCCGTACTTTCTGTAAGTCTGAACCTCCACGACAAGGCCTATCTAGATGATTCTTGGATCAATAATAGTAGGGAAATATGAAAATATGCAGAGAATTTCTGGTTTTCAGCTTTTGTGTGTGGAGTGGGGGACATATTTATATGTATTCCTTCAATACTCCTTGATACACTATATTCAACCTAATTGCCGTATTCTACACTATTTTTTTTCTTCAAATTTACCGGATAAAACCCCCATAGTAAAACAGCTACCTAAAAGAGAGATTAGCAGAGGACTACATGGGATGGGGGGTCGGTGCGGATCGGGGGAGGGGGAAAAGAATGTAATGGCGGTTATACAATATTTTTCTGCATTTCTTTTTAAAGCATGTATTGTGCGTACTCATTAGCCTCGTTCCTTTCGGGCACAAATAGGAGTGAGGGCCGTGAGCATACGGACTAAACTGGCTTTTAATTACAGGTTGGCCAATGGGTTATTTTAGGGCTGATTTCGCCCCGGATGATCCAGGCCTGCCATTATGCTCTTGTCCGCGCAATGATGAAGCTTTTACATTCCATATTGGAACAACGACAGAGGGCAACGAGAGGAAATTCAAAGTGCAGGAACCAAAGCTCTGTCTTGATCATGGACAGAATCATCTTCCATTTTCACTTTTTAGCTCAATTTAAGCTCGGGACGCTTAGCATTCTGGGTAACATTTTCGACAGTTCGAAATATTTTTTTTTTTTTTTTTTTTTTTTTAGAAAACAGGTTTTAACATTTCATGGAAGTTGTCCTCAATGGAGACAATTTGTATGAATTGTCGAATCCTGTTTTCTGGGAAAAATAAAAAAGAAAGTCAGTTTGTCGTCTGCTGAATTAGACCAGAGAATGGTAACAGTTAATCAATCAATCCACTTTTTACTCAACCCAAGGCACGTCGAGTAGATGCGTGTTTCTAAATGTTCAGACACTTTGACTTTCAAGTGTCCATTTGGCTAACTATGGTTTGGTTGAATTGTAAACGGACCGCAGTGCCTGATAAAAGACTGCGCGGTTCGCTCAGGCCTGTCTGTTCGAATGCCTAGGATACACATGTAACCGGCTGAACACACACACACACACACACACACACACACACACACGATTAAACTGTGTAAAGGGAAATAACGCCGGCTTGTTCTTACAATATCTATTAAGAGTAATCCTGAAGATTTTCTGCAAAATCAATCAAGTCCTTGGAACCATTTACCGTATTCGACCTAATTGCCGCACTGTGGGCTTAGGTTTTTTTTAAAAAAAAAAAGTACTGGGAAAACTTATACCAAGGGTACACTTTAACAACTAAAAAGATCAGTACTTATCAAATGATGCTAATGCGATTTTCTTTTCTTCTTATTTTCTTTATAAAGCATATGCTGTGGGTACTCCTTTCAAAATTCAAATGGGTACCCACAAAATCCGTCTTTATAAAGGAGTAGACACATAGTCGCGTATTCTTTTTTCAGAAAATAAAGGCTTTGACCAGTGACCTTAATCTAAACCTCACTGCTTGGACATTTCATGGAAGTTGTCTCAAGATTTTTCCCAGAAAATAAGTACACATTGCTTGTAATCTGAAGACTACGGAATTGCTTGACTGTGCGCTTATAGGGGTATGTGTGGTAATAAGATCGAATACGGTATATATCAGGTCAATCCATTGACTTCTTCAGATACATTCGCGTTGTAAATGTTTTGCCATTTTTTCATTATAGTTGTAGTCAACGTAATGCCGAGTCGAGTTGCAGCTGGTTTACTCTAAGTATTGGGACACCATATCTACTTACCATACTTGTCCTAAAATTTGAAATAATCCCTTCTACTACCTCTTCGTGTGTCTAAATTATTGCTGTATGCATGGCAAACAGTGTAGACCCTGATCAGACGCCGCATTCTGAGGCGTCTGATCTGGGTCTGCACTGTTTGCAAAGGTCTATCTGACCTAATACTTAGGGTTATTACGGTAATACTAGACGGATAATACTGTCTTTTTAGAAATGCACGTGTAAGTTTGAGGCATGAAAAATATAACATTATGTGTATGATCATTATAGATCTGATTCCGATGGTTCGTCAATATATGAGAGTCTGTAGATTAGAAGGGCGGGGGTCTGGATTTCTCTAATTGATAAAAAAAAAAAAAATAATAAAAAAATAAAAATAGCCGATTGTTCTTAAAAAATGGCCTTTTCTTTAAACAATTTCTATTATTCTTTAAAAAAGCCCGTTTTTCTTTATTTTTTTATTTTACCATAGACAATTTTCTTTATTTTTTTTTGCTTTCTATAAATAATTGCTTTTTTTTTCTTAAATTTAAATCTCTTGTTTTTCTCCTATCATTACTCTAACCATTATAAAAAAGGCCATTTTTTTTTTCTAAACAGTAAACCCCATTATACCCCGACGAATACTATTTTTCTAATTTGTACAATTTTGCATTGATTGTTGAGTGTTAGGGTTTACCGACACAACGTCAACCCTTATGTGTCATTTTGTGTCATCTCCCAGAGAAAGGTAGATAGAAGAGATAGTAGAGGAGATGAAAGAGAGGGACAGGGAAAAAAGAAGAAAATGAATGAAAGTGAAGAAACAGAAGAAATAAAAACATTCCCCCTCTACCTTTACCTGGTGCAAGGATAGCAAGTCTTGCCCAACTGTAAGCCAATCTCAGCTGGACGCCCCGGTGACGTACGATACACGACACCTTTGCCTCACTCAACCACCCACCTACAATTTTGCATAAAATCATATGAAAGAACGTCACTATGAAGGGCAAAACCTGAAGAAGACAGATACGTTACAAGAAACAGGCTAGTTCTGGTGCGGATACAGGATGATTTCAATTGGGATTTAAAATTTCTTGGCAGGGTTTTATTTGATCAAATAACCGTTATTTTTCTTCGTATTCGGACAGATAGGCCGGGGCCAGATCAGACGCTGTATTCCAAAATCTATCAAATTTATGCAAAATTTCCCATGAAATTGAAATTTTGTGTCAAAGAGAGTTCGACTGAAATACCCAACCCCTGCTGGATCCGCCCTGCGGTTCTTAAGAAATCAAACTCACCATTTTGATCAGGCAATTTAAATGCGGACAAAAATGAAAACAAAAACAACATCAAAAAGCCGTGTCAGGAGAAAAGATTCCTTCTTGTATTTATGGACCTCAAAAGCCCAGCTCTCCTGCGGATCCGCGTAGAGTACTCTAAGTTTTCCATGTCTGCTTTTAAACATTGAAAATGTAACATAATTGAACCAGCGCACGACAAAACCTACAATAAGACTTGTACGACCAGCTATAAGACTCAGATTAGCCTGCGCATCCGCGCAGTCTGATCAGAGACTTCGCTGATCGCGTGTACCTTTTACAGCCCCCGGGCTATCCAAAGAGGGATGAACGAGAACCCTTGCCATACTGAGTGGATGTACAGGCTTATCTGACTCTTTGCTGATAACAAAGGTCTTATTGTAGGTTTTGCTGGCTTAATTATCCCTTCTCTTGCTGAGCACGACATGCCCTGTTTTAGCAAACAGTGTAGATCCAGATCAGTTGGCTTCTGAAGAAGCCAGCTGATCTGGATCTGCACTGTTTGTCATTAAATATGTTAATTTCTATCAAAAACCCGGATCAAGTAATCTGATTGGCTGGAAATTAGAAGTGGGCGTGGCATCTTAATTTATTCAGCATGGCAAGTGTTATAATGATGACCAGAAACGACGCTGATCAGACTGCATGGATACACATGCTTATCTGGACAGTTGCTGTTCATATACAGTCGAATCTCGTTATCTCGAACTCGCTTATTTCGAATTACCGCTTATCTCGAAGTGAAAATCTGGTCCCTGTTTTAACATGAAACTATGACAACAGGTAACAAAATAATGTGGAAAAGAGAGCAATTTCTCCTCTTTTCCACATTATTATATATATATATTTCTAACTTCAGGAGTCAAATTACACATTCATTTGTTAAATGCGATTGTTTAATTTATTGTTTTCCTCACTCTCTCAACCCTGATATGTCGAGGTACGGATATCTCGAAGTATTTCAGCAAGTCCCTTTTGAATTCGAGATAACGAGAGTCGACTGTATAACATATTGGCCTATTTCTCGTGCTGAAGATCAAGTACGAAAAAGCCCTATTTAGAATTCAATAAAATTCAGTTAAAAGCAATCTACAAAATTCTTTCTTACATTCTTATCAAAAGAACTGTTTGCCCAGCGGGCACACAACGTTGAAACATCGTCGCATCGACGTCGATGCAACGGCATGTTGCATCGACGTTGATGCGACGTTGCACAAAGGTCATGTACCTGCTGTGTGATATAAAAGACGAAAATTGCAATGTTAGCGTTCGTCAGTACCCTCAGTGCTTTGATTTTCACCATCTTGACTATGCTTTGCCTCGTAATGAATCAAAACGGCAAATTTTGATGCTATGTAACTATACCTAAATTGATACGTCAGTGTGTCAAACATATACATTTTCAGGTAGAAAATATGACATTTCAAATGCGTTAAAGATGCTTCAACCTTTGAGCATGTTAGTATTGATGAGGCGTCTGTATTTTTATGGAAACGCTCGTTTTCGATTAATCCGTAAATATCTTGCGGCTATGAAAATCAAAGCACTGACAGCACTGGTGGGTCGTTTGTCTCTGAGTGTGGGAAAATGGTCCTAAACAGAGATTTAGACTGTTTCATTTAACCCTTAACTTCCTGTACTTTAGACCCTGATCAGACGCCGCGTTACGCGGTGTCTGATCTGGGTCTGCACTGTTTGCCAGTGTACCCTCTTTACACGGCACTGACGTCACAGCGACAAGAATATCGCTGCTATAAAGAACCGATACCGTTCAAATTGCGTAGCCCCTATGTGACTCTGTTGCCCAATCTTGACGACTTTGTTCAAACGCTCGATCTGATTCTATTGATCAATGATATTCACGTGGATAACAATCGTAAGGAAATTTTGTAGTATACCGTGTATGCACCAAAGGCCGAATCTGATCAGGATCTGGACTGTTTGTAACGGCAATAGCCCCTTCTGAAAACGGATCTACTCTAAAGGGAAAATATTTGCACCCAAATTGGAGCAAATCATTTCCTTTTAGAGAAGACCCCTCTTCTGAACGGAAACAAACAATTCCGCGAGTTACCTCCCCGTGTGAAAGTGTACCAGTTTCCCTTTAAATGGATAAAGGATCCTTCTTAATTGCATGATCGAAGAGTTCATTCAAATATATGGTTAAAGCAGTTCTATCGTAGAAACTAGGTTCAAACTGAAAGGAAGATCCCACATAGTATTATATCAACCCGCATAATGACATATTAGTGTAGCTCATTCTACAGTGAGGGACCTGATTAGACTAGGCTGACCGAACAGCGAAATCCCAGGTCAGTCTGCGCATCCGCAGATGCGCAGGTTGACTTGGGCCTCTTCGTTTGACCCCATATGATATATTTTTCTAAACACTGCAGCTCATTTGGGCTTTGGAATCCAAAGTACAGAGAAAGCTCCCGATTGATCCGACTGAGCGGATGCGGCTTGCATATGGCATAATAAAAGTTTACAAACGATACCTCCCTTAATTAAGGCCAGCAGTCTGGTCTTGCATAATATTATTAATTCATGTTTTCAAAGAAAATAATGCTTGCCATTTCATGTGAATTGTCTGTCCAGCTGAAGAATATCGCCTTTTTTTTACAAGTGTTGTTGAAAAGCCTTTCTTTCTTTCTTCTTAACGTCAGCTTAAAAGAAACAAAACACTAACGAAAACCTTTAATTTTTTTTCATGAAACTATTTCCTCTGACTGCACTGATGTAGATAAAACTGCTGAAACAAGTAAGCCAGTAAATCAGTGTTTTTGCATAAGAAATGGCATATGTTTTAAATCAAACTGAAAAACCCCGAATAGCATTTGTGTGCATTATCCCAATTATACGGCGTCGATCTTTTATAAATAATGTTTTTATTTATCAAACTGACAGTAGCTCCGCCCGCATCACTAAGGTGGCATATCACTAGTAAACAGAAGACAGGATGATCTGGTATTACCGATGTGGGTCGAACCTCGCTCGGGTCACATGTGGGAAAGCCAAGTTCTGCTTACGGATGGTCAGGCTTTTCCCCACGGGTTATCCGGTTTTTGACCACCTTTGATGAACGATCGGCTCGATATAAGAGCAAATTCTTGAAAGGACCGAAATAAATAATAATAAAATAATAATAATAATTAGTTCAGTGTTAATTAGACCCTGGCGAAATTTCTTTACCAGAATATTACCTAAGTACTGGAACAGGCAGACCTGTTCAAACACTGTAGACTGTTTGCCACTCATCCAGTAATATTAGACACCTCAGCATGTAGTAAAATGGACTTTTTCCAATTTTCGGATAAGACAGTATATGGTTAGGAGTTAAGTTTCAATGTTTAGGGTAAACAACTGGCCCCTGTCAAACTTTTCCTAATCAAATTCCTTACCGAAACAGATTTGATGATGCATTTGGGTTTACACTTTAATTAAAGGGCAAATATAAAGGTTTTAATTCTACTAAATATTTAAGGGCACTTCAGTAAGGAGGTGACTGCCGAAAACCGCATCAAATTATCTTAAACGGTTTAATCTGAAATATTGCGATTTGAAATTTGATATTTAACATCCAAGAGGATTGAATTCAGGCTGCCTCATTAATATTCATGAGCTTTTTTATGACATCATAAGGGAACAGTAAAATTTTAAACTTTTTTAAATTGCCAATATTTTTTGCTCTTTAATCTGCATCAATTCAGTTTTCATATTGTTTAATTTATTCAGCTCCTTTAAACTAATATACATAGGAATTTAGCTCTTATTTTCCGTTTAAAGTGTTACATTTCGAATTTAAAAATTTCATTTAAATAATTTAAAATCCAGTTACAATGCTTAATAATTAGCCGAAATTGACTTTTTTGGTATTCATTTATATGATATACACCCAAAATTCACTATTATTACAAAAAAATTTACGAAAAATTCAATATTAGTCAAGTTTTAAACATTTTAAAATTTAGCTTTAAATTTAAATAACAGATTAAATTTTGAGTTAAATTCTCTATTCATGGGCTTATTTGTGGACAGAGACCAATTTCAATAATGGTTAAGGAGAAAAACTGTGTAGCATATAAGGAAATGCAGAATATTCCTACTTAAAATTTCAATTTAAAATTTAAGTTCCACTATGACATCACAGAATATTGCATTGTGGGCCTTAATCAATACACAATCCAAGGGAGGTTACTCTAACAGGAAAAAAGGTAGGTATCGTAAATTAATCACCATAACTTTTGATTGGATTGGAATTTTTTGATGGGGTTTTCAACAAAAAAATTCTCTTAAAGCATTCTATCAACACCCTGAAAACCAGGAATATTTTAAATTTCTTTATATTTGCCCTTTAATAGTTTTATCTAATGACATAAAGTGCAATCTGACCCTTTTAAATAAAATCCGTTCGCGAAAGCACTACATGGAATATATATATATATATATATATATATATATATATATATATATATATATATATATATATATATATATATATATATATATATATATATATATATATATATGGCAGACAATTTCTATTTTTCTAACATTCCAAATGCACATTTCCCGTCTTGGCATTACACACGGAGAGAATGTGAACACCAATATTCATTTCAAATACAATATGATCGTATTTGTTGATAACATTAAAGGTGCTAATGGTTGGTGACATGCCCGGTCAGAGGCGACAAATACGTGCCATTCTTCCCAAGCAGTCAGTCCTCCATCACTCCTTTATTTGTCTGGTATAACCAGGTCAATCATACTTTCGCAAGCAAGTACCCTTAGGAAGGCATCACGAAAACATGCTTATATAATTTTGACCCCCTTAAACCCCATTTTTATATAGTTAAACTGGGGTTTATAGGGGTATACATTATTTTTTTATTTCTGCTCAAAAACATAGATTGTGGGTACTCGTTAGAACCGCCTCGCCGAGGCGGTTCTTACGAGTATCCACAATCTATGTTTTAAGCAGAAATATGAAAAATATCAAAGTTTTTTATCTGAAAATTTTCAGTTTTTGGAGGTGAAATTTTCTATATATTTGAATAGGCGTGTTTTCGTAATGGTATAAAAAAACTGTCTCAAACGGCCGGTGCTAGCACAGCACAGGCCGCTTTATACCGTGCTTCTTTGAGACACGTATTACTGATCTCCCTAGACAAGGTATAAGGCATGACATCCATACACCGAAGATCCATTTTTATCTAACCATTGCTCAAATCGAAAAGAACATCGTCTCCTACAGCTATTTCCAATACAAGTGTAATAGACATCTTTTTTTTGTCTCCCCACCCATACCCCGGGAGTCCCCACCTTACTCTCCTACACAGAGATTTGCTAACTCGATGTTTTCGCAGTAATTGAAACAGAGTGGAAATTATAAGCGCTGATAGTTGAGCGTACCCACACCTCTCGACTTTTTTTTTGTGGGGGAGGTCGGGGTCGTTCGTCCGTCACGCTTTTCTTGTCAGCAAGATATCTCGATAACTATTTGAGTTAGGGTCTTGAAACTTGGTGGGCTTGATTGGGGCTGAAGAGTAGATCATTTTATTATAAACATTTGAAAACAAAAAGATCGGATTAATTTTGTGAGAGTTATGTCCCTTTCCAACCGGCATTTTGTAGAGACAAGCGTATAGTTGGAGGCATAGTGTTTTTACAAACACATGTCTAGTTACTAGTTTGGTAGGAAAACAAGAGCCAAATATTAATGTATTTCTTTTGAAAAGCCCTCCGACTAAAATTACTGTTGTGCGGCCACTCGTTATCAGTGCAAGCGCGGAACCAGCAATGACAGATGCGTGGTATGTGACCCGATTGACCCCGGCTTGAGATAGGTGTATGATTTCATCCTGTCGTGTTTTGTTAGACTAGAAATGATAACAGTTGTAAAATTGGATTATATGTTTATTGTTAGTGGGTAGTATATGCACTGGAGAAATGATTAAAAAAGATTGGAACACATTAAAACCGGTACCGTACATTTTATTATTTTTATACCCCCACAGGGTATTATGTTTTCAGTTGGTGTCCGTGTGCCCGTCCGTCCGTCCGTGCGTAGTTTCATTTCCGGCCGATAACTTGAACAAATGTCAATGGATTTTCACCAAACTTGGTATGTGCATTGATATTATGGAGATATGGATTGCTATTGGGCAAATTTCGTCCATTTTTGACAGTTTTCTGACACGCTTCCATATTTTCGTTTCTGGATGATAACTTGAGTAAAAAAATGGATTGCTATAGGGCAAATTTCGTCCATTTTTTGACAGTTTTCTGACACGCTTCCATATTTTCGTTTCTGGATGATAACTTGAGTAAAATGTCAAACTTGGTATAGGAGAGGACTAATTTGGGATTGCTAATGGGCGAATTTCGTCAATTTCTGACAGTTTATATCTTCTCGCTACACATCTATATTTTCCGTTTCTGGACGATAACTTGTGAAAATATTAATGGATATTCACCAAACTTAGTATGTGCATTGGTATTGTATGGGAAAATTTCATCAATTTTTGACAGTATGATCATACATGCTTGGGGTCAGGTGAACTAGTCTTTTACATAAATACTTTTTTTTTTGCATAAATATTTCTTACCACTCCCAGACGACAGGTTGCCGATATTTTTTTCTTATTTTATCCAGAAAATAGGTTTTGACATTTCATACTAAATTGTCTCCTAACCAGATAATTTGCATGAAATGTCTAAGTCTGCTTTCTGGGAAAAAATAGTTCAAAATTCAGCAGACGGCAAATTGACGTTTTCTATTTTATTTTTCTCAGAACATAAGCTTTGACATTTCATGCAGATTGTCTCTTTATAGGCTTTGGCATTTGATGCAAATTGTCTCCTGAGCGGACAATTTGCATGAAACGTCAACGCCTGTTTTCTGGGGAAATATGAATCTTTCCAAAATGTCGTCTCTTGAAAATTTTTCCAAGCATGTAGTGCGTTAATATATTGTTGTTTAACCCGAGCCTTCTCTGGCTGTTCAAAGCCTTTTCTTTTATTAATTTGGGGTCTTTGACGCCAATCAGTAAATATCAGGAGGCCTTTTTAAGTCAGAGAAGGCTGGGATTAATTGTTGTTGTGTACCAGGCACCCGAGGCACACAGAGGCAGCGGCAATTGCTAATATACTCCAGGATAAACTTAATTAAATGCTGATGTACATACATTTTTATTATTAACATTTACCATGCTATGGGCAAAACCAACAGGTGACAATTTGATGATATTTTTTTCTCAGAAAATAAGCTTTGATTTTTCATGCAAATTGTCTCCTAGGGAAACAGTTTGCATGAACTGTCAAGATTAAAAGCTGTCAAGATTATTTTCTAGGACTAGGAAAATATATATATTTAGATATCGCTTATTAGACTCTTATATGCTACTTGATATATATATATATATATATATATATATATATATATATATATATATATATATATATATATATATATATATATATATATATATATATATATATATTTCAGACGGTCATGTGCTGACATTTTTACCCAGCATGCTAAGTG